>JACEVL010000408.1:537500-762348 GCA_020284085.1 Aporrectodea caliginosa | reverse complement strand
TTGTTAGGCTATAACCAGTAATATTTTAATGTTGATTACAAAGAGAAAATAACTATATTAGATCTTATACTGCCTGAAAGACAACATCTGTACTGTCAGATGACTTATAGGCCTACTCGAGATTCTGAACACCGAGATCTTCATGATCTTCATGATCGTCATCATCAGTGTTTTTCCAATTTCAAAACTAAGCACAAGTATGCTTAATACTTACATTTGGTTGGTATTTTAAATGTAGTTTTTAACTTTAGCTTAACTTTTAACATTTAATAGAAATTAACTATAAATTTATCATATGCACCCTTGATCCTTTAGGATCAAGGGTGCATATGATAAATTTATAGTTAATTTCTAGGATCAAGGGTGCATATGCACATAGGGATCAAGGGTGCAACACTCTACTATTTTTACAATATGCATAATAACTTTTTATAAAATCACCTAGAACCCTGCAAACTTGTTTGTACTACACTGAAACAAAATATGTTCAAATCTATATCAGCAAAATTACTCCCCTAACACAAATATCCAAACTGTGAGGTTCGTCAAAACAGCGAAAAAATTACTTTTTACCTACAAAAACTAAATTTTCCAATAGAACTAGAACAATGGCTCAAATCCTCTCTGAGACACATGAAGTGACGTCGAATTTATATTTCTCATAGTTTTGCTCGCTGCTCGGTGAAATTGAGTAAGTAAGTACGGAGAAAACCCATTAGGATCAAGGGTGCTTTAGGATCAAGGGTGCAGACTCTCCCTATACTCTTATACAAACGCAATGCAGTATACACGTTTGCAATCGCGCCGATTAAAACTTTTACCCATTAGGCCTAGGCCTACGATGACATTCGAAATGGACAAATTTATCACAAGGAAACGAAAATTTAGCGAATCTACAACTGATAACGCGGAATCAGAATATGGTAGCAATGAAACAGAACAAACTGGTCGGAGGTGCCCTCTCAGCCTGCTTACATATTGCACATACAAAAATCGTGAATCCTCGTTTTAGTGTGATCCAAAGAAAATCCCGAAGCAAAAACCAATTAACTGTTAGGCCTATTAAGACTTAAGTTAACTTAGAGGCGTAGGAACGACGTAAAATCGTAGAATTAGATCAGTATCAATTAGAATTTTAGAATCATTAGAAACTAAAAAGCATTCAAAGTCAACGTTTTCATTCATTAAAAATGTTAACAATTTAAAAGTTTCAATAAATAAATTGGTCTAACTGTAACTTTTTGAATTTTAACGATATTCACATTTGACGATTGCTTGTTGTGTCGCCATAATTTGGTT
This sequence comes from Aporrectodea caliginosa, assembly GCA_020284085.1. Lineage (NCBI taxonomy): Eukaryota > Metazoa > Annelida > Clitellata > Crassiclitellata > Lumbricidae > Aporrectodea > Aporrectodea caliginosa. The sequence goes on along the minus strand of JACEVL010000408.1, from coordinate 761,049 downwards.
GCATGTTTAGGTGTGTCGTGTGCAGAAAAAGGTTAAAAAGGTTGTATTTGTCAAAACCTTCGCGCTTGATTAGTTTCAATCAAAGGTGTGGTCATGGTTATAATAATAATATAGGGTGACTCGATAGGTCGAGAACGATTTTGAATGCAGAAAAATATATGTTATGCACAATATAATATGGAAAGTTGTATACTGGAGGATAGGTTGTTCAAATGAAAATGTTACGCAAAAAAATTAGATCACTAGCTCACTTATTAAAATTTTAGCGCCAATATCCGTGACGTCATCAAATTCGTGCCAAGCAAACGTAAACAAGCAGCATTATCATTGACTAGTGAATACGCCGATTAGGCAATGGCGGCCTTAAATGAATCGCAAATTAGGGCTCAAGCTATTACATTATTGGAAGAAAAGTACAGTTACAGTGTTACAGGAAAGAAATTGGGTCGTTCTAAATCCTGGATTAGCAAGTGGGCCAAACGCTACAAGCAGAGTCCAAACGAGACGCTGCGGAATCGATATCACGGTGGTCGAAAGTCCGTGCTGACTGCTGCCGCTCAAAAACTGATCAAACAGTCTAAATATAGGCGAGGACAGAGTTTGCGAAAATTAGAACATCGGTTAAAAGACAAACGCCTTGCTGGAAGCAAAGAGACAATCAGGCGTTATATGCGGACGACGCTGAAATGGAAGAGTTTCAAGAGACAAAAAGTCCCAAAGTTAACTGATGCTTACAAAGTTCGCCGAGTAAACTTCGCGAAGAAGTTTAAGGATATTGATTGGTCGCGTGTTATGTTCAGTGATGAATCGCCCTTCAAACTCTACCACGTACCTAACAGTAAGAACGACGTTGTGTGGGGATCACAAGAAAGTTCTGTTCCGTGCGCTCCACAGGTGACGTTTGCTTGGCACGAATTTGATGACGTCACGGATATTGGCGCTAAAATTTTAATAAGTGAGCTAGTGATCTAATTTTTTGGCGTAACATTCTCATTTGAACAACCTATCCTCCAGTATACAACTTTTCATATTATATTGTGTATAACATATATTTGTCTGCATTCAAAATCGTTCTCGACCTATCGAGTCACCCTATAATAATCTTTTTCTTTATTAAGCGCCTGACAAACGCACTGCGCTGTACATTTACATGTTATGCAATTTAAATCTTAACTACTGACAGAACAGAACAGACAGCCTGCAGTACGGCGCTAATAGCAGCCTACAAAGCATATCCGCCCTACGGGGCTCGAACTCAGTACCTCTCGCTCTCTACGCCATTTGTTATCCAAAGCGCTATCGGCCCCCCCCAACGCTGTCGGTTATGGTTATGATTGTCCACCCACTCTCATCTGACGAGGCTTAGAACAATGACGTCGCTAAAACTTCATACCCGTGGCTGCTTCCCAGGCTAGCTTAATGAACTGATCTTCTTCTTCTCTGCCATGTATATACTTGCATGTAGTAATCGTGCTCAGCCAACTTGCAAGCATAATTTATGTACATTCAACATTCAAGCAGGTACATACATTCAAGCAGGAAGCTTTTAAGCACAAACCTTCTATGTACAGGTTCGCGAACCTATTCAAATTTGCTAGTGGCTATAACCAGGAAAAATTCGAGTTACGGTTGATGGCTGATTTACATGCATAGTGAAGTCAGCTAAGCACTTCAAAGGCCTGACATGCATAAATATGGTACGAAGTCTGATCACCTACACTACTCTCAAGTCATCCCAACTTGCCTATCTTCAGTTATTTATTATTGTCCAACCACTCTGCTCAACCTGCTCCTCTTCCGCCCTCCCCTTAGATGAAGATAAGTCCACAGTACTTACAGCTCAGCTCCTGGAATAAGCTCCCACAATAACAAAGAAAATAGCCTGATCATCATACGAAACTAACAAGAACTGCCCCTCTTTTAATGTTTCTGTGCTGATCTTTCACTCAAAACTCAAAACTTTCTTGTTTCACAAATCCTTTCCTGATTTATCATCTTCCTTTAACCTAACCTTAGCCCTAATGTGATTAGATTCTAATCGATTAGCTAATCGATATAGACAAACTGCTAACTCTAATTCTAATTGACTAGCTGTCGCCGATCCTAATTCTAATTCTGTTTAGCAATTTGATTAGCTAATTCTAATTGCAATAAAACGATTGGCTGACTTATGAGATTTTTTGGTTAAGTGGTGTAATATTATTAGTGGCTTATACTCCTAGACATATTTCAAGCCTTTTTAGATTGTATGGCTGTCAATTCGAGTTGTCGAGGTTTTATTGGCTGCTGCGTCCACTCCCTATTGTTGTGGTTAACTAATATAATATAATATTAGCTTCTAGCATAAACCTAGACCTTATATTATAAAGTCTAGGTGAATACTAGAAGCTAATATTCAGACTCATAAAAGTTCGTTAATTGGCGATGTCGGTTGTCAGTATCGAGATTCTTTTTCTCGAATTCTCGAGTATGAATGTGAACTTTCGAGTGATCTTTCTAATAGGGCCTATATAAACACTTAACAGATCATGGAGAAAGAAAAAACTACCACAAGCGACCAGTTGCTTGTGGCGATTTTTTACGACGGTTGCTCATTAGCAGATTCAAGTACCTGTGGTGAAGGGCCGTTTCGGGCTCTTTGCTGGAGTTATCATCGCCCATGCAATGTTCTGCGTATCTTGAATGGCAGGCAGGTTATTAGGTTTGTACTAGAAGCTACATAAATTACAAATATCATCACCAACGCAAAGTACGGTACTTTTAAAAATATTTCCATTCACTGAGATTTATTGTAAAATAATGCCAGTCAGGTAATGCAGCCTAAATGTAAGTTCCTATCATAACAGTCTTTGAATCCTTGCCACAGTATGGAGTTGACTGAGCACCGCTTTCGTAGATTCGGATTTCAGCTGAGATTAGAAACCTCTGTAGGTCATTGCCATGCTTACGGCAAAAATCAGCCAAAGGATTCCACCACTTGTTAATTTTGGCGAAGAGGAAGGGCATACGTCAAATCCATCAGTACAGGATCCAGAGTTCTTTGCTAAACACAAAAAAATCACGTATGTGCGTAATATGATTATCTGCATAAAATCAAAATTATGATTATGTATTCATATACTGATAGCCATAATTTCAGCGATTTGAAGGGGTCTGAACTGCATGGCGCTGTATGAATATCTATTATAGGCACACATAAATGCATACAATGGGTACGTAAACAGAAACACCAATACATGTAAACATAGACTACATGCACACATAAACACACATACATACAATAAGATATACATACATGCATGTTTACATACGCTCATACATACATACATATATGCAAACATATATACCTATATGCATACAATGCCATGCATAGTTTCATACGCTGCTCTGGTTAGGCCTACATGTTGAGGAAAGAATAAATTCAGGATCTATAGTTCCCGGTTCGAGCCTCGTCGGTTAGCTCTGCCCCAGCATAGGCCTACAAAGGAGAATTTTTTGCAGTTGGTATACGCTCGGCTGCTCTTGTAGGCATACAGGTTCTTCGCTTTCAAACACTGACACCAGAACACCACACACTGTATTGCATAGCCCTCCACCCTTGAAACAGTCTTCCTGTGAACATTTCTACTATCCCTGCCGACTCGGCCCAAGTAAAAGCCTCGTCATTTGTGGACACACACCTGCTAATATACCTGGAGACAGTCGTGTTCACAGCGCTGTTCTTTAGAAGTTTGAACATGCGCAGATTCGTAACCATAACCATAGCCATCATTTTATTGAACCAGCCACACAATCAGTAGGCTAATAGCAAGCTTTAAACAGCTGACGTTTCACACATGAATGTTCGAACGGTTACAATAGGGAGACCAAATGGGACGTTAGTCCCACTAAATTGAGCCCCAGTTGCAGAAGTAGATGGCGGCTACTTGAACAATCACAGCTGCTTGTTATCTGCAGTTATTCAACATGCATAAACAAATACAGATAAGCTTAATGAATGCAGATTTCCTATGACGCAGTACTCTTTCGTATAGATGTATTGTAATGATGATGCCCACATATATAGCGGATTGGTCTATACATTTATACAACGTCGTGAAATATATCTACATATATAAATTTATAACTTTATATTTGTATGGTTGATGAAGCCAATAATTATATAAAAGCAATTGCTTAAAATGAGCTAATTGAAACGATTTCCTTAGTATTTCTTCCACACTTTAAGGCAGTGGTCACCAACCCGCGGCTCGCGAGCCGCATGCGGCTCTCGACAAGTTCTGTGGCGGCTCTCCAGAGCTTCCCAGAAAATGACAGTTTCTATGTGACAAAATGAAATTGCATTTTTAAGTGACATTACAGGGCATCTTAACCAACTGAATTTGAAGTTGCAGAGTACTCATTTTTGTAACTGAACTGTACAGCTCAGTTATCACATTTATGAAGAAATTGAACTTGTTCCAATCATCGTTAGCTAGAAATGATATTAAATATATTCCAAACTTGAGGAAAATGGCCTCTTCTGTTCTGCCAACAACTACCTACGACTGAAGATGAAGCAAAAGAAGCTTCAGAACAGGTCTCACTTCGGCTGTCTAATTTGCTTGCTGACCTTCATAAAGACTTTCAAGAAAGGTTTGCAGATTTCTCTAAATCAGAACCGCTGCTTCAGTTTGTGCTGAATCTCTTCAATGCAGATCCAGAGATGATTTCAAACACAGCTGTTGACTGCGGTTTGACAGACATTGACTGTGAACTGGAAATTATCAAATTACAAGAAAATATCGAATTCAAGCAGAAGCAGTGACATCTGATGTCATAGACATTCTGTGACATCTGGAAGTTCGTGGATACACAGACATTCCTTGTTTTTTGCATGCTGACTAGTAAAATCGCTTCATTTTTGGAGCAACTTATCTATGCGAGCAACCTTTTTGTGCTCCTAAAACCATGGCGGCTCCCAAAAGTTGCTAAACTTGGCAATGCGGCTCCTCACCGAAAAAAGGTTGGTGACCACTGCTTTAAGGTCATTGAAATATCCAGTGCTTTTGCATATTACTCAGTTATTTACAATGCAGTCAACCCTTCAAACCACTCCTATGTTGCTATACGCTAAATGATCGTCTTGCTAAAGCATGTCATCGTATTCCTCCGTCTTGTGCAACGATCTCCGCTTCATCTCATTAGAATTACCTTCCTACATAAGTTTATCTACGAGTTATCTGGCTTCTCAGGGCTGACCATTTATCGGCACCTATGCTACAGTGCTTTCTTAAAAGGAGGGTCATCGCTTTCCTAACTTTATGCTTCATTGTTAGTGGCCAGAGCGTAAACGTGTAGTGCTATAATTGAAATTAAAGTACTACAACCGTTTTGTTTGATGCTCGTTTTAGTGTAAGGCATGTTTGATTAATTAGTATTAATTCATCCATTACGATGATTTATAAAGCGGCCTTTCAAGGTAACTATTCAGCAGCGCTCCTGACCCAACCTCGGCTAAAGACAGTTTTAAGATTGCGATAGAGCGTGTCGGAGGGTACCCATGGGCTACAGGCGCTAGTATGGAGGGAACCGGCTCCAGTTTGTAGTCATGTCTGTAAAACATGTCCATGATAAGCGTTCCGAGGTTAGCCTATAACGCTGGTCAACAAGCATTTTGCTACTGGGATTCTAACACCTGTTCCTAACTAAATTTGATATGCTGATTCCAAATCCGGAAACCGTTTTTTTCTATCACGTCCAGTTTTTAAGTTATAAGGTTTCTAGGATTCTTTCAGTTGTATATACGCCTACACGAAAAAGATTGGTGAAGGCTTTGATCATACCAACAGTAACATACGGCAGCGAGACATGGACAATGACCAAGAAAATGAGAAAAAGATTAACGCATGCGAAATGTGGATATGGAGGAAGATGCAGAGAATATCATGGAAAGAGAAAAAGACCAATGATTGGGTGCGATGGAGTATTGGAATTGAGAAGGAAGAGACACTACAACAAACCGTGCTAAGAGCAAAGTTGAGGTTCTTTGGTCATGTCATGCGATCAGATGGACTGGAAAAGGAAATGATGTTAGCATATGGAGAGGGAAGGAGAAAACAAGGACGACCAAGGAAAAAGTGGATGGACGAGATACATGAAACAACTGGAATGAATTTGGCAGAACTGAGAGATGCGACGGCGGACAGAAGGAAATGGAGAGGCTTGATCATGAAGGTCGCTAAAGTTCCAAGAACTGACAGCACAAGGTGGTGATACGCCTACATGAACACTGGGCAACAAAAACATTATTTTTTTTGTTTGCTATTCAGAACATTAGAACTGTTCTTGGCTAAATTTTGGGCGCTGATTTCAAATATGAAATCAAAATTTGTCTAGCAGGTCAGGTTTTTTAGGTACGCGTAAGTGAGGTTCTACACAATTGCGGATTCTCAACTCATACTAGCTATAAGTGAAATATCACAGTATTAAAAATGTATGAGGCATTTGCTTTTGTGCATAGGCGCAACCACCCTATGGGACCCGTGGGACGCGTCCCCCCACTTTCGAACAGGTTGGGACGGTCCCCCCAACTTTTGAAAATTGTGAGGCAAACAAGAGCCCAAAATTCACTCCGTTCGATATCAAATGCTCAAAATTGCGTCGGCTTCTGGGGATCCGCTCCAGACCCCGATGGGGTTGGGACTCACGACGCTCCCCATGCCCCATACAGTCGTTATAGGAGCTTCTTGCCTTCCGCGATCTCTCGTCTCTGTACCATTAATGCCAGTATAGTACAAGGCTCTGGCCTTGGGCCTACTGATTTTGTCATAGCCATTTCTAGCCTTAAACCTAAATACAGTGGAAACCGTCTCCCTAAATATGCCGACGATAGCTACTTGCTGGTCCCTGCTTCCTGCATTGACAGCACTCTTTCTGAACTTGACGATTATCTCTAAGTGGGCATCCATTAGCAATCTTAAATTAAACCATGCTAAGACCAGAGAAATGGTTGTCAAACGACCTAGGTCCAAACATAGGCTATTGCCCTCCCTCCTCTCATCCCTGGCATCGAGTGGTTTCAGGAGATGGTTATTTTGGGTGTCACCATATCTGATCGGATTGGCTTTGGGGCGCACATTGACAAAATATGTTACAAAGCCCGAAAATTCATGTTCGCGCTATATGTTTTGGTCGCCCACGGTCACCACGGTAAACGTCTATTTGACGTTGTTAGAGCTAGTATACTTTCGCACGGCTTATTATCCCACCCGTGTTTGGTAATGGATTTGCCACTGATGGGGAACATAAACGCCTTAGCGGTATTCTGAGAAAATTGACCCGTTCAGACTTTTTCCCTGCCGATTTTCCTAGTTTTGACAAAGATTGTTCTAGAGCTTATTCTACTCTTTTCCGTTCAATTCTCTTAAACCCTTGTCACGTCCAGTTTATTCATATAATAAAGTCACATTTTTCACAGATCTAGATGGTTTAGGTACTTTTATATCGAAATCATTGGTGAAAAATTTGAGGTAAATTAAAGCCCAAAATGTACTCCATTTGGCATCATATGCTCAAAATTGCGTCGGCTTCTGGGGCTCCGCCCCAGACCTCGATGGGGGGAGCTTACGACGCTCCCCATACCCCCAGTCGTTAGGGGCTTCTTGCCTTCGGCAATCGCAACTTCGCGCCTTCGGCGCTCGCAATCCCCCCCCACATTCTAGTAGGTCCCCCGCAACTTCTGGACCGTGGTTGCGCCCCTGCTTTTGTGCATGCTCTCAGCTAAATTTTGGATGCTGATTTCAAATATGAAATTGAAATTTGGCTAGCACTTCAGGTTTTTGAGGTACGCATCGCATAGTTCAAACTTCAAATGTACCGCATTAATTTGCGGTTATGTAGAACCTCACTGATGCGTACCTAAAAAACCTGACATGCTAGCCAAATTTAGATTTCATATTAGAAATCAGCGTCCAAATGTTAACTAAGAACAAATGCGAAAGCAAATGCCTGGCATTGTGTGATACAGTTTTGATACTTTACTTTCGCTTACAGTATATGAACTGAGAATTCGCAATTGTGTAGAACGTCACTGAAGCGTAGCTGAAAACCTAGACGTGCCATCCAAATTTCAATTTCATATTTGAAATCAGCTTCCAAAATTTAGCTAATAACAAGCACAAAATCAAATTCTTCATACATTTTTAATATACTTTTCATTTGCTGATATTATGAGTTGAGATTTCGCAATTCCGTGGAACCTCGCCGATGGTTACCTGAAAACCTGACGTGATAGCCAAATTTCGATTTCATATTTGAAATCAGCATCCAAAATTTAGCTAGGAACAAGCGCAAAAGCAATGTCCGATACATTTTTAATACTTTACTTTCTTTGATAGTATGAGTTGAGAGTTCGCAATTGTGTAGAACCTCACTTATGCGTACCTAAAAAACGTGACGTGCTAGCCAAATTTCAATTTCATATTTGAAATCAGCGCCTCAAATTTAGCTAAGAACAGTTCTAAAGTTATGAGTAGCAAACAAAAAATATTATTTTGCTGCCCAGTGTAATGTATGCAGATCGTGAACGTCATCACGACATCAAGAATACATATAATATGATTCACGATCAGACTTGAAAGCATGCAGCCTACATAAGGTATTCATGTGAACTAGGCAAATAGACTATCTTATAATAGAATAAAGAGCTGGTCACGTTTGCATGCACGTGTATAACACATGACAACGCATCAGTGGATGCAACTTCCTCTTGCATTCAACCTAGTGCATTGGCATAACCTGTTGCTACCCTATAGCTGAGCACACAAAGAGGAGCAACAACCATAACAGACAGGTTCATGTATGACTAACAAGGCCAAGCTAGGCAGTACAAGCCCTCGCATGACTAACAAGGCCGCCTATAATGGCATAAAGTTACTTGTGTTCAGAATTTAAATGTTGTGCATAATAAATACGCCTATGAAAAATGCGGTTAGCAGTTGGTTTTTCAATAAAGGATATACTTACTTACTTACTTACTATCGTCATTTGATACAGTCTTGCTACGTAGTCTTGCTTTCGTTAATCATTATCACAAAAATACTCAACTGAATGACAATATACACATGATATTACAACAAAATATTAAACCTAATGCAAAATGATATTGCTGCAATCAGCATCTTATAAAAAATACTACAGTCTCTGTTCTCAATTACTATCTGTTCATAGCAGGATTTATGCGTTGCCAGAGTGTTTAGCCACATAAAAATTGCCTCAGTATTGATTATAATTATCATGACATCCTTGACCTAATAAAGTGATATTTCAAATACAATTCGATCCTTGACAAGAGGGTCTACTCTTTTGTGCAAATCTTATTTCAAATGTCCACAGAATGATTGTAACACCTCGCGTATGATAGAAGCCCTCTTGCGAACAAGAGACTGAACAATGCCTCAATTTTTAAACATACATGTAGACAATGATAGCGTGCTACACAGTCTTGCGCACAGAAACAATTTTAACGAAACCGTTTGAAATTAACGTAACAATAAGTACACGCAACTGTAAGATTTATTATGAATGAGTGTACTTTAGAAGGAGCTACTCACCCATCCATCGGGTTGAGCACAATTTTGGTTTGCAATATCCAGTTAATTCTTTCGTACACTCATATTATGATTGATCCTCCTTATAACAACGACCATTGATGGCACAGGACGATGACTGCAAACAAAAACTATGCTTAATATCTCGTGGAAACTATATTTAAAAGGCCACATGGTACATTCTATTTTAGTGTTTTTATTTGCTTGCTAAATCATTTTTGAATTTATACGTTTAAGCATTTATCATGTATCTGTTCAATTTCTTCGACATTTATAGTAAACTGTCTAATGGCAAGCATCAAATGATGGCGCTATAGCCGATACACATTGACCATTTTGAAGGAGATTCGAACCCGCGCTGTCCTTTAGACTCTGATTGGTGTGCACTGCGAGAGGCGCTATATAAATTGATAGATGCAATACAATACAATACAATAGACTAATTCTCAACTCATCGGCTAAGTACTCGGTCTTGTGAGTAAATTCATGATCAAACGTAAGATAGCTAAGACAATTCAACCAGATAAAGGCAGAGTTGCGGTGTGAACTTATTCTTCGAACATCTGATTACATCATTTAAATAGAAACTTGATAACTAAACCTAAATCAGTAAGTCCTCTCACTTATATGCACTATGTGCAACAATGAACAATGTGTGATGAAGGTAGACATAGAGCTTCATGGGTAAAGTGTCTAATATGCTGAGTCTGTGCGGTAGACACGTAATCAAAATATCATGCATTCATTATTAGCCTGATTTAAGGTTTGATAAAGACCTTACACATTTAGTATGCAAATGGGCACTTTTGGTTTTACCTTGCTGAATTTTAAGTTACAGTGTCGTTCGATAAGCTTATTTGATTGAAAAGATGAGCATATATTTCACAGTGACAATACCGTGTAAAGATATTGCAACAATAAGTAGGTTAATAGCGAATTGATGGGCTGATAAAGAAATAGAGCTTCGAAGATATGTCCGCAGGAGATTGCTGATGGCTCAGAAACCGAGAACTTTTTGTTACTCTTTAGTTTCTTGACAAGTCGAAGATTTGTCACCGTTTGCAGATGATTTGTGTTACTTTTCATTTTTGATCCAGTCTGTGTTCTGTTCACGAGTTTTGCTGTTTGGTCGTCGCATGAGACTTGTTTCATTTATGTAAGGTATATTTTGCGTGTAGGCCTACATTAAACTGATAATTTTAACCTAGAGTTGGTAGTTTTCTATAGCTCTAGACTAACGAGTAACAATGTGTGTATGCATGTGTGGACTGGACATATAGCGCCTTTTCAAAGCTCGTGAGATACATGATAATGTGCATTCATAATCACCTGTGGCGTGCAACCACGATCCGTGCACGACGAGAGGCACAGACCGTCGTAAATGATGAATTGCCATTCGTTGCTGTATGCGTTTCCATCGTTGCTGACTGACACAAAGATCGTGTAATTGGTCGTTGCATTTACTGAAGGGTCGACGGTGTTTACTGGCGACGGTCGTAGATTGCAGGTCACTTGATTCACTGAAGGTGACGAAGGTGAGGTATCAAGGTACGAATGGCCGGTGGAGTTCTTCAGATTAAGAAACAATACACAAATCTGATGTCAGTAATTATCTAAGGATCTAACATGAGCAAATTGTTACTGTAACACAGGCCTACCAACAAACAAAGTGGAAAACGCCGTGCTAAAATTTGACGAATGCTTCACAAATTCAGTTTGGTTCGCTGAGAATTGGGTGATTTGCTGATGCTCTTGTACACGCATGGCTAAATTTCCGAAAAACCACGCAATAAATAGTTCGTCATTGTATATGACGTCGTTTTCAATCTGTTGTCAGTTGTATCTTGCAAGCTTAAAGTATTCCGGATTTTACACATATTCTATACTCTCGATGCTACTTACTCTAACTTTGCATGTCACACGCGTGTCTGATCCGTTTACGTCCAAGACGACTTGAAGACACGCATTTCCGCTTTGTGCACGGATATCGCAAGTTCTAGTCAAAGATCCAGTCATTGTTGGCACTTGGCCTTCTTTCAGCGTGCAACCACTTCCCGTGAAACCTGCATATACATGTGCATTTTAATATAATGTAACAAAGCATTATGCAGCGCCCCTCTGCACCACCCAAAAGTTCCGCTTACCCGGCTATCTAACTAAATCTAAACAAGTGCAACTTGATGTAAATACAACTGAATTAATTCAAGCAGTTCATTGATTTTAAAGGAAGATTGTACCAAGAGGAAGGAAGATCTAGTGAACAAAGCCATTACGAGCTCGTAATGATGTGAGAAAGCGAGTAACCTGAATCAACGGGAAGCACAGCGAAATTATCTGCGACCAGGCTGACTTAGAATCGGAACTCAAGGCTCGATAGACCTATATGTGTATTGCCCATTCCCACCTGGACTATTAAATCCCATGATCAAACTAAAACTGTTGGCTGTTACACTTTAGTTTCCGATCTCATTTGCTCACCTCTGTCACCGTTGTCATCGTTCTCTGTCAATCTGCGTTTATCTTAGGCGTTCCATTTTTAGACTTTACAATTATTATTTTTTTTAATTTATTTATTTGAATCAGAGACCAGTAAGAACTCAATAGAAGAAATATAACATACACTAAAACAATGTTCAGAAATGTTAATTAGACAAGTAAATGCGTATAGTATAAACAGTGCAATGATGGGATACATCAGTTCATAAGCGAAACAATAACAACTAATGAGGAGATGAAGCACAAAGTGCTTATCGAGTCATCCCCATAGGTAGGAAAACTAGATGGGTAGGGTGGGTACTAGAACCAAAAACAGAAAGCTACATCAGGAAAAGGAACATTTAAAGTCAACAATATTAGTTTCGAGTAAAGTAGGATAATTTAGGAGTACTGAGAGACCAATAAGGATTTAAAAGTATATTTAAAGGATGAAAGAGAAAGGGCAGATCGTACAGAAGGACCAATAGAATTCCATAGTTTAGGACCGTGATACGAACCGAGGAAGAGCGCGCCCCAATTCTAGATAAAGCAGATCGATAATCGTGCTTCTTACGTGTATTGTATCGGTGGAGATCAGAATTAGTCGTGAAAAAATTTTTAAATATGGAAGGAAGCTATACGCCTTTGCCCGGTTTAATAAGACACAATATAAATATGAACATACTTACATGCACCTCTTTCGATTCTTCATGTCAGACGTAGGCTATCCTCGTCTTGTCATCATTTTACCCAATCGCGTTTTGCAGTCTCCGATACCCCATGTATTCAAAACTATAGCATTTGACTACTTTTAATTAACAATCATCATCGGTTTAGTGAGCTATAGGTAATAAATCGATAACATACCAGGATTACACTTGCAGACGCTGTTAATGCATTCTCCTCTCTGACTGCACTGCATATCGCACAACATCGTGTTCAGTGTTTCTTCTAGCTTCAGAGCCTCATAGTCGCTGCTGTTCTTTGTTTGAACTGCTTCAACTCTGACTTTAAATTGGCATAACAGTTCCAGTTGCGACGCTATAGACTCTTCCGCAAATATAAGCACGTCTGAAAGCTGAAAATAAATGATATAGGTCTATACAATATCGCGTTTCAAAGTAGGCCTAACAATTTAGCTTCATCCCAAAAAACCTGTCAAGTTAATTTCAGCGTATATTTGTCACCGTTCAAATGCAAGTTTATGATCATTTATGTCGTTGTTTTATTTAAGACCTTCCAATAAAAGCATCGTTATAAATTTTTGAATAGGCCTACTCATGACATTTTCTCAACAGAAAATGTAGCTTGTAGATTTTGCGGCCATCAAATTATTTAGACACTATATTCTCTATGTTAATTCTTTTTCCTTAGGCTGTATCAACTTTTCTAGGCCAAAATGTCTTAAAGCTGACAAAATTGAATCATGCTCATATCGAAATATGCTATGTATATGCAGCATAAAATTAATGATTCATTAATACAAACAAAATACAATGATAAAAAATACAGTGAACTCGTTGAACTATGCAAAATTATGAATAGTATCGCGGAGTCTACAATTTTATTTAAGTGAAAAATAATGCATCTGTTTTGTCTTTGCTTACGCAGTCGACCAGAAGGGTGGTGGTACGTGTCAAATAGCATATCCAAATCATTGCTGCACATTAACTACATTTGTAAAATCTTGAACACGATAAAATGATAGAATACATCGGTGAGTAATCGTCAACATAGCAGACTAGATCGATAGTTCATATAAAAATTCATGATACACATGCTACACAGGCATCGGGCTTAGACTAAATAAACCTCAGACCCATCTGACTTCAACCTTGTTTTGAAAACGCTGTTGTGATTCCTACCTGAATATCTAAAACACATGTCCTGATGATTTCCGATACATTAGCGTTCACTTCCGTGGTGCAGTAGGCTGGCGATCTTCTAACAGCTGCAAAGCACTGATCTGTAGCGGCTTTCTCTGTTATTCCACTTGGCGTTGACCATACAGGATTCACCGGTTTCTTCCCAAAATCACGATTTATCGTTATGTTACTTGCAAATAGATCAATGTCGTAGAACGTTTCACCACTTGGTTGGTTGGTCTCCCTCTTTCGCCTTTTATTTAGAGTGTTACACGTGTATTCCATTGGCAAGAGATTTGATTGTTCCGGCGAATAGCAAGGCACATTTCTGGAACCACCGTTGCGACAATCACACGATGGAAGGATTGGCGATGTTCTACATTTTGGTGGGTTGGACGATGAGAACGTGAACATGCTATCCACAGCAGGAACTCTATACCTTGAATAGAAACAGATTATTTTAATCTACAGAGTAACGTTTCAAGTCTATTATTTAAAAAAGATCTAGGATTAGGCTCGACTGAAGAATATATCGACCTTAATATTGCTAATTGGCCTTAATATTGCTAATTGGCCTTAAAACTGCTAATTGGTCTTAATATTGCTAATTGACCTTAATATTGCTAATTGACCTTAATATTGCTAATTGGTCTTAATATTGCTAATTGACCTTAATATTGCTAATTGACCTTAATATTGCTAATTGGCCTTAATACTGCTAATTGGCCTTAATATTGCTAATTGACGTTAATATTGATAATGGGCCTTAATATTGCTAATTGTCGTTAATATTGCTAATTGACGTTAATATTGCCAATTGGCCATAATATTGCTAATTGGCCTTAATATTGCTAATTGTTCCGACGACTTCCGAAGCTGTCAATCGATTGGACTTCGAACCGTTGACTCGCCCGATTTGCGACACAGCACGAGTAAACACAGTATAATAATCTGCAATCAGCTTCGGAGTTCTACATAATTATGCACGAATCTTTGAATAACTTTGTAAAACTCAAACTTCAACTTAGCATACGACAGGCTACCTGTACAGAGATTATTCGCGCATTCATAACAATGCATTGCATTGGTGACTTCCTTTTATAGGCTCTTTCGATCCACGACAGCAGAAACAGTGGTGCCCCCAGATAACATCACAGCACGAGTTAAAGCAGGGAGGTCATTCCACAGCAAAGGTGATCTTATCAGACGGCCTATCTCAGCTACCTCTGGACGTCCTCTCCGCTCTTTTGACCATCATGACCTTCTAGTTCCTCGGTCTCGGACTGCCACAGCACAGCATCGTGCCTATGCCTCTGTTGGACCTTTGCTGTGGAATGACCTCCCTGCTATGACTCGTGCTGTGATGTCATCTGGGGGCACCACTGTTTCTGCTCGTTCTCTTACAACTTTTCTTTTTTCGAGGGGCCCTTCGCACTGGAAGCGCCTCTTGATTAGGTTGTACTGCGAGAGGCGCTTTGAGTAAGTCCGTAAACAGAATAGAATAGATCAGACTGGCCGTGACTCAGCACAGCGTCCGCTCTTTTTTTCGCTCGAGCAGCGCTTAGGAGGCCTAACAGATATCGCACTAGTCGACGTTATATCACCCCTTAGGCATTGGATGCTCAGCCCCTAGGCGTCATCCAAGAAGCCAATAAAGGCATGTGATCATTACGTGATGTCAAGGTGCTCCTAGCAACCGCTAGCACTTAATCAACGCGTTCAAGAAGAATCACACGAAACCTATTTCTCATCGATGCGACGTCATTCAGGTTCTACCCTGAAATTTCCAATACAAACATTGCTGACTAATTAATCAGCGCAGTGTTACGTTCACGTTAGTACAATTATTTTAAATTTAAACTGGCTTCCGTCATTATCACCATTTGTTTACCAGTGCTTAATGCATTCGAGGGCAGGTATGATCTAACAAATACCATGTATGAATCTCGTGTGCGGACCTACCTGTTGTCGCTATTACAGTCTGAGCTGCAGGGATTTTGAGACCCAGAGTATGAGCACAGCCCGTCGTAGTTTTCATTACCCAAACCGTATACGTAAACATGGAAATATCGACTTCCCCAAGTGATAACCTGAACTTCAACGCCAGAAAGTAATTTTATCTGCAACACAAACAGTTACCATTTCACAGTTTAAAGAATTAGGAGTGATGTCAAGATGTGTTATGAGTCGCATTGCTAGCTACGAATCCCTTAACCAGCAAGAGCTAGGACTATGTAGCCAATCCTGAATCTGGACGAATCGGTTCTACCCTGACTCTTATTTTCCTTGGTCGCCACTCTTCTCAGCATCCGCTATCTGCGTACGAATTTCTCGAAACTGCAAAAGCGAGAGCTGGGTGCATGGCCTTCCAAATGCGGTGTGTACAATTGCCAAGCTCAAGATGATCAATGGGCGATCGTTTCAAAAACAGTGTGTCATTGCAGAGAATTTGAAAGCTATAGCAGGATAACAGTTCAATTGCAATTATTGCGTGTACTGTGCACCATTTGTCTGATTATATCTTAAGGAAATAAAAATGGGACAAGTCTAGTTTTTGGATTTGGTAATATGGTAACATTTTCCGCCCATTGACACTATTACTCAAATTTCAAACTACTGTTGTTCAGGTGTAAGAAAGGTACTGTAGTGGCTACATATGATATTGCCAGTCTGTTGATTTAAATATTATTACAGAAATATTTAGCAGCGCAAAATTGCATAAATTACCGTCCATGAAGATCCAGAATTGATGATAGTTCCACCTGGATTAGAAAGGTCTTTCTGATAACGTATCAGCCGTGGGCTCTGAGAATCGCAGTTGTTTATGCCAACAATGTTATTACCTTCTCGTGCCATGACTCCACACGTGCAGGAAATCTCATGCCAAATTGTGCACGGGACGGTGCGAACCTGAATCTAAAATTCACAGAAGCCCAAATAACTGAAACACTTTGTTCTTGAATATAATTATAGGCTTTCGACAATGAACCAACGTCTGCAACTATCTTGCTGTTTTGGGCAGCAGGAAAATGGGTATTCTGAACTTGGAAAAGGAAATCCGTAAGGTGGGCGTCGAATTTTAAAATATTATTAATATTTTGATTTTGAACATCTGTCATGCAGAGTTCTCTTCAAGTTCAGCTTGCCCATTTTATGTTTTTTGCTAAATATTATAGTCTATTACAGAAACTTTAGATTTTGATTCTATAACACTGCAAGGCTTCCCTGTTGAAATGTGATTTGACACTCCATATTGGATCACCAGTTTTAGTTGCCCCAGTTTCAACTCGAATTACGACCTATGTACCATACAAATGACCGATAGCCGGGGCAAGATATAACTTTATAGCTTCAGTAGTAGAGTTCAACCAAGCAAAGTATTGCGATGCACCCAAAGGACAACAAGACTAATCTCGCCAACAGAGTCATCCGTCTGATTTCATTTAACAGATTTTAAGATGACATTTTAGCAATAAAAATAACATCAGTTATCGTTAAGTGTGCAAGGACAGTGTTATGTGAACCAATATTTTAGAAAACGAGTAGCCCAAAGCGACCAACAAGTAGTACATTACTCTTAAACTGGTACATTATAGGTAGGTTAGTTTGGACATCAAAGAATTCCTGTTAGCCAGTTGATTGTTCACGATTGAAAATTATCTGGTTCTGGGGCAAGTGAAACATGTACGATAGGGCCTATGCGTTGAAAATCTGGTGGTGATCAGGCCTATGTAGTGTGCTATCGTAGTCATCGTAGTTTTTCCAGGCAAACTGTTCATCAATCAACAGTTCTTGAAACTTATATAGGGTTTGAGTGGCTGGGCCGCTGTCGGTATTAATTTTTGAAGAACAAACACGAGAAGGTTTGCGATTAGAGATAAAACAGTATAAAACGCGTCTTATTATTGTTAGCTTTAAACTAGTTCTTGAAACTTAGACTTTATTTATTTACAGTTTGGAAATGGAAATCCGTAAACTGAGTGTCGAATTAAAAAATTTATTCATCAATATATATTGGTTTCCGAAAGGTTGTAAAAGTGATTTCGAATCTCTGTCATGTAGAGTTCTCTCACTTCCCTCCAAGTTCCCTCACAATCCCATAAAGACAAGCTTCTGTCATTAACAGTTTAATTTTAAACCGATGTCAGCTGCAAGAAGTCAAGGGTGGGTGAGTCCTGAAATGACTCCCTGTTTAATACCTAAGTATATTGCCAGTTCAAGAGCCAAAGAAAGTGGGCGCCTACCAAAGGTTCTACCACAAGGTTTGGAGGACATTACTCTTCAAGTGTTTATGAAAACCACCAACAAAATGCTGCAATGTACATAATTATGCAACGTTACCTCAAGTTGTCTTGTGGAGACTCGGGCTAGGTAAAAATCGCCGTCTAAGTACACGTCGTACCTGAGAATACAGTAATAAATATTCATCACCATTAAGTAATGTTAACTTACTACTCTAGTTTTGGTTAAGGCTTTCGTTAACTACAAGTGTATCTTTAACCAACTTCAGTAACCTGCCAATAAGTATAGAGTCTACTACTACCAGGTATCGCAAAATAAGGATAATAATCGTAATCGTATTCGTTAACTTCAAATTTCTAAAGCACTAAAGTAGCTCTGAAGCTATAGAGCAAAGTGCTTATTCACGAGCCCCGACAATAAATTATGTGTATAGTTTACGTGTCAGACACTTTATTTATTTACAGTTTGGAAATCCGTAATTCTAACTCCTCTGTGATTGCATTACGCCATTCCATGCCATAGGCTAATATGCATTATTCTTAAACTGTTATATTAACGTTGATTAGACCACGGGCAGTGAATTGCGGTTTATGACTGGGCCTATAAAATGCTGCAAATTCAATGCGAATAGCCCGTAGACTAATAAGACAATGCGAAATTATACGGCCTAGCTAACGCTTTGCAACGCCGAAAAAGGACGATCTGTGTCAAATTGTTATATAGGCTATCTATATTACAGAGACGAGTTCTACGTATTATTGCTGGGAGATCATTGATAACGGTTCCCATCGAAAATGTCGCGAAGAAAATGTCGCGTTAAAAATGTCGCGGACAAAATGTCGCGGATATAAATGTCGTTGATATATAATGTCGCGGATACATATGTCGCGGATAAAAATGTCGCGGTTAAAAATGTCGTTGATACATAGTGTCGCGGATAAAAATGTCGCGGATAAAAATGTCGCCGTTCACAATTTCGTCGCGTCTTGTTTACTATCTGCTCTATTGAACCAGCAATGTCTTTGACCTCAAAATTAGCGAAGCGTGATACCTCGAAGTCGAAATCTTTTGATGTCAAACATATTTCGCGTCTTGTTTGTCTTGCCTTGAATCGAATTCAGCGATTCTTGAGACCTCGAAATCTAAATCATTTGATGTACCACAATTTCGCATCTTGTTTAGCCTATGCTCATGTGAGCCAGCAATGTAAGAAACCTCCAAATCTTTTGATGTCCAATATAGGCCTATTCCGCATGTTGATTATGCTCGATTCAGCCAGCACTGTGTAAAACTTCAAAACCGTTTGATGTCCAACAATTTCGAATATTGTGTATGTGTCTGAGTTTGTATATAAGGCAACCAACAAAATCAGAAAGTTGTCAGTTTGTCATGCTGCGAATCCGGTGCAGTTGCAGAGTTTTGATTTAACAGTAGCCTAGATTTATTATCGCTCTCAGTAGAAATGGAATTTATTAAAACTCAGAAAGGACGCGAAATGCTTGTGCTGGACGGGTTTTCTTTTGTACGAGAGAGGAAAGGAGTCAACGGTAAGCTTATTTGGAAGTGTTCGCAATACAGCGATTCCAGATGCTTAGCGCGTTGTCATACGATCGACGGTGTTCTTGTGAAGAATATTGGACACCATAATCATGTTCCAGATGCAGCCAAAATAGCAGCTCGAAAGACTGTCGAAGACATAAAACTACGCGCGGCAACGACTCAGGAAGCCGGTCATCAGATCGTCGCAAGTACAGCAGCTGTAGTAACGGCGGCTGTTGCTGCTCAACTTCCTTCAGTCAACGGACTCAAGCAAACGATTCGTCGAGAACGTCGGGAAAAAGAAATACCTCTTCCAAATCCGGAAAATCTTCAAGATCTCATCATACCGGACGCATATAAGACCACTACTTCGGGCGAGAACTTCCTGTCATATGACAGTGGTCCTGGCCAGAATCGCTTTCTTATTTTCGCTACACAACGCAACCTGGATCGGATGGTGCAATGCGAAAATTGGTATGCTGATGGAACGTTTAAGTCTTCGCCGCCACTGTTTCAGCAGATCTACACAATTCATGCATTGAGGTACAGTGACGTAATACCCACTGTCTTCATTTTAATGTCTGATCGTAGTACTACTAGCTACGTCCGCGTTTTCACGGAACTTAAACGATTACAGCCAGCTCTTGATCCAAAAACCGTCATGACAGATTTTGAACAGGCTGCAATACTTGCTTGGACCACCGTTTTCCCAAACGCAACTCAACGTGGTTGCTTTTTCCATCTCAGTCAGTGTCTATGGCGTCATCTGCAACAGACTCCAGGCCTGCAGCAACGCTACACAACTGACGCTGAGTTTGCATTAGCAATACGTCAATTGGCGGCATTGGCTTTTGTTCCTCCTAATGACGTCTCGAGTGCCTTCGATGACCTGATGGAAACTCATTTCTACCAGATACACAGCACAATCCTAAGACCTTTGGTAAATTATTTTGAAGACACGTGGATCGGGCGGCCAGGTCGACGAGGAAGAGGTCGCAACGCCCCTATGTTTTCACACGCGCTTTGGAACTGCTACGATGCCTCCCTTGATGATCTTCCCAAAACCAACAACTCAGTCGAGGGTTGGCATCGAGGATTTAGTCAACTTCTAGGTGCTCATCATCCCAGTATCTGGAAGTTCATTAAAGGAATCATGTGTAGCCCGACAGCATTGAAGTGTTCTTTGTTGTTCACAACCCCCTCATTAACGTAAAGTTATCAAGCCTATTGAGATTGTAGATGCGAAAGAAGGGAAAGAATACGGCATGTCTCTTGCGAAAGAGCACACCTCGGATATACATGGATGCACTTAGGTGTTAGAATTCTCAAGCCTATAGAGAATGTGGCTGCGAAAGAATGGTTGACGAAAACAACACGTCTTCTTGCGAACAAGCTCGCCTTGGATATGCATGAATGTGCTCGTTTAGGAAGTGTATATAATAGATAGGCCTATGCATGATTATGCAGTGATGAAACCCTATGATGCATGAATTTACAGCTCAGCCTTGCTGTTGTTGGCAACAGAATGCACTCAGGCGTAAATGGAAAAACTTAACGTATACAGCCTATGCATTATTCTGCTCCTTTTCATGCTCATTATTTTTTTTCTGTGAATTCTAAATATTAGATGAAGGTTAATCTTGTGGCATATTTATCACCGTTTGTAAACTTTGTTAGGAATGAAACTTGCTGGAAACGTACTTAAGTTGCAGGTTGATTTAAGCTGTTCTGGTAAATATATGTAGGCTACCGGATTATACATAGAGAGTTTTAAGAAAAAGACCATGTGATGAAAGCTACCGCTTTTTATTTACTAGTCCTACTCGTCTAAGCCGCAACGCTATTTGACCCAAAATATTAACAGATGATTTAACTCAAGTAAAATAAAATAGAGATTTAATAAACTTTAATAGCCTAAATATTTAAAAAAGATCTGTTTCGCATATTCGTGTGTTCCCTCATAATATAACTTGACTGCTCCATTGGTTGCAGGTGTGTACTGTCCGAACTCTATCGAAGGAATTCAGAGTTAGACGCGGAGTGAGACAGGGATGCGTTTTGTCACCAAGTTTGTTTAACATCTTAGCGGAAAGAGTGATGAGAGAAGCGTTAGAAGGATATGATGGAGGAGTCCAGATAGGAGGAAGAAGGCTGACAAACCTACAATACGCCGATGACATCGTATTACTAACAAGCTCGGAAGAAGAATTGCAAATGTTGATAGAGAGACTGGACAGGATAGGAAAGAAATATGGAATGCAGATTAATATAGGAAAGACGAAGGTTATGACAACAACGGAAACCAAATGTACAGTCATGATTAATCAGGAGGAACTGGAGCAGGTGGACAGATTTACGTATTTGGGTTCAACGATCAACGAAGACAGTGATTGTGGTGCAGAGATCCGAGTACGATTGGCAAAGGGGTATGCAGTGGCTACAGACCTTAAAAAGATATGGAAGAGCCATGACATAACAACAACAACTAAGATAAAGTTATGGAGAGCACTGGTTTGGCCGGTGGCTATATATGGTTGTGAATGTTGGACACTGAGGAAGGAGGAGGAGGAGAGAAGAATAGAGGCATTCGAGATGAAGTGTCTGAGATTGATCATGAATATATCTTGGACGGAAATGCGGAAAAATGAATTGGTGCTGGAGGAGGCAGGAGTGGAGAGGAGTCTCCTGAAGACGGTAAAAGAAAGAAAACTTAGTTACTTTGGACACATAATGAGAAGAGAGGGAATATGCTTGGAGAAAGACATCATGCAGGGTACAATGCCGGGAAATCGGAAAAGAGGAAGACCGAGAACAAACTGGTTGAGCAACATAAAGGAATTGACTGGATTGACAATGGAGGAATTGATAAGACTGACGGAAGACAGGAGACGCTGGAGGAATATTATTCATGATGCGGCCGACCCTCGAAACGAGGATGGCTGAGAACAGAACAGAACTGTCCGAATGTGTACATTGAACGGTGATATAGTAGGCTACATATTGGAGTCAATTTCCAGTGATTGGATTACTGTACATCTACACATTAATAAAATCACTCCGAATGAGATGAATGAAATAGCATGTAAGCCTTTAGTCTTCACAAGCCTCTTTTTTCTGAAGTTTAACTATTTGTTTAGATTGCAAATAAACTCAAGAGCGATTTAGAAAAGAATTCAGCTGATGCAAGTGGAAATTGATTTTATTTATCTGCTTATTCAAGGTTGAAACTCTTGACTAAAGTTTCAACATAAAATATTTACACCTAGACATAAATAAATCAAGCAGATAATATGTTTCATATGGTAAGCCCATTTAGCTTTGATGATCATATTAATTTTCAACATCAAGAAAGCTTCAATCTATAATTATTATGCTAAGCGATCATTTGAAAACAATATCAGATTAGAGCATGTAAATATTTTATTTATTCTGCATCATTCAAAATATAGAATAAATAAACTCAGATATAACGAAATAAGAGCGATTTCGTTAATTATAGGCCTACACTTGAAAGGTGATCAATAATTGAGTTTAGCGCTGGCAGAATAGTGACCAATTTAAATAAAACTCATGGCTGTTTTTTTAATTAGTTAGGATAGAGAGAGTCAGCTGGGTGGAACGCAGGACAAATGAAGATATACTACAAATGGTGGACGAAAAAATCCGATAGTGATAATCAGAAGCCGACACGGAAAATGGTTGGACCACATAGTGAGGGGAGAATCCCGCCTAAGAACTATTATTGAGGGAAGAATGGAGGGAATAAGACATTAGGAAGACCCAGAATGGTGTTATTGAACTGGATGATGAAGAAGGGTTACTGCAAGTTGAAGGAGAGAGCCGGACAAAGTGATGAATGGCGACTTTGGACGTTCGAACCTGCCTAGGAAGGCAGAGAACCAAAAGAAGAAGAACCTAACGCTCAAATATTTAATGCTGTAGGCCTACATATAAGGTAAGCGCTAATTGGCATATGGGCCTAATAGTCGTGCGTTATTTGATGCATGTATTTTGTAAAGCGCAAGACATACACAAAATTATACATGTTAATTAATGCATATTCGGCATCGAGCTAAGAAAAGTAATAAGGCCTACCGTCCTGTATATAGTTGTCGCACAATCGTCCATCACAGGTCCCAGGATCGTAAAGGATACTGCGTTTACCAGAAGACCCTAAAGGACGAGGATTGGTGCACGGATCAAAGGTCTCACCAACAACACTTCGACCAATTGTCAACACTACAATGAGTAATTGAAAAACTTAATCAAAATAAATTAGACGATAGGTTTTGTTGTTTTGCAGCTCTCTCTTCTGCTTACACAACGAACACAAAGTACGCGAAAGCAACGTAAGCCTTGCATAACAGATTATTATTATTATTATTATTATTATTTTTTTAAAATTATTATTATTATTATTATTATTATTATTATTATTATTGTTATTATTATTATTATTATTATTATTTTTTTATTATTATTATTCTGCCCGAGGTACACATGATCCCTCATGGACTTAGAAACTTATTATTATTATTATTATTATTATTATTATTATTATTATTATTATTATTATTATTATTATTATTATTATTATTATTATTATTATTATTATTATTATTATTATTATTATTATTATTATTATTATTATTATTATTATTATTATTATTATTATTATTATTATTATTTACCCGAGGTATCAAGGATCCCTCAGGTGGCCTAAAAGTCCGGAGACTGCTGGAGAAGATTATAATTCTGGAATGGTGTTGTCAGTCGTTTTGTTCGAAAAGGTTCCCCGGAACGCGACTTATTATTATTATTATTATTATTATTATTATTATTATTATTATTATTATTATTATTATTATTATTATTATTATTATTACAGTAGTTTTATATTTATATTAGTCATAAGACTGCTGTTTTTGGACCGGTCGACCAAAACTCAACACCACAACTGTAGCAAAGAGAATTACTAGATAGTCTAGACGTCGCTGTTTACTTGAGAAAAAGCGAATACATGAATACCTCCGTTTATTTAAAAAGTGGTAGTTGGCTATTGCTCAATTTTGAAACATAAAGGTTTACATATCTTACTTAATTCGACTGCTGAGATTTTGGTCAACGAATATGACTACTTCTTTTGTAGTTTACAATTGTAGCTCCGCGTTCATTAAAAGCTATTTAAAGAGAATATTTCTTAACAGTAATGTATGAATGCAGTGACTTTTTTGGAAAGGATGCTGATTTGATAAAACGACTGACTTAACAGTCGCTCCTTTGTCGTCTGTCACATTTGTGTGATTGACACCAAAAACGATCTTCTTTATCTGACTGGTCGTACTATAATTATGCGAAGAATAGTTTAAGAAAAGGGCAGAGCACTGTGTATCCACTTATTTGATTCTATGATAGTGCACAATCATAGAATCAAATGAGCTGATTTTGTAAGAGCATAAACCTCTGTCTATGAGCCTACATGTGTGTTTGAATATAAACTTTCTGATTATTCAGCTACTTAACAAAATTCTATGCTAACCCACATAAGACCGCCTTACGAAAAAGGACCTTGAAATAACCAAATACATGTAACTATTGTAAACTTTAGAATGACGAGCATTTCCAATTTTACAACTTCATTAGTCTCATCTTCTAATCACGATCTCATAGTAAGAACTAACTACATAAGGCCTACGTCTGCATAGTAATTTAAAAATTAAACTCACTTGAAACAAATAAAATGCTGAACGCCCGATACATCTGGATCGTCTACTGCAACTTGCTTCACAGTGCAACGATGATAGTTACTCTGCAGCTGACACCACTCCACTGCGCCAGACACCTGGTGTCAACGACTATATGACATGTTTTGTCATTCGTGACGATACCAGAAGCGACCAGGAAGTTGTGCACAGAAAATAAACCTGTTTGCGCAGTTGTAATTTGCGAAATTTCCTCGCATAGGCCTTACCTATTTTTAGCCTTAGAGCATTATGTTATAGGCTGCCTTGTCTTTTATGCTTATACGTCCATAGAAGGTTGACTCGTCCTTTGCTACCCTGCAACTTATACAGACTGCAGCTTTCTTTCGAGATACTTCCTTATCTACTTCCTGTACATTAGGTGCGTGATATGAGTATGACGCTGGACCAGCCATAGACCTTCTCTGAGCATGTTAAGAGAGTTCTCGGTAGTCTATATATCAAACGTGCTTTAATCATATGCGCCAGACCGCATTATACGCCACTCGTCTGCCAAATCTGCTTCTCCACTGGCGCATGACGCATCCATATGCATTATGGCTGATTATGGTAATGGTATTCATGTGAGCCTGCCTCCTTTTCGGATTAACCAAATTCATTCCGTTTAAACAGTTAAAGCTCGGCTAATTGGCTAGATTCTAAAGTTTTATCATAACTAATTACATGCAGGACGAGCTGAGTTGGCTGCCAATGCGAAGACAAAATTGAATCATAGAAGATCCTTATTCAACTGTTCACAGCCTGAGCGGTTGTATTAAATTTTACCATAGAGAGCTACATGTATGACTGTATGATTGTTCAGTGGCTTCCTTCTCTGGCTGCAGATCTCTTCGCTCTGCAACGCGTGGTAATTTGGTTGTTCCCGCGTCCTTTACTACCGCCGTTGTCGGGCTCTCAATCTGATACAGGCAACTGCGATATCGGCCCTAACACCCTAAACCTCTTCTCCTTCCTGTGCCTCTATTTCGCAAGCTTTTGAAGTCCATTCTATTCGATCGTGATCTTGTATTGCCAGGTCGGGATCGCCTCCAGTGACTTTTCTGAATAGGCGCTTAAAAAATATGAGTCATAAATTGGTGCATAGCGTTATGGTTATGGTATTATTCTTCTGTTCTATCGTGCATAGGCGTTCTCTGAAGCCTACGTCAGTAAGTCTTAGGGGAAAGTGAGTCAGCTTACCGAAAAAACCACAGTGGTTTCAAGCCTACTGATCGGACAATCGTGAAGTGGTTTTTAGATAGGACTCCTTCAGGAAAAGGCTCTTAAAAGGGACGTCATAAAATATTATATTGCAATAAAAATCAGGCATATGACAAACTATGTGCTCATGACCAGCTCTGTCACCAAGTTGTAAAATTTGGTTTTGGGACAAACTGATCTCAAGTGAAATTTTCCAAAGGATTTTATGTCTAAGTTATGGTCTCACCTGACTGCGTTTTTGGTCAATATAGCTGNAAAGTTATCGACCGTATCATCATCATAATCATCATGATCATCATGATCATGATGATCATCATCATCAATATCAATATCAATATCATTTATTTCTGTAACCATCAGTATCAACATTGTCAAATAATCATCAGCATCAGGTCTTTATTCAGAAGATCAGTTAGTAGACAGATTGGGGAGCCTGTCACGGCCACAGCATTCCAACCAGTAACGAGCCTGACAGGAGGGCGCTATAGAAGCGGACCGGAAGGGCTCTCCATCGTACCACCAGATGTGAAAGGGGTCATCGCGGTCAACTGGCAACGGTCGGAAAGACATCTACGCCCCGGCCGCAAGATAACGACTCGCCACGGGCGTCATCACCGACAAGCAGTGAGAGGGAATCAAAGACGACCCGCAGAGAATCAATTCGTCAGGGACGATTCGATACGCCCGAGCTCAAAGAACAGACATTCTATTACCACGGCCGATGCGTCGTAAAAGAGATAAGCGAACGGTATATAAGGCCTTGTAAGGCCGACCGCACGAGGACACTACGGGCGTTGGCAGGCTGTAACTGTAACATCATCGCGCTAAGTAAAATTGAATCAAGAGAACGTTCCAGCATTCAGCTTAGGCCGAGAACGCTTAGAAACGTTGGAAGTCGTCAGCTTACAATAGTATACGCCGAGTGTGCCTCGAGAGTTTGTTATATATATCTCTGCCGTTATACTTTTATAATATTTATTATGAAGTATAGCGGCCGTCGCTAATAGTTTACTGTCTGTCCTGACGACTCCAGCGCCTGACTATCGCTTGCTGACGAATTTATTCTCTGCACCAGTCGCAGCGGATTGACCCGAATAGCCATGCTGCCAATGATACGTCCGTGGCGAAACGCAGCATCTGCGGCCGGGGCGTAGATGTCTTTCCGACCGTTGCCAGTTGACCGCGATGACCCCTTCACATCTGGTGGTACGATGGAGAGCCCTTCCGGTCCGCTTCTATAGCGCCCTCCTGTCAGGCTCGTTACTGGTTGGAATGCTGTGGCCGTGACATACCTCCCTTCCCAAAGACGATGTCGTGGGTCGTCGAGCCATGACATCGATCAGCTCCAGTGTCACTCGTCCGGACGACAGCATTCATAGAATACAAACATATGCATAGGTTATATACAGTTATATACATCAACAGGGTGGCTCCCCGTCGCGGCTGGTCTCCTTCTCGCCCCTCTGTCAAATCTGGGACAAGAAGTCGGCTGCGACGTTCCTATGTCCGGGACGAATAAGGTTATATCCCCGCAGGGCTGACTTCCAACAGGGTCTAAGTGCCCCGCAGCTGCGCTGCCCTTCTCCTAGTGTGTTTACATCGGCCACGCGATCATTACATACTGGGCCTGGTCGCTCTATGATTACGAACGAGGGCCCATCACCACCTCCGTGTTGGTCCGTCACCTTCGTTTTGCCCGCTATGCTATCAATGTCCATAATAACCTCTTCGCCCTCTGGTGGCGACTCTGCGCATGCGCATTTGCTTCCCTGCTCCTCCTCTCTCTTAACGCTACGGGTTAGTGAAGTGCAAACGACCTCGTCTGTCTGCCCCTCCCTCGCCTCTGGTCTGGCTTCGCTTCCTCTCCTCTCCGCTCGTTCCTCCTCTCTTGCCTTCTTCTCTTCCTCATACTTCCTCACTTCGACCCCGCACCTGAGTCTCTCAAGGTCGCGTTCCGCTCCTATGGTTACAGACCCTGGTGGGGCTACCATACCTTCCTCGCGCTCCTTACTTTGCCCTTCAAAGACCTTGGTCGCCCATTCTTCTAGTAATTGAGAGCGCTCCATTGCGAAGACGCTCTCCTCCTCCAACCCTTTCTTAAGTAAGTAAGATCTTAGCCTCTCATTTGACAGCTCTCTAATAAGCGCTTGCTTATCGGGTGAGAGATCATCCATGTTAGAAGAAAACATTTGAATAAATTGAGAATGTATGCTGGTAGTCAATGCAAGACACAAATGGAGGCCAATCAATTCATTCGATACTGTCACTATAGTGGCACCCGCCGCAGCCAACTCTCGGCCCGTGATTGCCACTCCCTCGATTACACAGATAAAACCAGCCAACAACGTAAGAGTCCTACCCGTTTTGTGCCTTTCGTCGGCCGGTTGGCTTGTTCGTTGTTGAGCTGTGTATGTCGGTCGCCTCCTCGTCTGTCCGACCTTCGGTTGTTCCCTTGCGATTCGTCCTTCCGACCTTCGGTTGGTTGGTTGACTGCCTGCAACTTGTCCTTCCGATCCTCGGTTGACCGCGTCCGACTCGTCTTTCCGACCTTCGGTTGGCTGGTTGGCTGACTGCAATCTGCACCTTCCGATCCTCGGTTGACCACTTTCGACTCGTCCTTCCGACCTTCGGTTGGCTGGTTGGCTGACTGCAATCTGCACCTTCCGATCCTCGGTTGACCACTTTCGAC
Organism: Aporrectodea caliginosa; assembly: GCA_020284085.1. NCBI lineage: Eukaryota > Metazoa > Annelida > Clitellata > Crassiclitellata > Lumbricidae > Aporrectodea > Aporrectodea caliginosa. The sequence goes on along the minus strand of JACEVL010000408.1, from coordinate 731,687 downwards.
TCGTCCTTCCGACCTTCGGTTGGCTGGTTGGCTGACTGCAATCTGCACCTTCCGATCCTCGGTTGACCCCTTTCGACTCGTCCTTCCGACCTTCGGTTGGCTGGTTGGCTGACTGCAATCTGCACCTTCCGATCCTCGGTTGACCACTTTCGACTCGTCCTTCCGACCTTCGGTTGGCTGGTTGGCTGACTGCAATCTGCACCTTCCGATCCTCGGTTGACCCGTCGCGACTCGTATCTCTGCGTTGGTCCCTCCGTTCCTGCACCGTCCGAATAAGGCTGCCGGTCGCTGACTGTACACTGCAACACTTATTCCTCAATCCCGCTTCTGACACCAGTAATGTCACGACCCTGGCGCACCCTAGCGATAGAAGGCCCTGATCGTGATAAATTACGACGGTGAGAGCGAGGGTTTTTATAATATTTAATATAAAAGTATAACGGCAGAGATATATATAACAAACTCTCGAGGCACACTCGGCGTATACTATTGTAAGCTGACGACTTCCAACGTTTCTAAGCGTTCTCGGCCTAAGCTGAATGCTGGAACGTTCTCTTGATTCAATTTTACTTAGCGCGATGATGTTACAGTTACAGCCTGCCAACGCCCGTAGTGTCCTCGTGCGGTCGGCCTTACAAGGCCTTATATACCGTTCGCTTATCTCTTTTACGACGCATCGGCCGTGGTAATAGAATGTCTGTTCTTTGAGCTCGGGCGTATCGAATCGTCCCTGACGAATTGATTCTCTGCGGGTCGTCTTTGATTCCCTCTCACTGCTTGTCGGTGATGACGCCCGTGGCGAGTCGTTATCTTGCGGCCGGGGCGTAGATGTCTTTCCGACCGTTGCCAGTTGACCGCGATGACCCCTTTCACATCTGGTGGTACGATGGAGAGCCCTTCCGGTCCGCTTCTATAGCGCCCTCCTGTCAGGCTCGTTACTGGTTGGAATGCTGTGGCCGTGACAGTCAGCTACCTCATTCTTCATGTAGCCGTATATTAGTCCTATCCGAAAACACATAGATGCGGGTGGCTCGGTCGCAATATAAACGTGGAGTACGAGGTTGCTTTCTGCCTCCGACACTAATCATCTTCGATATGAAAAAGTGTCGTTAAGCCCAAGTACACACATAGATAAATCAGTTGTATTATAAATGCATGCCTAGTTGCCTACGTTTACTTACTGACAAAACGAAAATACATGTATATATATATGTATATATATGTATAATTTTGTAATATATGTATATATATATATTGGTATACAATATATATATATATATATATATATATATTAGTACAATATATAGTCAGCATAATTGTATACTAAAATCAGTCGTTAATAACTTGAATGCCTATACAATTCTGATACAGCGTATACATATACAAGGAACATCGCAAGTGACTTTGTTTTTACGAAATAATTTGTATATATCTCAAATAATTATGTTTAAAATAATTTATATTTATACAGTTCTATTATAAGTCATAACGTGTGAATGCAAAGGTTAACATGACTATATATAACTCACTGGCCAGCAGGATCAATGGGCAAACTGTACAGATATATCCCGCATACCAAATGAACAATACTATCCTTTCCGACGTTGTATACATCGGTTAACAATTATTATGTCTGCACGGAAACATTTAGTGTATATATTATCCAATGTTCACACAATGTCCACTGACTGAGTCTGTGGCTTCTGTCGAATGCCCGATACATTATCATGATCATAAATGCTGAGTAAATTGAAAAGTGAAAGTCAACAGTTATCAGATTTCAAAACGCAGGACAATTCAAACATTAGGCTATAAGGGAGACATCAGCACAAAAGGATGTTTTTGTCTATTATATAGGCTAACATCGGACTAAGTGCAGTAGAGAGCTTTGCGAGAAGGGATCAACTTCTCAGTTACTTGTGGCCATTTTTGTTGCCATAGAAGTCTTCTGACTAATTAGATTAACAGAATAACCCAAACATCGTAAATTAACGAGAGGAAACCGTTAGAAAGAAAGGATAAAGATCAGTTGTTGGAGAAAAGAACCATAGGAGTATTATATAGGAAGGTCAGAGAAATCTAAGTATACCTCTGAATCTATAGTAGTGCGACGGAAGTTGGCCACGCTCGAAAACGCTAACAAACAATGCTATACGTAGACAGTAACCCAAAAATCGTGTACAAAAAATCGTATAGGCCCTTAACTAAATTGATGAAGATCCTAAAGCCAGCATCGTATGTCATACATTCATGCATATAATTATGTGCACTGTACACTATTATGTCTCTCAAAGTAAACCACTCGATACTCGTAACATCAATAACACGCGTTGCATGTAATGTATAACGCGCTCGCGAGCGTGTGTGTTGTACGTGCATGTGTGCGTGCGTGCGTGTGTGTGTGCGTCTGTGTGTGCGCGCGCTCGCTCGCGCGCGGTGGGCGTGTGTGACTAAGTGCATGGTGTTACCGAACCACTTAGACTTACATCTAAAATACAACTTGTTGTCATTACAAGTACCGATAAAGTTTCCTAATACGTCTTTGCTTGCTCAGTGCAGTGGCTTGACGTGTAAGGCCATTTTCTTAACGAACTATATATAGATATAATTAAATATATTTATACTCAAATACTCACCAGCATGCGCATATATAGGCGCTTCCTGGTGAGTCACATACACTCATACAGTACATGCACTCGAAACGTTTAGGCTTAATATATCGTGATTACAGGCCTAGACTTTGGTCGAATGTTCCTGTCAGTATGGGGCACCATAGGAGGCTTAATTCTTACAAGTACTGTTATGCAAAGCGCGTGAGATTTGTGCTAGGAAGCTGTTAGGGAAGGGCTACGAGTAGAAGAAGACCAACGACTAGAGAATGATGATCTGAACCGGTGAAAATAAAATTTCCTTTTCCTCTAAAAATCGTGCATTGATTCTACCTGATCATCATGGGAAAACAGACGCGGTAACGGATCGTAACACGCGCGAGTGACCTTAAGCATAGACTGGTCTCTGTTATTCCATGCACTGATTTATATGTGGCTGCAGATGAAGAGAAATCCCTGAGCTAAACCAAGAGACAGACTGAGTTTGAAGTGGGGTTAACTTCATTATGACTTGGCCTCATCACATGAGAGCGGACTGCCACTCCCCATCCGATCATTCTCTTTATAAATGAAGTATGAACGGTAACTTTATTATGAGTTGGCCTCATCACATGAGAGCGGACTGCCACTCCCCATCCGATCATTCTCTTTATAAATGAAGTATGAACGGTAACTTTATTATGAGTTGGCCTCATCACATGAGAGCGGACTGCCACTCCCCATCCGATCATTCTCTTTATAAATGAAGTATGAACGGTAACTTTATTATGAGTTGGCCTCATCACATGAGAGCGGACTGCCACTCCCCATCCGATCATTCTCTTTATAAATGAAGTATGAACGGTAACTTTATTATGAGTTGGCCTCATCACATGAGAGCGGACTGCCACTCCCCATCCGATCATTCTCTTTATAAATGAAGTATGAACGGTAACTTTATTATGAGTTGGCCTCATCACATGAGAGCGGACTGCCACTCCCCATCCGATCATTCTCTTTATAAATGAAGTATGAACGGCCTTGAAATGCGACAAATATAATTTGAGCCCTATAATGTATGGTTGTTGAAACGTGCATGCTTCTGATGACGAAAATCGTGCGCTCCAAACAACACTGCAAATAATATCTCTGTATATAGAGGAAAGACTAAGTATGTCTAGCCGAGGGCCACAGTTCGAACCATACATACCAACCATTCAGCCCCCCCAGCGTATACATTTGTGGGGCCCGATAGCGCATTGGATAATACACTGGCGTAGAGAGCGAGAGGTACCGAGTTCGAGTCCCGTAGGGCGGATATGCTTTGTAGGCTGCCATTAGCGCCGTGTATTGCAGGCCGTCTGTTCTGTTAGTATAGTTAAGATTTATGATTGTCTTCTGTCATTTGTGTTCTTGTGAATTGTTTCAATTGCATAACATGTCTACAGATGTACAGCGCAGTGCGTTTGTCAGGCGCTTGATTAAAGAAAAGATATTATTATTATTATATCTACGTCTATCGCCGCTTCGCCGTAATTGTTGCTATTATGATCACAATTTTTGTCACAATTAATTTTTGTCCGCCATTGTTACATAATGTACAGTGCATCGATAAGCGGTGCAACTGTTTTTTTTTATTAAAGCAGAGCAATGAAAGTAAGTGTAGACCTACAATAGTACACGCGTATAATAGTCCACTTACCTGCAGCACATTAATGATTTACACACGTGCCTTCATGCATGTCTGCATAAATAGTTACGCATCAATAAACCGCCTCTTATGATATAGTGCTTATGAGGAACTTACGTATAGCGCTGTTACAATGCCTTTACAAGCGCTGATAAATGCGCATAGCCTATGCAACGTATGCCTACTTTCAAAAGCTAACACCCACATAGGCCTACTTATCTTCGACTTAACACAACAACAACAATAATAATAGCAATGATAATCAATAAATCAATATTCGTTTATTCATTAATCCAAGCTGTCATAGACGAAACGTGTTCCGTTCAGACGTGTCTGATATCACATTAAGAGTCCAGCCTAGTACCAGCTGATGAGCGAAGAAGATAAGGAAGATAGAGTCAATAAACATCCTTATAAAGAACACGTGAGATGAAATTACTATCGTCTTTGGGAGGAAGTGTAAAGTTATGTGGCCATGGAGGATGGAGCGAAGATGCTTTGTCGGAGAGGAGGAAACAGGCTTCGAAGTATATTGATATTGATAATTATGTTTAATGACAATGATAATTACAATGAGAATTCCTGCGACCAGATTGTTGGACTTGATTAGCGTTACGTTGTCCCCATACACTAACCCATAGATGATGTCATGAAATACAACTCATGTAATGAGTTAACGTCTTCCTGTTTGTTTTCTGTGTGGTTTAGTCATACGTGAAGCATGAAGGCCGAATAAGCACTAGAGAGATGAAAACATGGCTGATTTATGCTGTAGCAGATGTCTAATACGTAGGGATAGGCTACTTCTACACATGACCCACTCTATATATATAGTAATCTATACATGATGTAAATATGACTCAGAATCACGATAAATGTATAGGCCCACTGTACGTAACTACGCATGTATTATACGACCTATTAACTTTGGCGAATGCATACATGAGTGCAGAACTGCTGGCTTATTTGCATGTGACTGTATGTATACTAGACGAGATCAGTGAAAAGAGATACGATCTCTACCACAGCCTGATCTCTCGTCCATCGGATTTCGACTTCTGGTCTTTTCAATGGGTCATGGGTTCGATTGCGCTTTCACTTCTCTGGCGGCCATCGATCTTAGGTATTAAAATAAGGCGCTACATAAGTCATTCCATTAGATTAGACACCTTCGTTCCACTGCATGACATTCTTATAAAGATCATAAACTAACGAATGGAGGTTACGCAAATCATGAACGTACGTCTGGATGTCTGTCCTCTTGTATTTCAACAATTGTATTGCGCTATATAAGACTCGTTTGCCACGAAGAATTACCACGTACAGATTCAACGAATCAGCCATCGTATGAGATTCCCAGCAGAGTTCCAGCTAAACCAGTTCAGCATGACTGACTAGGGTACATTAGCATCTTCTCGTGATAAGCCAATATAGAATCAATCTATAAAATTCTAGAACGCGATATGTTACCTCTAGACTTCCTTTTTTAATTTTATGAATTAGAGATTTGAAAAAGTCTGACTTCTCTCTTTATTCGTCTGAGTTCAATCGCAGACCAACAACGATGATCGAAGTCTTGATGACGACGATGGACAGCGAACGACGGTTAGGTCAACATCATCGCAAGATTCACGTGGTTTGCCACTGATCATCTGCATTATGTACTCGTATAAATTCATAGTCAGTTGATACAGTAGGACGGATATAGACTGGATGAGACTGAGAGATACACAATCAACCTACGCCCCAGGTCTCACCCCTTCGAACTTACAACAAAGAACAATAAGATCTTCGTACCACGCATGCTTTTCAAAAACGTCTACTAGATGAAAAACTGCCTCTCTCAATAACTCATGTATTCTGTTGCGTTTTGTCGACAGTTTTGTCTTAAATAAACGAATATTATGATGATGATGATGATGATGATGATGATGATGATGATGATGATGATGATGATGATGATGATGATGATGATGATGATGATGATGATGATGATACAGATAGAAAGTCACGTCTAGTCACTTATGGGCTGTACTTTCATGTCATGCCGTTTGCCAACCAACGAAATAGGATCTTGTGCAATTAGTTGGAAGATCTTCGTCTGCAGATCAAATTCTGTTACACAATCTGGATACATTATATCAACAGCTAAAGAAAGGATTTCATGAAAGACTTCTTTGTCTCTCTGCCTCATTCCTCAACCGGTCTGCTTGGGTACCTCTCTCTCTGTATCAGTCATTGTCTCTGTCTGTCTGTCTGTCTCTGCCTGTCTCTGTCTGTCTCTGTCTGTCTCTGCCTGTCTCTGTCTGTCTCTGTCTGTCTCTGTCTCTGTCTCTGTCTCTGTATCTCTCTCTCTCTTCTCTTCTCTTCTCTTCTCTTCTCTCTCTCTCTCTATGTCTGTCTGTCTGTCTGTCTGTCTGTCTGTCTGTCTCTGTCTCTGTCTCTGTCTGTGTCTCTGTCTGTGTCTCTGTCTCTGTCTGTCTGTCTGTCTGTCTGTCTCTCTCTGTCTCTCTTTCTCTCTCTACAAAATTGGCTGTGTATCTGTTTCGTAAGTGTTAATATGTGTATTTTTATGTCTGTCGAAAAGTGTCCCACCCATCTGTATAAAACCGTTTCTGTCCCTTTGCTTGACTGCTCGCCTGTAGCTGTTTCCACAAAAGGCTTTTATTTGGTTCCACACTATGTGGCACCAAATGATTTGGCCTCTTCCGCCTTGTATCTGAATATTTTTATAGCGCCTTTTTCTTCAAATCGATGGGACGTGGCTATTCATTAGATATGCATTGGCAGCGACACCGAGATGGGCTATGCATTCCAGACGAGTGAAGTCCTTGCAAGAATCGGCGTAGGCCTAACTAGGCCTATGTGTTGAGATGATGGCATTGGGTCTCGATCACTGTTTAAAAGTGGTTGTGATAGACACCACCACTTTTGGCCGTGTGCTAAGATATTTTAATACGTTTGCGATAAGACAGTGTTAACAACGACAATTAACGATGTCGTATTGTTGCATACTTAACTATCGCAATGCTTCAGGTTAGCTTACTTAGGCTACTTATTGTTTTGTGTTGTATAAATTAATGGCGTCATTCTTCTTGCTGTAGTTGAGAATGGAGGAGGGGATTGGTGACCACCCCTTTGTGGGGCAAAGTTACAGCATTGCTTACGTGTCCACTACAAGTTGGGAAACCAGTGGAGAGGATATCAGGGTAAATGGTTTCATGTTAAAAGACGATTTCAACCTTTTGTATGTATATTTTAACTAAGTGTAGAGTCTTATTGTTACTATGTTACAGTTATTTTCTTAACCTGTGCGGTCAGGACTAGTATCATAATTGCATGACCTTTGCGTTTTTGTTTTCGAGAAGGGCTTTGCATTTTTGTTATCTGAGTATATCAGCTTATGACGGATATTGCTATGTTTAGATGTGAGACTTCATTGTCACAAAGTATAGGCAATCACTAAAACTGTCAGGGCAGAGGGATGGTGGAAGATGGTGTGAACCTTCAGAAATATATCTAGCTAGCAATGAGGTGCGGACTCTAGTTTCAATTTACTAAATGTAATCAGGGTTTAAGACTCTGGTATATGAGTCATAGACTTATAATACATTAGCAGTTCTTAACGAGTTATTGCTGTTCACGCTTCATCGGAGCATAAAGTCCAGTAGTAGTTCGACCAGTTGACTCAGTGGGTCGATGAGACGTAAACCGAGTTTCTGACAGAGTTCTAAAACATTTTACAGAAGTTTATTTGTCACTAAATTAAATTGAAAAGAAGTCTATTTGTCAATAAATTGTTATTAAACAATTGCTACTTCTAATATTTGAGATTTAGTCATCCGGTAAAAACACGGAGAAATTACAGTGCTGTACAGATCCTATAACTACAACTTTAACAGATACTATAACTACTATTAATAGCTGCAACGGATAGTATAACTAATACTAACAGCTGTAACAGATGCTATAACTACTACTAACAGATGTAATAGATACTATAATAGTAATTACGTACAGCTGCAACAGATACTATGACTGCTACTAACAGCTGTAACAGATACTATGACTACTACTAACAGCTGCAACAGATACTATGACTGCTACTAACAGCTGTAACAGATACTATGACTACTACTAACAGCTGCAACAGATACTATGACTACTACTAACAGCTGCAACAGATACTATGACTACTACTAACAGCTGCAACAGATACTATGACTACTACTAACAGCTGTAACAGATACTACGAGTACTAGGCCTACTAACAGCTGTCACAGATGCTATAAATATTCATACAGGTCGTGATTGGCGGTTGACGAAATGCCAAAGACTCTAAAAAAACAAATCGATTAATTTCTAAGCTGGAAAAACCGAGGATACAATTAACGTATTAAAAAAATTCTCCCCCCTGAAAAGGCTATGAAGATTTCTGCTTCATTCCCCCCATGGGATGGACGCCCCTGCTATCATCAACGAATCCGAGACCACTGATGATTTAAAGATGACACACATACAAGTCTACGGTTCGACATTGTCCAAACGGGGACCAGTCTAACTGTTATAGATACCGTAGAATCTTTTCTAGATGACAATGTTGTAGGAAGCCTAAGTTACATGTTACGATGCTTACTTCCTTAGGTTCCTTATTTGTCAATTTTCTGTTGATTCCGATGTTTTTGTTGTCTTGTTTCCATCTGGAGTCGTTACGGTCTCCGTCACCTTGACCCTCGTCACTTGACCCGGCCTTGAGACTTTCTCCGTCACCTTGACCGTCGTCGTACCATCGTGGGTCGTCGTCGTTTCCGTTGTGGTTGTTGTCGTAACGTCGCCGTGAACCTCCTTGCGCGTATGCTTACGGAATGAGCTGACGTTTTTGAAGGTGCCAGTCGGATGACCATTGCTTTGCTGTGGGGCTACAATGGGAGACATCATTCTCTTTTCAGATGAAAGAAACAGCGACTACCGTTCATGAATATCACCATCACCCAGTGTTTCTGTTAACGCCCAAATGGCCGTTTTTACGTCCGTAAAAAACGTCCAAAACGTCCAAATTTTTCGGTGTGATACAGTGATAGCCGAAAGCAATGAGCTACGTCCAAAAAATTCCAGGCCAGGGCTTAAATACGTCCTCTTTTTGGAAACACTGCCATCACCACCATCACCATCATCGTTGATCACACTTATTGCAAAGACCGCAAATGTCATCAAGGTCGCCATCACCACAAACAACAAATAATAGCACAATAAACCACCACAGCAAACTAGACTCGTGCAACCACCACCATCAGCATAACTAACACTACCACCACCATCCACCACCACCACCACTACTGCTGCTACTACTACTATTATTACTACTACTACTGCTACTACTGCTACTGCTACTGCTACTGCACTGCTACTGCTACTACTGCTACTACTATTGCACTGCTGCTACTACTACTACTACTACTACTACTACTACTACTACTACTACTACTACTACTACTACTACTACTATTATTATTATTACTGCTGCTACTACTGTAATGTACTATAATTACATTAGCGGGCCTTCTTGAGTGGGTTAATAGATTATCAAGTCGGTGTCTGACTCATGATACCCATAACCGAAGAACTCTGCTATACGATACTAATCGAAGGCGAGATATGCTTGACCTCGGTCGATTAGTCATTGGAACACGAAGGATGGGTCATCCGTGATGAAAATTTCCCGGAAACCCTTGTTGCAGCATCCGACATGACTCACTTCTGACGTCAGTAAAACAGATCTGAAAATCGATCCATATAAGGCATTGCGTTGGGGAGGCACGTGACCGATTGGGAGATTATAAAAAAAGGGATCGCTGAGCTATTTCCGCGCTCAGTTGCTCTTGACACTCAAGCAAGCACTCAGTCAAAGAAGTAAAGAGAATTAAAGGATTTAGAGATGCGGAAATTCTGGAAAGAAAGCGATCCCTAGATAGGCCTAGTTCCGTACGATTAAGAAAGTTCCCTATAGATACATGTAGTTCCGTACCGGATGAGAAAGTTTCCTAGATAGTTCCGTAGGTTGAGGGAGATAGTTTCCGGATTGCAGAGTGAAGTCGAAGAAGTAGAAATTAAGTCCTGTAATTACCGAATCGGCCTCTCTGTGGATTAACGTATCGTTCGTTTCTGTTAGAGCCATAGATTAATGGATGTGTATTTGGAGTGTAACTTCGTCCGATACTTTGTCCTGGATATCGTCTTTGTTCTTGAGGCGGTCTTATTCCTAGAAACGAGTATAAACCTTTCATTTCACTGAAACTTTAGTAGCGATTGCATATCGCTGCCTGTAGAACTATTATTGTGGATACTTAGAAATTGTAAGATTTAGAATTGTGTAGAATTACTTGTAACTGTTCACTGTGTTCAGTCTAATATTAAGCCTCTATTAATATTGTAAAAGAAATGTCTCAACGCTCTATGAATTCTATAGAAATAGAAACTGAACCTCGCAGGAAGGTAAAGTGAGGTCCTTTCCCTCTAAATCTTGACCGCCGTCAGCGTTATAACTGATTTTAGACAGATTGGAGAACTCATACTCAGAACAAGAGAACCGGTGAAGGCCACAGCGTTAAAGCGCTGAATTGTCAACGACAGTCTTTGGAAGAGGAAGGTCGTCTCTCTGACGTCGTCCGTCGCCTAATATTATTATTATTATTATTATTATTATTATTATTATTATTATTAGTATCATCATCATCATCATCATCATCATCATCATCATCATCATCATCATCATCATCGTCATCATCATCATCATCATCATCATCATCATCATCATCATCTGTCGAGATATATATATATATATATATATATATTATCTCATACTCAGAACAAGAGAACATGGCTAATCGACAGATGGAAATAAATAACCGACTGGAACTGTTAGAGATTTCCAAACCGAAGAAAGAGCGTAGATTTTTTTCCTAGATAGATTCGTACGGTTGAGAAAGTCCCTTAGATAGTTCCGTAGGGTTGGGAAAGTTCCCTAGATAGTTTCCGGATTGTAGAAGTAATTGAGAAACGAGTTAAGTCGAATAAGTAGCCTAGAAATTTAGTCCTGGAATTACCGAATCGGCCTCTCTGTGGATTAACGGAACGTTCGTTTCTCAAAGAGCCACGGATTATTGGATGTGTATTTGGCGTGTAACTTCGTCCGATACTTTGTCCTGGATATCGTCTTTGTTCTTGAAATGGTCTTATTCCTAGAAACGAGTATAAACCTTTCATTTCACTAAAACTTTAGTTGTGATTGCATATCGCTCATGGGCGTCCGCGGATATTTTTTAGGGTTGCAAAGTTTTAAGTTGTTGTCATGGGGACTAACGAGGGTACCGAAAGCAGTCGATCGCATCACCCTCGGCACTCGCTCCCGCGATTAGTGGGTCTGGCGCGGATCCCAACAGCCGCCAGCGCTTTTGAAATTGAACATTTTACATGACATGGGCCTGTTGTTAGCGTTCTGGGATCCGTTTTCAGCCATATCTGTACGTTTATTTCTAAAACAAAACTGCTGAAAAGTTTCAATGTTTTTATATATTTACATTTTTCGGGTTATCTTGACTAGCTTGGAGAAAGCTAAAAATGTTGAAAAATCATAACCATTCATTGCTAAAAAATAAGATAGATAAGTAAAATTTTACAATGTGTGAAAAATCTATGGCTTGTTGCAAATGCCCCTACCCATGCGGACGCCCATGATATCGCTGCCTGTAGGACTATAAGTGTGTATAGGCTACGTAGAAATTGAAAGATTTAGAATTGTGTAGAATTGCTTAACCGTTCTGTTTAATGTTAAGCTGCAAAATAATATTGTAAGAGAAACGTCTCAACGCTTTATTATTCTGCTTCCATAGAAGTAGAAAACTGAACCTCGCAGAGGCGAGGAAGGTAAAGTGAGGTCCTTCCCTCTGAAATCCAGACCGCCCTCAGCGTTAGAACTGATTTTAGACAGATTGGAAAGCTCATCCTCGGTACAGTCGGAGATAGCTAACTGTTAGAGATTTACTGACCGAAAGCGGAAGCCGTGAGACGACTTAAGGACCAAGGCTACAATTCTCCCGCACTCAGTATCGCCTGGCCTAACCCACTCGACACCTCATGGAAGGGATGACCCGGTAAAGTAAGGTACGCCTAGGGAGCGCCCAGGGAGCGCAGAACCGGTAGTTCTTCGATGAAGCGCGCGACTGAAAGACCTAAATCGACTTCACTATGGACTGGTATAGGAAGACACTTTCCGCCCCACACTTTGTATGAAACTGGAGTAAGACTTAGGGCTGAAACCATAAGATCGGACAAGTCTAGAGCACCGGTCTCGCGAGGAAGTGGATTCGCTTCTCTACTTAAACAGCGTGGAGTAGCCCCCGGGCTGGAAGAGTGTTTTGCCTGACAATACTGCTGCTGCCTTGCTGTTGCTGCTGTTGCTTCTGCTGCTGCTGCTACTACTACTACTACTGCTGCTGCTGCTTCTACTACTTCTATAGCTACTGCTGCTACTACAATTACTACTACCACTACTACAATAATTGCTACCGTCAATTACTACCACCACTATTGCAATTACTACTACCACCAATTATTACTTCCATCAAACCTCGGCCTTCTAATCTACTGTCATTAGAGATGTATTGTTAAATGTGTGTTACTGTGATGTCCGTCGTCGTGAGGGATGATAGGTTTCTTTCCATCCCTTGGAAGCAGAACGTTCTGTGGATACTCTCCAATTATGTTTCCGGGAGGATAGTAGTTTGCCACGGCGATCCACGTTCCGTCTTTCGATAGAGATCTTCCGACTCCCATTTCCTTAGACCCTCTCCAGACAAGTTGTGTAAAGTGACCTAACAGGTTTTCGACAGTTACAACAACTCTAACAATGCCGTATGGTTCAATGATAAATGCTATTATGTGGTTCATTTATATAATTTCACTGTTGTATTCACCGTTCTTTTTTGCGATGTTTATTTCAAATGGTCAATTGGTCATCTTCTGTCAAGACGTTGTTCGATTGTAGTATTGCTGCTTGCATTTATCCAACTTGCGCTTAAGCCAACTTATACTTTGTCCCCAAGACAAAGCTTGTTCAGAACTGCTTCTCGCAGATAATATATGCGTGATATCATACAAAATAATAGGCCCTAGAGCAAAAAATAAAACAGTGAAACGTACACAACAACACAATACAATTGGAATCTTCCATCGCACCCTTAGCGTGGTCTATACTCTAGAAGATGGCTTTCTTTAGACCTCAGTAACAATTTCTTCAAAAGCTATGAAGACAAATTTAAGAGAGATTCGAAATCAACATTGTAGAACAGCAGTATGAAGGGTATATAATTATGTGCAATTGCCTTTTTACCTCATCTCTGAAGAAACAAATGCAAGTGCTACGGCTATAAAGTAGCAACTTTGAAATTCGTCAGAAATATCCATCCACTAGACGTATAGGCCATTCATGATGGTTCATTCATCCATTACAACCAAACATCCATGCGTCCATCTATCCGTTTCCATCATTGTACCTTCCGACTCATAAGTGGTCCTTCCATCCATCTATTCATCCATATATTCATCCATGCATTCACCCATCCACCCATGCATCCAATCCATCCATCCATCCATACACCCACCCCCACATTCATATATCTATCTTTATTAGTGCACGCTCCGACCCGACTTCCATCACTCGTCCATCCATCATCCATGCATCCATCCATCCATCCATCCATCCATCCATCCATCCATCCATCCATCCATCCATCCATATATCCATATCTCCATCCATTAGTGCACTCTACGACCCGACTTACCTGTTTTGGGTCCTTGATGAGTCCTGAAATCGTATCTCTCTATCTCATTGTACCATTGTGCAACAGCATGTGCGGCTAAAATAAGAACAACTGCAGAGGTCAAGAAAGAAATCGTTTTTCTTTTCCTTGTCTTATTATTTTCCATAACGTTCTTTACTTTCATTCGTTTGATTAGTAACGGGGTTGAAAGCCATGAGGCTCATGGAAAGACGCTACTGTAACATCAGTCTGAAGAAAGCACGAGAACCCAAACACTATTCCAATTAAGAAGTGCTTCAGCTTCATATCACTGGATACATCCATAAACTGTTTTTTTACAATGAGTGAACATGCATGCATGTAACTATGTATGTATGTATGTATGTATGTATGTATGTATGTAAGAACAACTGTATGTATGTATGTATGTAGGCCTATGTATGTATGTATGTATGTATGTTTCATGTATGCATTATGTATGTATGTATGTATGTATGTTCATGTATGTATGTATGTATGTAAACAAAAGTACTCTGTACTATCCCATGTATGTATGTATGTATGTATGCATATATGTATATATGTGTATATGTAGTATGTATGTATGCATATATATGTATGTATGTATGTCGCAATATATGTATGCAAATGTGTATCTGAATGTTTATACAGCGTCTTCTAGCTATCTGCTAGGCTCTTTAGTTACATGTACATCTCTGGCAAACATATTAACGCCACCAATTGCGATCGTATTTGATATGACATGTAAATCTAATAGATGCGTTACTGTGAAAAAGAAGACTTTATTGGCCACTGAGCCTCCCCCCATGATGAAGGGCTTCGTATTTGAGTTACAAGGTTGAAAGATCTCTAGGTGTTCATTAGTTTCTCATTCGAAGCTTCTGTCTTTAGCCTGTATAAGACAACTACTCAGAGACGCTCCCCGCAAGCCTCTTCGAAAGCGAACATTTTATTGTGTATTTTAAAAAGGTGCCCAGCAGAAACAATACCCATTGATATAACAATGCCCAAGACTATAATCTTGACTATAACTATAATAGAGTGGATGGATGTTCGTGGTCGTTGCAGGTTTACCCGTGTAGTTGTCTTTGTTGGATGTCCAATGGCTGGCGATATTCTCTCCCAATTGCTTGCCCTGGTAGATGGCGTTCGGATTGTGCTCCCAGCTGTTCGTCTTCGTTAGATGATCGGCCCATTGTTTGGCCACCTGTTCGAGGCCACGGCTGTAGGACAGAGGCGCCGCCTGGTGAGTGGCTCGGTAGTTGTTCGTGATGGCCAGACATTCTTCAACAAACTGCTTATCCGACATCTTTTCTCCGTGTCTCAACGCTCCGCTACAGCTTAGTCTCAACTTTTATCTAACACAATTTTCAGCAGTTCATCAGATCTCAGCCATGCTGCAACGTGCTGTGTTGTGTTTATGTTCTGTGTTACGTGCATAGGCAGTCATGTGTCGTAGTGTATTTTTTGGTCTCATGTAGATGTATGCAATATTGTAAATGTAGGACCCTATATAGGCTACACCCATCTTTAGTCTTCCCTACTTCTAAAAGTACATGGAGGAAATGATGTGATAGATTAGCAGATTACATGGCATCCAGAAATTGAAACCAAATCACTTTTGTGGCCCTAACAGAAATGGGAAACATCTCCAAAGTTCAAAGCGATTGATAATAATCTGTAATATACATATACATATATATTCGTTTAATAATTCTCAATGACAAACGGCAATCAGTAACAAACAGTTTCAATGGGATGAAAGTAGGTCTTTAAACAGAAACGAAATTATCTTCTGTAGAGAATCCTGGGGATATACATGTATATTGTATATGGTTAGTATGGCCTTCAACTGGGAGTTTACAATTCTGCAGTATTTGGCGCAAGTAATATTGGCTTTGAAATGTGGAGGGGAACAGACTACGTAGGACATGCGAGTCGTTGCCGATACAGCTCTCCATAGACGTCTCCATGATTCGACCCCCTCGAAACTTGATGTCAAGAAATTCCGACGATATATTTTGTTGAGGAAGAGCTCAAGCCTGATACGGTTCCCAACTGAATCGAGGGCCACCATGCCGGGATAGAATGAAAAACTTCAAGAAAAGTCGCAGGGAGAACACCGTGGGATCGTATAGAAGCCTCAGGCATGGAGAGAGCTGGTCCATGTGTCGAGGAGTCGATCAATTTTGCTATAGGAATTTTCTTTGACTTATCGAAAGCACTCGATACAGTAGACTGCCAAATCTGAATAGGTAAGTTTAAAAACTATGGCATGTATACGTGAGATTGGCCTCGAGTGGTTCTGTAACAACCAATGCAACAGAAGGCAGCAACTTAGCACTGTGTACTGGATGCAAAGCCCGATAAAGGACCACTAAAGTGTGGAGTTTCGCAAGGCTCGAAATTGTGACCCCAGATGGCAATCTAAATAAAGTTGAAACCATTTATCTGTGGTCTAAAATCAAAAACCAGCAAAACTACGTCGATCGAGCTGAATTTTCTTACTGGCATTTTGGTGACAAACTGCACAGTTTAAAAGGGTTTACGACCGGTAGGCCTAGACAATTATAGATTCAATTCAAATTAAGTTTTATGTAATCGCGGCTTTTATAACCAGACTTTTATTAGTTAGTCCTAACCTTCTCTGCATCTTTAGATTTTCACTCGGTCGCTCAAAGGCAGGAACGGCCAACGGGTCTGGGATTTATCGGTCAGTTAGTAGCCAGTAACCATAGCGATCGTCGCTATCCAGATTGCTTTGTTTTAAGGCCGCGAGTTGCGTTTATGTAAATAGACTTTATACAAGGGATCTATAGATATGCTAAGGGAATAATAGTCACAACGAAACGATTATTATGACGTAAGAATGACTATGACGTAAGGACGACTATGACATAACAATAGCTGCGAGAGATAATTTATAATCTAGCCTTCAGAGACAAGGGTCTGCTAAGGGAAAAATAGCCACAAAGAATCGACTATTATGACACAGGATTGACTGTGACGTAAGAACGACCATGACGTAAGAACGACTATGATAAAACAATGGCATCTAGGAAATATCTTCAGAGAAGAAGTTAACCCGCTTCTTCCTCAATGGCTATGACAAAACAATGAGATAAGAATGACTGTGACGTGTGAACGACTCTGACGTAACAATAGTCCGAAGATTGAGCTATTATGGTTTCTAAAGTAACCTAATAAAGCCTCAACCAGGATAAAGAGTCTGTGATTTTCTTAATAATGTGATATTAAAGTGTATGTATTATAGAGTTTACAGACTTATAAAAACTTATTAATTTATTGACCAAGTTACTGTACGAAAACATCATGGGTAAAGTATTAAAGAGCTCGTTCGCTTTACACCATAAAAACCAGTCTAACCAAATCCTTTTTGTTTCCAAATGCCTTTGTATATTTCTGTCTATTAGTTTACTATAATAATTATTATAGCAGTAAGCTCTATAACTGAACTACAGAGAAAGTTAAAGTCGTTGCTTGAAGCACCTGCAAGCATTTTTAATCTCTGTGACTGAATTATAGATACAGTTAGAATCATTGCTTTCAAATCATGCGACTAAGCTTAAATTACAAACTTTATCGATTTATCCACATAAAAGCTAAAAAATAACATTAAAACGATTGTCACGTTCTGTATCGAGGTAAAATCTGCAAAATCTACAAGAAAATGGAATAGGAATGTAATTGTACATAGGCATTTATCTATAACTGAACTACATAGACTGATTTCCAAAGGCAGGTTGCAAGTTAGTGGATTCGACATTCAGTTAGATATAGGCTAAATGGAAAAGAGCAACGGAAAATACTTGACCACCCATACAGCTGCGTTTATTGGGCCCACAGTGTATGAATAATTGTAGCACCTGTTTAATAGAAGCCAGGTATAGAGGTAATTGTCGATCAAACAGATGTATACGGTTATCTACAAAAGAGTCATGACTGTTCAGAGAAAAGTATTTCTACAAAAACTGCATCCACTGATTCAAGACCCACATATACATGTCAATAGCAAAACATATCATGACGGATATTCAAATGGCCGTCAGACTTTACGATTTACGCTTATTTACAAAAGAGTCATAGCTATTCAGAACACTGTCTACAAAGATTAAATACCCGCTGAAAAATTAACGGCGAAACTTATCACAAAGGATTTTAGAAAACTCCGCAAACTACTCAAAGATCCACAGTTAAAAGGCGAATCATTTCGTTCATCAATGGTTCTCCGACTATTCATGTTTCAGTGGTTGGACATTCATTTCGTAGTTTTTACGGCCAACATAATTTCCGGCCGGATAATATAGCGCTACAACGTAGACCCGGTTGTCTCCGGAAAAAGCTTTGCCCACTCCGATTTCCTTGGAGTTCTTCCAGACGACCTGAGTAAAATGACCTGTTTCGTTTTCTGAAAAAAAAACAGTTTTCCACTATTCAGAATAGATATCTATGCTTATAAATACAGGTTATGGACAATGCGTCTCAGTCGGCGCACAGTTATTACACTGCACAGGCAATGTGTGGGGTTTACGACAGTGCAGGGGAAAGATATACGTGGGCCGGTGTTATATGTATGGGGAAATGCATATTGAGTGGGAGGGCCTCTGATTAGGAATCTTGAAGAAGCGCTATATAAATTTTTGGAATGAATGAATAAAACGATGTTCGTTTCAAGAGAAACCGTCGGAAAAGTCAGAATCCAATAGGGAAACCAGGTCGAAATCCGATAAGTCAGGATCGCTAGACTTTGTGTAGATGTTATTGGCTTACACTGATATCTAAATCTGCGGATCGAAGAAATACTATCTGGGTTTTGAAACTATTCTGGGTTTTTTTCGTTAACATTACGAAACATATCTTCATCCTAGTACTACTCCTTCATCAATCCTCTTCTTCATTTTCTGCAGAATTTTTATGTATTTATGTACATGTATGAGCACCTGTTAAAGCGCCCCTTCAAAATTTCTACTCAGAGGCGCTCCCGACAACAGCGCGGACACTGAATCGGAGTTTCACGCCGAAACGCATGAGCAATTGCGAGTGAAGGACTTGCCCAGGGTCCCTAAGCGTCGGCTCATTCAACTATTCATAAATGCCTTGATCAAATGGTCTAGCCTGGGATTTAAAGCACCACATATGTTGAGGTCTACGCACGTAACGATTATCATTGACTGGTTCTACTCGAAAGGAGTAGTACCTCTGTCTCTGTCTATCTGCCTGTCTCTGTCTGTCTCTATGTCTATCTCTCTGTCTCTCTGCCTGTCTCTGTCTCTCTGCCTGTCTCTGTCTCTCTGTCTGTCTCTCTGCCTGTCCCTGTCTCTCTCTCTGTCTCTCTGCCTGCCTTAGGAGAACAAAAACGAACCTGAGTGGGAATCAGATGGATTTGCGTAGTCGTACTCTTCGATTTCCTTGTACCAATGAGAAACGACTTCTTCGGCTGAATATCATACGCAAATCAGTGTTGTCAAAACAACGCATAGAGATCTGCCTATCTACAGCAGAAACTCGATCCCTTCATTCATTTCTTTATTTATTCATTCATTCATTCATTCATTCATTCATTCATTCATTCATTCATTCCATTCATTCAGTGACTTAGTAAGTCCTTTAGAGCATTTACAGTATAACGCCGTATCAAGATGTCTACTCAAAGGCGCATAGGCCCTATATTCTTCCTTGTAGGCCTATGTATGCATGCGAAAGTACATATTAAGTGAAAAGAAAATAGATGCGCCAAAAGGTGGTTCTCGCGCATATAACTGTGGCCTACCACCAGTAACTTCTGTTCAACTGCCATGTATAAAACATACACTGAATGAATGTCAAGCACCAGTTACTAGTTGCTATGCTCTATGCGTTTAGCGTTCACCTGGTTACAGAAGTTAAGTTGATGTCTTTATGAGTTGATAGCAGCTGAATACCTGTATAGTCCACGTGACCGGTCCCGTGTTTGGAGGCGATGCTTTCCCCGACCGGTCGGCCTTCGTAGGTCATCTCACTGTGCTGGAGATTCTTCGTCTGAGCCAAGTGATCGGCCCAACTCTGAGCCAAGGCTGTCAGCTTGTCGTTGAGGATCAAGTCTTCCGTCTGCACGATAACAATGAGATGCTTGCGATAAGTCAGCTTTGTGCATTATGCAATGTTGTGGTAGTAAAAGTAATAGCAGTAGTGGTAATATTAACAATAGTTAGTATGCTGTTAATACTACTACTACTAAGTTGTAGTGCAGGAAAATCATTTTATGACTTACGTCACGATGACTCTGTCTGAACTTGTTGTGTTTGTTGACGACGTCACGGCAGAAGTCATTGTCCGTCGGGGTCTTGTCACTTGTTGACGGAGACAGTGTTTTCTACGTACAACAAACAACTAACTGAATGAATGCGGTTAACAGTGAAAGTCTGAACGATGTACAGACCTGTTCGGGTTTTCCAAAATCAAAATCATTTGCTCTTTCTGTAGTGAGGCTTAACGTAACTGGGGTTTTAGATGGTTCAGAAGACACGCAACCTCTGTAAAGCCACTGCATGTTAACCCATCCTTACTAGAGTCACTACGTTGAATTTGTAAAAGTTACAGAGGATTCGGAACTATTTTGGTTAAAGTCGTAATTAAGACGTTCATATTATGAGCATATAACTTCTATTATTACATTGGCTTCCTGTTAAGAAAAGACGCTCTTTCAAATATTGGCTCGTGGTTTACAAAAATATTGAATTCTAGCCAACCACAGTATTCAAAACCAGTCCTTATTCCTCGGTCTGGTCACTATTCAACTGTCATTTGATTGCCTTTCTTTGGTCATGCCTAAAACTAAAGCTATGTTTGGCGAACAACCTTTTTCGGTTGCTGGACCTGACTTTTTGAAATCTCTCTCTGTATCTGCTCGATCTAGCATCTACTCAGTCGCTTGTTCCATTTCGTTCTCTCCTAAAAACTGATATGTTTTGCATTATTTATCCATCATAGGCTGTGTCTCTATATCTAAAAAAACTGAATTTCTGGATGCAGCCCTACAGGCGCTTTGGGTTTGGTGTGCCATCGGTTGATGCATTCCGCATTGGACATCGTCGCTATACTAATTAAAAATGATTATAATTAAATGTTGACCTATACAGACAATCGCTTGAAAAAACATTGGTTTGGCATTCGCCTAGTCTGACGCCGAGTTTTTGAATTTATCTCAGTAAGTCTAATTTTATGCATGGTTTCTCTCTTCACCTACCCACCAGTTAGGCTACTTTCATGCACTATGTAAATTTCTGGAAACGCAGGCATATCTTCGGGTTTTTCTCTCGACGTGTAACTATGTGGAAAGTGGTCAATAAATCAAGTGAACCATTAGTAATTACATTAATTACTTGAATTACTTTTACATAATTTTGAGCAAGTGCCAAGGGACAATCATGACCTATCGGTGACCCGTCCTCCCTCTCAGTGTTCTGTCGAAATGCAATGAGAACCGAGAGCCTCTTACAGTTGGTGTACTCTTCTCTTCCTCTGTTAAAGTCTTCTCGCTTGTGCTTCCGTCCGGATGCGTCGTGGTCAGAGTGACCTTCACCTTCGGCGATGTACCTGGGCGTTCGACCTTCTCCGTCACCTTGACCTTCGTGACCCCGTCCTCATCTGTCGTCGTTTCTGTTGTGCTTCTCGTGGTAACGCCGTTGACAGTTGACGTCTTCTCTTGATTCGATCTGCTAACGACCTTAGCCGGCTGTTTTGAATCTGTCGATTAAATCTCAACTGATAGGGTCAGGTAAAGTAGAGAAGAGAGAGAGAGAGGAGAAGAGCAGAGAAGAGCAGTCCCTTGTGCTAACCCTGAGGCAGCCATGGGTATGAAGTGTTAGCGACTTCATTTTCTTAGCCTCAACATATGAGGGCGAGTGGCAAATCCTCTCCCTCACCGTCTCTACTTCCCACCGACAGTGTAGGTCAGTCTACTCGTTATAGCTGAACTGATGGTTAAACGGAAAGCAAGGTTACCAGTGGAGATCATTTTCACTCCAGAAACTGTTACGTTAAAATTTCACGAAGTTTTCCACGTTTAGTGTTTTCAGCGTGTGAATACGTTGTATGTGATCAGGCACGAATGTCAGCATTGGCAAGATTGTGTATCGTGATGTAAGGTCATGTTAATTATACAACGTAGTGTAAGATAACTGATCATGGAATGTAAAATTGCAGCTCTAGCTTTTTACAATTCAAAGAGAAAAAATCAATAACATTTTTCATTCATCTCAAAATGTTTGATAACTATGACGATGACGATGACGACAAAGACAGTGATGGGATGCTGATGATGGAGATGATGATGAAATTTCTTCGTGCATTGACAATGCAACCGCGAAAAATGTTGTCCAACAGCTGGACGCAGCCCTTCACTTAGTTCATCCACTCATTCAATGATTTGTATAGCACTATTAGCACCTCTTGAAGGGAACTACTCAGTGGTGTTCCCGACTCCAGCACAACCTAAAAGAACAGTTTTAAAGTCAGTATAGAGCAGAGAGTATTAGTATATTAATGAACTAGACAAGAATTTGGTCACATCATCCTGTATCAATCGGTGAAAGATATGCAGCTGCTTTTACTCTTTTCTTCCTCTGTCAAAGTCTCTTCGCTTGTGCTTCCGTCCGGATGCGTCGTGGTCAGAGTGACCTTCACCTTCGGCGATGTACCTGGGCGTTCGACCTTCTCCGTCACCTTGACCTTCGTGACCCCGTCCTCATCTGTCGTCGTTTCTGTTGTGTTTGTCGTCGTAACGCCGTTCACCGTTGACTTCTTCACCTGCGTCGAGCTGCTGAAGGCTTTAGCCGGCTGTTTTGAATCTGTGGATTAAATCTCAACTGATAGGGTCAGATAAAATAGAAAGAGAGAGAGAGAGAGAGAAGAGCAGAGAAGAGCAGTCCCTTGAGCTAACCCTGAAGTAACCATAGGTATCAAGTATTAGCGACTTCATTTTCTTAGCCTCCGGATATGATGGCGGGTGGCAAATCCTCTCCCTTACCGTTTCTTCTTTCCATCGACAGTGTAGGTCACTACGTCAGTCTACTCATTATAGCTGAAATGATGGTTACACGGAAAGCAAGGTTACCAGTGGAGACCATTTTCACTCCAGAAACTGTTACGTTAAAATTTCACGAAGTTTTCCACGTTTAGTGTTTTCAGCGTGTGAATGCGTTGTATGCGATCATGCACGAATGTCAGCATAGGCAAGATTGTGTATCGTAATGTAAGGTCGTGTAAATTATACAACGCAGTGTAAGATAAACTGATCATGAAATTTAAAATTGCAGCTCTGGCTATTTTACGAGTCACAGAGAAAAGATCGATAATATTTTTCATTCATCTAAAAATGTTTTATAACTGTGATGATTACAATGCCGACGAAGACAGTGATGATATGCTGATGATGAAATTTCTTCGTGCATTGACAATGCAACCGCGAAAAGTGTTGCCCAACAGCTGGACACAGCCTTTCACTTAGTTCATTCATTCATTCAAGGATTTGTTTAGCACCGGTTCAAATGGACTACTCAGAGGGTGCTTCCGACTCCAGCACAACCAAAAAGAACAGTTTTAAGGTTAATATAGAACGTGTCAGAGAGTACTAGTATATTCATAAACTAGACTAGACTTCAGATCATCCGGTGAACTGTATTTACAGCTGCTTTTACCAAATGGCCATATGCATGGTTAGTTAAAAGAAGGCATATAAACAGCTTACAGGTAACGAATTGTATTGTACATTGTATTGAATACAATACAATTCATTACCTGTCCACTGTTTATCTTCCTTCTTTGTCAGAGTAGGAATTTTCCCATCCTTCGGAGGGAAGACGTTGTTGGCGTAGTCATCGTTAAAATTTCCAGGTGGAAAGAAATACGCCACAATCATCCATGTTCCATCCTTAGTCTGTGATCGTGCGATTCCAAATTCCTTGCTGTCTTTCCAGACGACCTGGGTAAAGTGACCTTCAACGACAAGACAACCACATTTTGAGAGTTTAAGTACCTTGGATGAAATTTATTCATGCTCATTTGAATAACAATAGTTTTATAATTTTGACTTAAAATTCTTATCAATATTTTCTACATTGATTCATCCAACAATGAAAGTGTCTCTTTGTTCTTACGTTCGTCCGTTTATCCATTCGACCTTCAGTCCATCGTTCAGGGTTGTATTATTTGTGTAACTTTGGCCTGGTGTCGGAATTTTCCTTCGGATATAAATGTATGTACATAATGTGTAGGTTTAAGGGCGCATGGCGCCCAATGCTTTTCTACTGTTGGACAAGAAGAGCTCCCTCAGCTGGGTCTTCAAATAACTGTAGAGAACATTGGTAAGAAATTATTTCTATAGAATGTTCAAACTGTGCACAGTTAATTGTGCGCAAAAAACTTCTCGGCGTTTATGGAGACCACCAGCCGCAATCGATGTCAGAGCATGACGATGTCAACTGGATACTAAGTTTATGGTAACATGAGAATGTAACGATTTATATTGATCCGGGATTGAGCCTGATTCGCCAATTTCTTTGGGGCGCAAATTTTAATTAACCTTGGCCTGGACCTTTCGATCAAGGTTTGGCCTGGAGTTGACCAATACAAAGACGGCGGAAGTGGAGAATTTGTGAAACTAGATGACAATCCATTGATTGCAGCATTGGCTGCAAGATTATACTTAGCAAAGTCAACTCAAAAATAATGAACTCCTTGGTTGGCCACTGGTTGCAAAGTGGCAGCATGGCTGAACTAATCATCATATAGAATTCGGGAATAATATAGGCCTAATTATTGCTATAAATAATGAGTCTGAATTTCGATGGGTCAGATCGATAGAGGAAAGATTAACACCAACTGCGGGCTATTTTTTTAAATCACGACATGTGGTTGACTGTGTCAGATCGAGTCATAGACGTTCAAACCTGCCGTCTGTCCGTCATTCCGAACATCTTCCCGTCTGTCCTTATTCTCTGTCGTTCATCCTTGTGCGTGCCCTTCCTTCCCTCTATCGTTCTTGGTGTCCGTTCATCTTTGAGTAGGCCCTATACGGTCGCTCTTGTGTCTGTCCTTCTGCCCGTCCGTCTGCCTATCGGACCGTTCACTTAGTATCATTGAAGATCTTTCTTACCTGTAACAGTTGTTCCTCGTCCGCGATTAGCCTCGAAATTGTAGTTTTGTATTTCGCTGTACCATTGCTCGGCAAGTTCAGAGCCTAATAAACATTGAATTACCACTTGTTAGACCTACTAAAAGATCTGTTGCCCAAATGTTTTCCTTTATATACAATAGAAGTAAAACCCACCGATCTAATTGTCGGAACTGACTCGTTGGTCTTATTTCACTATACCTATGCAGTTTAATTTACTTAATTTACTAAATTACTATTTCCTTTATCTTTTATAACTGGCAACATCTAAACTACCTAAATTCCTCTTCTTGACTTGACACATTTCTTTATCTCACTCCAATTTCTTCAAATATATATTAGCCTATCTAAATCCAAAACTGGTTTAAAATATTTGGCGTTTTGTTTATCTTCTACTGTTGTTTTCTTGGCCCTTGCTTTCTCAGAACTAGTAACTTCTGTCACATTCATATCCAATCCATCCTAACAATTAGTCTTTTCAGAATTACACCCTAGATCACTCTGAAGACAATCCTGCATGCTCAATTATATTTAACTCAAACTAACTGATACCTACTTTCCTCTCAAACATAACACCACCATTTTCGCAATCACATAAGTAGTTTTATATATAGTTAATGAAGTAACTGCTGTTATTCCCCTTGCTGCTTTCGATATCGTTGAGCATAACATACTCCTTCGCCACCTCGAACACTGGTTTGGGCTTTCTGGTCCTGTTCTGGTCTGGTTTTCATCTTATCTGCACCCTAGTTCTCAATCATTTCGAGTGAATCCATTCAATTCGGCGCAACTTTTTGAACTGTGGTGCTCCACAAAGTCTCCTACTGGTTCTACTGTTGTTTATACTCTAGGTGACCTACACTCGGTTCACTACAGCTCTCTAGACTACCAATTGAATGCAGATGACACCCAACTGTTCCACTCAATATAAAGTTCTTCTTCCTGCTTTCATCCTGCTTCTGTGTACAGTGCTGTTGAGTCTTAGATGGACAGTTAGAGATTTCTTCTAAATTCTTCTAAAATCGAATTCTTTCTCATTGGCACAATTCAACAACTCCATAAACTTGACTATCTTCCCTCCAGCTGTTTAAACGTAAACTTTCTACCCACATCCAACGAGGAACCTAACACACTCATAAGAGGGGATGACCTGCATGGTCACCGTAAGGGGAGTGTGCACTGTGCGCTATGTCATCATATGTGCTTAATCTCTAATTTTTCTTAGTTTTCTTTAATTTTCTTTAATTTCTAATTTGTTTAGTTAAGATAGTTAAGAATATATTGCCTAGTTTGTGAATTATCATAGTCGGCCGTAATGCTTTCTGTTAACTAATTTGTCTCAGGTGGCTGGCTTGCGGGACCTTCGGTCCCTTTTGGGTCTCCTGGGCATACCGACTAATCTCGAAAACAGTTTCATGTACTTACGACCTGTTTTTAAGTTGGTTGCTCTTAAGTTTTCTCAACTGGGTGAGCTGCTCGTAATTAGTACTGAACGTGAGCGTACTTTGGAAAAATTTATGACTGGGTCTACCACGTGCATTTCTGACTATGTTCAAGACATTTGCAAATCCGTTCAATTTCACATACGGAATATTTGCAGCATCACATCTCATATGCCTTGAACTGCTTGACTTTCACTGGGCTCTAGTCTTCAGCTGACTTGACTACTGAAACTCACTTCTTTTTGGGATCACTAACTGAAATTAACAAAAACATTAATCTTAGCTACGCTTTCTATTTCAGTTGGCAGCTGTTTCATAGTGCTTATCCTATTTAGACAGCCTTTCATTCTCGTTGGACAGGCTCAATGGCTCATGTAAGAGTGTTCTGTTGACTGAAGCCTTGAAAATTATGAAAACGGCGCTACATGAATTCAGAGATTAGATTAGATTACTTCTGTGTCCTGGTTAACTAAGTGACCGTTTCTGCTCACCCGTAGTGCTAGGCTGACTTGCGATATTCTCGCCCAGGTTCCGGCCCTTGTAGCTACGGTTTGGATTGTGATCGAAGACATCATTCTGAGCCATGTGATCGACCCAGCTCTTGGCAATCAGCTCGATTTCCTGGTTGTAGGACAGTGGCTCCACCTGGTGATTCGAGCGATATTTATTGATTGCAGTCAGACAGTCTTCAGCGAATTTCGTCTCTGCCGACATCCTTTCTTTCGGTGTAAATATACCTCTTCAGAGTGGTCGGAATTCTAACCTACCATCATACGGTAAGAATGCAATGACGATATTAAGTTATGCTGAGATGAGTTGCAATGCAATGCTTGCTTTGGGAGGGGACCCATGTCGAAGATGATAACCTTCGAGACTAGGCCCTATGCGTACTTCGACAATACGACATACACGCATCTATAGATGCATACATACATACACACATACAGAAATGCATACATGTATGTTTGCAAGTAAGTATATATCAAGATAATATAGCGGCGTTTGATCAAAATAAAATAATGCTGTTCGCAGATGTATACTACTCAAAGTCAAAGGCACGAGGAGGCCTAGGTGAAATTAATGCAATGGAAGACTGTTCCCCAGGAGGAGATAAGCACTCATTGTTGATCAGATAGTCGGCACGATGGGATTGAATTGATGAGCGCTGCATCTGCATATTTCCACAGGCTTCAGAGCGCAGCGATCACCGACCCTGGGTATTGAGAATGGAACACAGAGCTCCATGACGTGCAGTCCTAATTTATTCAATTTTTAGTAATTTGAAAAACAGGTAGTTTACTAGAACGAGAACAATAAGGAACGTCAGCCACGCAACGGATTGCTCGTTTATGGTAATAATCAGCCTTCGTAAGAGTTATAAATAGAGGCCCATATTAAATTGCAGCACTAGGGATAGATAAGGTTGTAGTAGAGGTTAACCAAACATGGGTGGCAGTAGGTAGGAGCTCGTTTTAGAATTCTAACATTCTCAGCTATTTGAGAGGCAATAGCTTTTATATCTTTCCAGATAAATGCTGGTCCAATATAACACCTAACACTTTGGATTAAATTACTTGTTTACTTAGATAAACATCAGTTATTACATAAAGTATATGAAGTGGTTAAATAAATTTTTCTACAGGACCTGAATAGATAATTGGTCTTATGTAGGTGAAGTGATAACTTATTGGCACGACACCAATTAGCGATCTGAATTAGTTCGGCATTCATTATTTGGTATTAGGAGGTAAGGGAGCTGTGTGAATAAAAGATCTTAGTGTCGTCGGCAAAAAGGATGAAGTACATAAGCTGTGATGCATTTCGAAGGTCATTAATAAAGAATTTATAAGGAATAATATAGGTCCTAAGTTCGATTCTTGCGGAACGCCAAAACAGACTGTGCGAACGGTCAAGACAGACTGTAGCAAACCACTTAAGTTGAACTCCTCTTGTGCCATAGTTGTTGAAAGTTTTAAGTAGAAGTTTATGGTAGCAAACCACTTAAGTTGAACTCCTCTTGTGTCATAGTCGTTAAGTTTTAAAGTAGATGTATATGGTTCACCGTATCAAAAGCCATGGCCAAGTAAAAAAAAAGACACCAAGCTAGTATTCATTATTCTCTGTTGCTTCAGATTTTTAACCTGGATACTCAATAATGGTACAGGGGATACAAAAAATCATATGCAATACAAGACTAATTCCAAACTAGTCTAACCTAATGCCACATCAGATTTCACTACTTTATAGCTGTGCCATAATAACCCCTCGAACTGCACGTAGCCTCACCATAAATATTATATTCTTCTCAACGACTTTACAGCTTCGCAGGATAAACAAACTGTGACGATGATCAAATGATTTCAATCATCAATCAATCAATCAGCCGTTTATTGATTCAGCAACAGCACAATTAATCAACAACAATCAGTCATTTCAAAAGTCAATCTGCTGATGCCGTCAACAGGACAGCCCTAAAGGATAAAATAATCCGCTATTGCAGGGCTGCCCCTTTTCCACGTTACATTTACTGATGGCAAGACGATTTTTATGATCATATGCTTATAGAAAATTCAACTTAAATAACAATGTTAGGGCTAAATCATAGCCAGACAACTAAATAATAAAACATTGCAGTACAAGATTTAAAACAAACGAACAAAAAAATCGAAACAAACAGATTATAATGTTCAAAGATACAGCGTGTATCATAAACAATCTTAACTACAGGTACAATCTATCGAGTCATATTCTTTTCATGTGTTCAAGAGATAATGTTTCAGTTGAGCTTTAAATTGAGCCATGTGTAATATATTTATTAAATTTGGAGGAAGAGAATCCCAAAGTGGTGGACCTGAGCATTTAATTGAGAACTGCTTAGTCCTTGTTCGTGCCTCTGGGGTTCGATATTTACAGGATGCTCTAGTATCATGTCCATGGATAGCTACACCCTTAAGAAAATATTTATCAAACAGTGATGGAAGAAGCCCATAATGATAACAGTACCTGAATAGTCCAATTTGATATTTTGTAAAAATCCTTCAATTTTAGAATATTGTGCTCTTTAAAGTTTAATTTTGTACTATCAGACCATCCCAGTAAGCAAGTCACACGTATGGCACGTTTATGGAGAGTCTCAAGGCGTTTTAATCTAGAGGAGTAGTTTGAGCCCCAGCAGATATTACAGTATGATAAGTAAGGAAAAAACAGCGTGTAGTATAACTGTCGGAGAACAGGTTTAGTCAGATAATGCTTAATTTACGAACTCGTTTATCAAACTTTCGAACATACAAGCAACAGATATAGGCTTAGTTTCTGAACCTCTGTCACTTCACGAAACCCATTATCCGCTTGGGCCAATCACTTCAAAATTTAACTCACTTTGACTGTTCTCAACTTCTCTCATAGCACGATCACTTGACCCAGTTGGCATGAGCAACCGTTCGACCAACTTACAGTAGGCTAGTTAGCCTTTTCGATCGAACAACCGTATCGCAGTCCTTTCTGGCTCCATCTGGGGTTCGTGATGCATCTTACCCCAATTGGCACGTATGAGATTGTTAACTTGTGAGGCGTCCTTTCCTTTCGATGATTCCGTTCAACTGGAGTATATTCCAGTGTTTAACGAAACCTTGTAGCTGCCAGGGTCGTTGACGTCACCCTCCTTCTTTCTTCAGGCTTTCGTGCTGTCGCGCCCCCCCTCTTTCTGTCGGTCCTAACTCTACAAGCGCCTGAGCTATGCTTGGTTCTTCAGCACTGTTGGGCCATCTGTCGGAGGGGTGAATCAGGTCATCGCCTGGAGGGAAGTTCGTACAGGTGGCATACGGTAAGTCAGACGGATGGTTGACCAACCCTGCTGCTCTTCCCTGCATCTGCTGAGGATTTGTTCCTACTGAGGAAAGGGCCTCGAATTCTATCTCGGTTTCACTGGATGGCTGGATAAAATCCGCGGTTACGGTCTGGTAACTGTCGACTGGTCACTGTGGTCAGATCGGCTTGGATTCGTTAGGACCCGCTCGCGACTAATCTCATCAGCTAATCTCGCCTGCAAGGCAGCGGTATACGCTTGCAAATGAATGATTCTATCCTGCAACTCTTTTATTGAACATGATGGGTAGGTCACTGTTTCTCTTACCTCTGCCTCACCTTCGACTGTTCTGGGGGCTGTTCTAATGTCACTTGCCCTCACCAACTCCTGATCGGTTTCTAACTGATCAACAGGAACACGAGTTGCATAGCTTTACCGATAAATGAAACATGGCCTGGTGGCCATCTGTCTTTTGTGGCAATAGTATACATGTATGTAACAAAGATATGAACAGAATTACATCGACAGCCTGTCTTTGGCAATTAAACAACAACATTCGCAGTTTCTATAGTCAATATAGACAAATTTTCAATGTTACCTAACAACGTCACACCGTAGGTTACTTATTCTCAATTATCACACACTGGTGGCAATTATTAAACGATATTTGTATGGGTTATAATCAACGATACATATCGCAGACACGCTCATATAATTTTGCGAAGTGTCTTGGAAGTACTAGTCTTGTTGTATAAACTGTTCTCCATGCTACTTCTGAACACAGTCGAAAGTCCCTCTAACTCTTACATTAATAATTTTATGCCCGGTCACGCTGGCTTATACTCAGTTGCTGGCATTTATATACAACTATAGGCTCTACATACTTAACTAACTCATATAGACTCTATACAGGCTTTCAACTGAACAGTAGATAAAACATATATATATATATATGCCTATTCTGCGCAATCATAATAACAAAATACACAAATATAATAATATACGTACATGAACACGTACATACGTAATGCGTTTACGTATAGGCCTATACATGCATATATATATATACGCGCATACATAAAAGCATAAATATACAACTATGCTTGTAAGTGTTATGTTGAACTGTTATTAGCATTAGATATGACATTGTATACATAGCCCTCTGTAAAACATAGAAGTAATTATATATCTTTGCCTACTTTGTGCGTGCGAGACGGCGAATGGTACTTTGACTTCAGTCTTCTTCTGAGCACAGAGACTTCGATTGAACCCAGTGTCAGTCGACCTCGTTTTTATACACAGGCCAACAGCAGCAAGACCAACTGCCACGAACTTCAAGCGAGAACTCTGATTGGCCGTAACCATTGAACTGACAACGTACTTTGCGCTCTCTCTCGCTCTCTTTCTCTTTCTCTTTCTCTCTCTCTCTCTCTCTCTCTCTCTCTGTATCTCTCTCTCTCTGTATCTCTCTCTGTCTCTGTCTCTCTCTCTCTGTCTCTCTGTCTCTCTCTCTGTCTCTCTGTCTCTCTGTCTCTCTCTCTCTCTCTCTGTCTCTCTCTCTCTCTCTGTCTCTCTGTCTCTCTGTCTCTCTGTCTCTCTCTCTCTGTCTCTCTGTCTGTCTGTCTGTCTGTCTCTCTCTGTTCTGTAATTCTTTATGTACATGTAGGTCTAACTCTCTGTGTTTCTGTCAACTTCCTTTTTGCTTCTCCCTCGCTTCTCCTCTTGCACTCTCTCACTGTTTCTCTCAGTCCATATCGCTCTTCTGAATGAATGTGTCTCTGCCTCTGGCTTTAGGTTTCCTCCATGTCAATTTCTTTCTCACTCTGTCACTCTGTCTCCATATTTTATGTTACTCGACTTCGATCTTCAGACTCGTAATAAAGTCATTTAATGACAATATCACATCGCCTGCCTACGTAAGCCTCAGATAAATCATTCCACCCACGCGACAGAAAGTTCAGTCTAAATGTGGTATCTGGATTGTAACATAACGTAGGCGGCTTTCATCAAGGTTTTATGTAGAACCACTGTAATAATATAGACTATGTATCGTGTGTCGGTATCGTAAATAGCCTGTCGCGTCGGTCTATATGACGTGTTATATATTTAGATCATCTGTCCAGTGATGGGGAGAATAGCTTTTAAAAGTATTTTGAGTATAAGTACAAATACTTGATAGCAAAAGTATCTACAATACGAGTAGAAATTTTTACACAGCTCCAAATATCTCCTCTGGTGCACAATGCCGGTGTCACGAAATAGAGTATCCCCCATATATGAGTATCCCCCTTAGCGAAATGGAGTATTCGGTTTAGTTTGCATTTTTGGCGGTTTCTAAGTGTATTCAGTCGTACTGTTTGGATTTATTGTACACTTAACATTTTTAAATTGTGTATCTTTAGTTTGTAAGTCGACCTGAAATCAATTTACTTCGTTTTTGGTTATTTTGACTGGATTGTCGTCGAGGCTATCGTGATGCGTATGACGATGGGGGATAGAATGGTTTATCCCCGGATACTCTAAACCGGTTTATTCCATCCGGGGGATAAATTCATACATCCCCGGATAGTCTTAGGACGGATACTCTATTTCGTGATACCGGCTGTCCGACAAGCTGTTGACCAGCACTTGAATGATCCAGCCCAATAATATAAGCCCAATGAATTATTATTGTAGGCCAAGTGCATGCAATATTGCTTGTTAATTGCTATTAATGAGAAATAAAGTACTTAAAGAAGTATTTTATCGTTACAAAACATGACACAAGGTGGGCGTTAAGTGGTTCAGAAGACGTTTAGTCTGTGTTAGAACCACTGCAAAATGAACGTGTAACGCTTAATAGCCCATTCTCCATAGCTGCCTCTTAAAAACCGAGACAGTGTCAACTGAGACAGCACTATCATCCAAAGCCATTTCACGAGCCTATCAATGACATGCAGACTATAGGCTATTTACACAGAGGGGTGGAACCACTTAACTTGCCTGACATGTCAAGTCAGACTCTTGCACCGTGAAATTTCTGCCCTAATGTTCCTTTTGCCTTCTTATATAATTTATACCTGTGTCCTCGAGTTGCCTTGGTTGTTGCTAGTTAAAATAATCTCTCCCACTGTAGTGCTTCCTTACCAGTGATAATCTTGTAAGCTTCGATTAGATCTTATCTGCTCCTCCTTTTCTCGAATGCTGTTGGACCACACCTTTTCAACCTTTCTTCATAGTTCAAATCCTTGTAGTCCCCAATTATTTTTTGCTCTTCTTTGCACTTTCTCGAGTGTTTCAATATCCTGCTTCAGGTGTGAACTCCATGCCTGGATGCAGTATTCCAACTGTGGCCTAACCAGTGATTTGTAAAACCTCAGTATTGTATCCTTGTCCCTGATGAATATTGTCCTTCTTATCATACATAAAGTTGAGTTATCCTTCTTGATGCTTCAGCACATTGCCTTGAAGGTTTAGCACTCTTGTGCATAATCACTTCCAAGTCCTTTTCTTCCTCACTCACTTTCAATACCGTACCCCTCCCATCTCATGCGAAAACTCGTTGTTTCTCTTCCTCATATTCATCACTGAGCACTTTTCCACATAAAAGAGCATTTGCCAGTCCTGTGACCATCTGAACATTCTTCTTAGATCTTCCTGCAGTAGGCCCTATCTCTGCTTCTTCTTCATCCCCCACTGCTCTACACAGTTTTGTATCATCTGCAAACTTAGAAATTTTTGCTAAAATCCCATCGTCGATGTCATTAATAAAAAGTACGAATAGCAATGGCCCAAGCACTAGCCCTTAATTGTGAGCCTTGTTGCACTCCACTTCGCACTGTCGTCCAGCTAGAATGTCTATCACCTATGCCAACCTTTTGTCTTCTTTCTGATAACCAGCTTTGAATCGATGTTAGTACTTGCTCTCTAACGTAATCCCACCTGCTTGCAACTTTTTGGCCGGTCTTACGTAAGGTACTTCGTCAAATGCCTTTGCAAAATCCAGGAAAATTACATCTACAGGTATTTCCTCGTCAATCGTCTCACAGACCTCCTCAAAGAATTTCAAAAGATTTCTTAAACACGAACGGCCTCTGGTAAATCCATGTTGACTGCCCTTTATAACATCATCCTCAATCAAGTGTTCCACTATGTTATCCTTAATAATTCTCTTCATGACCTTGTACACCACACTGGTCAGACTGACTGGTCTGTAGTTACCTGCTTCACTTCTAATTCCTTTGTCAAACAATGTCACTATGAGTGCATCCCTCCATTCCAGTGGTTACTTCTCCAGTCTGCATTGATTGACACCCACCTTAGCAGCTACTCTGACCCCTCTGATCCTCTGGAAACCGTACTCGGACCTCCTTCGGACTACTCTCTCGGATAACCCTTCTGACTAGACGCAGCGCTCGTGAATAAGCTGGTGCCCTGCGCTTGGCTTTCGAGTGGCGCTTTAGAAGTTTGGAGATTACGATTACGATTACGATTGATTTGTTGAAGATCTGGGCTAATGCCTCTCCAATTTCCTCCTTCACTTTATGTAAATATTCTGCATGGCGTTCATCTATGGACTCTTGTCGGTTTTTAGCCTTTTCAGTTGTTCCACAACAATTTCCTTAGTGAACATTATCTGTGTCAGTCCCTTGTCAACACTGTCAAAAATGCTATGGAACCGGCCGTCACCTCACGTTTTAATATTATAAATGGCATGTTGTTTAACTGGTGGTCCTTTGTCTTTACCTCAATGTCAATGTAAAACAGCTCTTGTTGTATAGGTCACCAAGCAGATTTAAAATCCATGAAAGGCAAGTGCCCCTCTTTTCCCAACGTGAGAGCGCCCACGTAGCCTACTCACCTCGAGAGAAAACTGAATGTCCTCTGCGCGTATCGCTGCAATCCTTGCGACTAAAATAACTGAAGAGGGGGCGTGTAGCTAGTACGACTGGACTCGAATAGACTCTGTCATTAAGGCACAACTAAGAACTTCTTAGTTGTGCCTTAATGACAGAGTCTAACTAGAATACAAATGATTTTCTGAACTAAAATAACACTGCTAAGAAGAAGTATTACCATGAACACATCATCCATGTAGGCCTACCCTATCTGAGACATGATCAGATTTCTAAAATCATCAAAGTCTTGCACATTTTCACCGTCCAACTGTAAATGAAAGTAAGGGCTGGTGCAGGACGCTGGGGTAGTCGGTTAAAGTGAATTAGAAGCCAAAGCCAAACGCGATATGCCTCTAGTAGACCCAACTAATAGCAAATTGACTCAGTTTTCTCATTTGCTCTTGTCAGGGATGGGCAGTAATTGAAATTTCGTAATTAAATTACTTGAAATTGCGTAATTTGTAATTACATTTCCCATGTATTTTATAATTTGAAATTACATTTCATGTCCCAAAATAATTTGTAATTTGTAATTCAATTACATTTTTCCGAGTAATTTGCCCATCCCTGGCTATTGTCTAAATGATCTTGGTAAAAATCTAGCAAACGGATTGGCGTGTGCATGCTCGTATAGGCCTAGCAGTGAATCCTCTGTTTATTTTGCTTGATATTGGTTTTAATGCATGGAGTTTACGACTTATTTTACCGCTATTCGAGCGGCAAAATTAAGTCGTAAAGGTCGTAAAGAGTCGTTGTGATCGGCACTCTTTATTTTCAATTGCCCTTCACTACATTATTAGACATTAAAACGAATTTATGGGTGTTTACGAAGTAGACCACTCATTCATGCAGTGACCTTGTCTACAGAAATAGAGCGGTCAGGCGGTTGTTGAACAGCATTGCGTTCTTCTTATGAAAGCGAAAATGTCAGATTAAATCGCGATGTTGTTCTGACGCACAGTGGGACTATCATAGAGTAAATTATACTTTAACCAGGACATATATTATGTGGATGTTGTGTTCTCACACGACAGCGCGGCAGTGCTATAATTAAACGCCCACGCTGTCGTCAATCATCAAGCACTCTCTGGGTGGTTCTTGAGTTGTTTTAGAGAATAGAAGGCATCTGATAAGCTGAATTATGGCCCTCTTGATGATTAGAATATAAAATGCCAGGCACTATGAATTCCCTTCGCATATTTACCATAAAGAATCGAATAGCCTACGACTATAATAGTCGTAGGCTATTCTCTAAAACAACTCAAGAACCACCCAGAGAGTGCTTGTTATGATTGACGACAGCGTGGGCGTTTAATTATAGCACTGCCACGCTGTCGTGTGAGAACACAACATCCACATAATTTATGTCCTGGTTAAAGTATAGCCTATCGTTAAGTTACGTATGTCGTCTAACAACCATGGTGCAAATTAAAGTATAGTCGCAGTCAATTGAAGTAGGCCTAAACGACTTTTTCAGTAGCAGACTTCAGTTAGAAGCATGGGTGAATGATATTTCAAAGAAAGCCGAATCGTACACAAGAACAAACCATCAGCCGAATATAACTATAATTGTCTAACTGGTTTCTGCAAAGCACCACAAACTTAAGCTATTACACTAGAATGTCGTGTTTATGGGGCCTAAAGCGAACTGGCAGTTTCGCTTGAGGCATCAGGACTTGAAACTGCGAACCACAGGTAACTGCCACCAAAATAGGAAAGACAGGTAAGGTTAAGAAAAACTTCCAAATCTAGACGCAGTTGCTTATTCTTCAGCTTTTGCAAGCATGACACAATTAAGCCAATCAGAAGTTTACACTGGAAGTATGCAAGGCCAAATACACAGTATATTTCTTAAATGGTCCAAACCCGGGTTATACTTATAAGCTTAGTTGTATATGTGCCATTTTGTTGCAAGTTACTTGAATAAATAGTAACACTGCCCACTTCTGAAAAACTGTTGAATTGTTATAACTAGATAGTTTGTTTCCCAAAATATGCTTTTTTATTACGAAGTCCGTAAATCACAATAATTGTTGTAAGTGATTCAGCTCAGATGAAGACTTTTCCTGATAGGTGGTAGGCCTATATTTCAGGTTTCCTTCCAACAAAAGTTCAGTTTGTCTAGTAAGGAATATTTAGAGAAACAGTAGACAGGCAAAGACAGCTAGTTTTGCTGATGATCGAAATTACTCAAAGTTTGTTGGGTACTTCCTAGATAAGATTTCTGCTACAGAAAATGGTGCACGAAAATTTGTTGCAATTTAAAAAAACTAACAAAGTATTATTCAACACAATT
The DNA here is from genome assembly GCA_020284085.1 of Aporrectodea caliginosa. NCBI lineage: Eukaryota > Metazoa > Annelida > Clitellata > Crassiclitellata > Lumbricidae > Aporrectodea > Aporrectodea caliginosa. The sequence goes on along the minus strand of JACEVL010000408.1, from coordinate 693,977 downwards.
CAGCAATCATTCTACATTATTTGTCACGGGTTGAAATGCATAAGCTTATATCAGTCTGTAACCTGTAAATGCGTAATTATTATCAAAGGAAAAATAAAGGGAAAGTTCGTGTGCAACTGTTTCATGGACTTTCAGAAAGCGTTTGACTCCTTCAGACACGATGTAACAAAGGCGGTGCTGAAACCATTCGGAGTTGGGGGATATGTATGTGAAAGGGTGATGTCAGCGGTCAGAGTAGACAAATACCTGGGTGAGTGAGTCAACATCTCAAGCGGAACAAGACAGAGGAGCCCAATCTCATCAAAAATAATTATTCATTACATATCTGAAAAGAGTGATGAACAAAATTTCAAGGCAATGGAACAAGAATTGTGGTCCATGGCAACATACTCTACAAACTTAGGTTTGCGAACCGACTGATAAAAACCATTAACGAAAATGTGTAAATTCTCCGTAAAGAAGTGAAAGATGCAAGACTAAAAATTAACATCAATAAAACAAAATTCCTGACATTTATGATGATAGAGAACATCATCTCAGTGGAGGTGGATGGTGAGGAGATTGAGAACATGGAAGAATTTCTCTAGGCCTATATGTCTTGGGACAACGACTGCGACAAGAGATGATAAGAAGAGTAGCAGAGGCAGCTGGAGGAATTGCTGGTTTCGGGAACACTTGGAGGAGTCGAGGAGGGTGTGAATTGTGCAAAGAAGGTGAAGAGAGTCAAAACGTGTGTATTCAGCCTCGTAAATCAAAGTCTCAACCAGCGCAAAAACAAACCACATAATATTGGTTCTATCTCTAACCAAGTTCCTCGTTTCTTGGTAGAGAGTCGCTACTTCACGTTGTAAGCAGATCAGCAAGCGGGAGACAGGCTTTATTCTAACAATTTTGCTCTATATAGGAACCAGGCTACCAAATGGTATATGTATATATACTGTTATGTTCCTATTAAATTGACTTTGTACGTTCCACCTAACTGCCAACGTGAATAACATTTAGCCTAATTCTTCCTTCGATCTCAGTTACATGGAAAACTCTTTACTCTGACACTAGCTTAAGTTAAGGTGCCCTTAACTTGAGCTATTAAACTAACGCGAGTGCCGGCCTTCCTTTAATCGGGAGTCCAAAAGGGCCTCTTCAGTTTGGACTTGAGTAGGCCTACTCCGTCACTTCAACTCTCAGTTGGATGGTTGAACTGAAGGATTTATACTCATTAAATGTCATTATACAACTACATGTACAATAAGCTACTCTATTATAAATAAGCTAATGTATTCTTCTGATATATATATATCTATATAGACCTATATATAATTAATTAGGGCCTATGTTATAAATCCTACATGAAGCGTTGTGGCTAATCCACAAAATACTTATAACTTCTCCGATTTTGCCTAAAGCAAAGAAATTTCTTTTTTCGAACCTGTTTAGTTTCCAAGTCTTTAATATGCATTTAATTTATTAATTTCTCACTTGCTGAAAATTTCTACGGACATCTGAAGGAAGTTAACTTGCAGAAGAGAGGCCTATGATACAAGGAAAACAAAACAAAGTCTACATTCAACACCAAATGTAGGGCAGAAGACCCTGTGATAATTATGTGCTTAATCACAGACAACGGAGCAGGATTTCGTAAAATAGATCTGTTCATATGCCTAAGCGGTGCCTAAAGTATTCAGAAATGTCACCTCCACACTCTTCCTGAAACTGACAAACTTGAACTGCTACGTGAAATTCCAGGTAGACCCTACTAGAATGAAACCGAGTGTAGTTGCCTTGACCTGATCTCTTTAAAATCCATTCTACACACTGCACACACCTGACAAGTCAAATTCACTCTCTCTATAACGTCAATTGCCGAGTGTGTCAGAAAAACACACTAGCCTACTTTAGGCCTTGAGTCTAAGTCACTGCAAGGAAACAAGTAATCAGTCAATTTAATGACATTTAATAAGTATGAATTCTTCAGTTCAACCCTGCATATAGGTCCTCTATTTCTCTCTATAGGTTTACTGTAATAATAAGCCTAACCGTAAGCTCTATAACTGACCCATAAGAGAAAGTTGAAATCATTGCTTGAAGCATCTGCAAGCATTTTTAATCTCTACGAATATTATAATAGATAAAGTTAAAATCATTGCTTTTAAAACATTCGGCTAAGCTTAAAGCAAAAACTGTATCCATTAAATCCATATAAAAGCTAAAAACACACATTACAACGATTGTCACTTTCTGTATCGAGTTAAAATCTGCAGCATCTATTAGAAAATGCAATGGAAACGTAATTATACAGAGTCAAACACATAATTATACTGATTTCAAAAGGTAGCTTGCAACTGAACGGATTTGACATTGAATAGGATAAATAGTAACAAGCAACAGGAACTGCCTGGTTCCATCCATAAAGCCATATTTACTGGGCCCATGGTGTATCAATGGTAGCATCTGTATGGCAGCCTGGTATAGAAGTAATTATCGACCCAATAAATGTGACTGTCTATTATAATAATTATAACGCTATGTATTCACTAATGCAAGGTCCAGCTATAAATGGCAAAACTTCACATGACCGTCAGGTACAATTTACGCTTATTTACAAAAGAGCAATAGCTATTCAGAAAAACCATTTGCAAAGATTCAAGAACCGGTGAAAATTTACGAGCGAAACTTATCACAAAGGATTTTAGAAAACTCCGCAAACTACTCATAGATCCACAGTTAAAAGGCGAATCATTTCGTTCATCAACGGCTCTCCGACTATTCATGTTTCCGTGGTTGGACATTCATTTCGTAGTTTTTGCGGCCAACATAATTTCCGGCCGGATAATATAGCGCTACAACGTAGACCCGGTTGTCTCTGGAAAAAGCTTTGCCCACTCCGATTTCCTTGGAGTCCTTCCAGACGACCTGAGTGAAGTGACCGGTTCCGGTTCCTAGAAAAACAGTTATTCCACTTTTCAGAAAGGATATTTACGCTTATAAATACAGGTTTTGGACAATGCATCTCTAACACCAGTCGGAGCCCAGTCAACACATTGCACAGGCAATGTGTGGGGCTTACGACAGAGCGGGGGAAAGACTAAATGTATATTCAGTGTAAGTGAGATCGACGGCAGTAGTTTCAGGGAGCTGCCCCTCCATTACAAATCCCACCGCGGGTGTTGTGTAGCTTGAACCTCAACTGAACCAGACCGTGTTGTGCTAATCAGGATGATATGCAGACCTTCAGTAAATTGTTAGCAAATCTAATTTGGTATACAACTAAAGATACATCAGTTCCAGGTAAAGAAACTGATAACACGAAATGAGATGCATATGTACATGTATGTGTGTATTATATCTAATCTAATCTAATTATTTATGTAGCGCCGTTATATTAAACGCACAAGGCATTAATCGATGCTCGTTTCATGAGACACCGTCGGAAAAGTCATAGCCCAATAATATCATGGAAGCCAGATGGAAATCCGATAAGTCAGTGTATCGCTAGACCTAATGCAGATGTTATTGGCTTAAGTCGATAGTCCACATATACAGATCGATGAAAGACTATCTGGGTTTTGGAACTATCCTGTGTTTTCCATCGTAAACATTACGAAACATGTCTTCATCCTTGTATTATTCTTTCATCACTCCTCTTCTTCGTCTTCTGTAGAATCATTCAACTATTCATAAATGCCTGATCAAATGGTCTGGCCTGGGAATTTAAAGGACCGCATATGTAGGTGTCTATGCACACAATGATTATCATTGACTGGTTATACTCGAGAGGATGCTCGAGAATGGGTGAACAAAAACGAACCTGAGTGGGAATCAGGAGGATTTCTGTAGTCGTACTTTTCGATTTCCTTGTACCACTGAGACACGACTTCTTCGGCTGTATACATATCAAATGAATGTTGTCAGAACAATGCAAAGAGCTCTTGCCTATCTAGAGGAGAAGCTCAATTCCTTAATTAATTCCTTTATTCATTCGTTCATTCAGTGAATCAGTATGTCTTTTAGAGTATTATATAACGCCCTATCAAGATGTCTACTCATATTGTATTCAAACATTTATAAAGCGCCTCTCATAGGGTGAACCATTCAGAGGCGCTCCCAGTGCGGCAGAAGAAAAAGGTTTTGAGAAAAGTAAAGGTGGAAGAGAGGTTACTAGCTAGAATTCGAGATCGAGTAGGCGCATACTACCTACGCACGCATGCGAAAGTACACATTAAGTGAAAAGAAAATAGACGCCAAAAGATGGATTTCGGGCTCATAACTGTGGCCTGCCACCAGTAACTTCTGTTCGACTGTCATGTATAAAATACAATGAAATGCATGTCCAGCACTAGTTAATAGTTTATATGCTCGATGCATTTAGCGTTCAGCTGGTCACATGAGTTAAGTTAATGTCTATTTGAGTTGGCAGAGGTTGAATACATGGGTTGATAGTAGCTGATTGCCTAATACCTGTATTGAAAGCAGCCGACTACTTGGGTTGATTGCAGCTGAATACCTGGGTTGATAACAGCTGGATACTTGAGTTGATAGCAGTTGAATACTTGGGTTGATAGCAGCGGAGTATATATACCTGTATAGTCGACGTGACCAGTCCCGTGTTTGGAGGCGATGCTTTCACCGACCGGTCGGCCTTCGTAGGTCATCTGACTGTGCTGGAGACTCTTCGTCTGAGCCAAGTGATCGGCCCAACTCTGAGCCAAGGCTGTCAGCTTGTCGTTGAGCAATAAGTCTTCCGTCTGCACGATAACAATGAGACGCTTGCGATAAGCTATTCGCAAATCTGTTTCTTCCTCGACCTTTACCTCAATTGTCCACGCTTTCGTCTGCTCTCGAATAGACTACTGTAATTCTCTCCTTGTTGGTCTCCCTAAGGTTCGGCTATCTCCTCTACAGTCAGTACTTAATGCTGCTACTAGACTGATTGCTCGTCTTCCTCGATTCTCTCACATCTCTACATTCATGGTTGAAGAACTTCACTGGCTCCTCTATCTGTCCGAATACAATTCAAGGTTCTTATTTTAGTCCTTAAGTCTCATCTGGGTCTTGCTCCGAAGTACCTTTGCGACCTCATGCTTCGCCCACTCTCTGCCACTTCGCTGCGTCCTCTCCGATCCTCTGATCGGCTTGACCTTTTTGTTCCTCGTGTCAGGACTGCAATGGCTCAATCCAGATCCTTCGCCTGCATAGGTCCTTCTCTGTGGAATGGACTTCCTCCACCGGTTCGCTCTGCCATCCTTTCTGGTAGTCTCTCCTCATCTTTTTCGAAACTAAAATCCTGCCTTTTCTCTCGGGTTGCTCGCACTGGGAGCGCTTCTGAAAGGCTTTTGCTGTGAGAAGCGCTTTATAAATAAGTCAGCTTTGTGCATTATGCAATGTTGTGGTAGTAAAAGTAATAGCAGTAATAGTAGTATTAACAATAGTAGTAGTAGTAGTCGTCGTAGTAGTGATAGTGGTGGTGGTGGTGGTGGTGGTGGTGGCAGGTGGTTGTGGTGGTCGGTGGTGGTGGTGGCAATGTTGTGGTAGTAAAAGTAATAGTTAGTAGTGGTAATATTAACAGTAGTAGTCGTAGCTGGAAAATCATTTTATGACTTACGTCACGATGACTCTGTCTGAACTTGTTGTGTTTGTTGACGACGTCACGGCAGAAGTCATTGTCCGTCGGGGTCTTGTTATTGGTTGATGGAGACAGTGTTTTCTACGTACAACATACAACACTCAACTAACTCAATGAATGAGGTTCAGAGTGAAAGTTTGAACTATGTAAAGACCACCTGCTCGAGTTTTGCAAAATCAAACTCATTTTCTTTTTCTATAGCGAAGCTTAACGTAACTGGGGTTTTAGATGGTTCAGAAGACACGCAGACCTGTTTAAAGCCACTGCAAGTTAACCCATCCTTATTAGTGTATAATTAAGTTTAATTTGTAAAAGTTACAGAGGATTCGGAACTATATGGTTAAAGTGGCAATTAAGATATTAATATTAAATGAGCACATAACCTCTGCACTTCTATAATTACATTGCCTTCCTGCTGAGAAATAATACTCTTTCAAAGATTGGCTCGTGGTTTATAAAATATTGAATTCTGACCAACCACGCTATTCAAAAACCAGTCCTTAATTCTCGGTCTGGTCACTATTCAAAAAGTCATTCGATTGCCTTTCTTTGGTCATGCCTAAAACGAAAACTATGCTTGGCGAACGACTTTTCGGCTGCTGGGCCTGACTTTGAAATCTCTCTGTAGCTGCTCGATCTACAGTAACTCATATCGCTTGTTCCATTTCGTTCTCCCATTAGAACTGATATGTTTCACACTATTGTCCGTTATTGGCTGTGTTTCTATCTCTCAACGAACTGATCTTCTGAATGCCGCCTTAAAGGCGCCTTATGCTTGGTGTGCCATCGGTTGATGCCTTGTGCATTAGACACCGTCGCTATTTAATATAATACTCGTTAAAAATGATAATAATTAAGTGTTGACCTATGCAGACTGTCGCTTGGGCTCTGGCCTCTGAAAAATTCATCCGTGGTTGACACCTTGGTTTGGCATTTACCTAGAATGACGCCGAATTCTTGAATTTATCTAAAAGTAGGCCTAAGTCTAATTTTATGCAAAATGCAATGAGAACCGAGAATCTCTTACATTTGGTGTACTCTTCTCTTCCTCCGTCAAAGTCTCTTCGCTTGTGCTTCCGTCCGGATGCGTCGTGGTCAGAGTGACCTTCACCTTCGGCGATGTACCTGGGCGTTCGACCTTCTCCGTCACCTTGACCTTCGTGACCCCGTCCTCATCTGTCGTCGTTTCTGTTGTGTTTGTCGTCGTAACGCCGTTCACTGTTGACTTATTCACCTGCTTCGAGCTGCTGAAGGCTTTAGAAGGCTGTTTTGAATCTGTGGATCAAATCTCAGCTATAGGGTCAGATGGAGTAGAATTGATGATGAAACGGAAAGCAAGGTTATTTGTGCATGCTAATATAACACTGAGTCCTCTGTTTGCTTCATATTGGTTTTAATATATATAGGGTCTACGTGGTTTAGGACTTAATTTTGCCGCTATGCGAGCGGCAAAATTAAGTCGTAAAGAGTACAGACGTAAAGAGTGGTCGTCATGTGCCTTCTTTATTTTCATATTTTCTATTGCCCTTCGCTACGTTATTAGACATTCAAACGAATTTATAGATGTTTATGAAGCAGACCACTCACTCATGCAATGACCTTGTCCGCCCTAATAAAGCGGTTAGAGGAGTTTGTTGTACAGCATTGCGATCTTTTTATGAAAGCGAAAATATCACATGAAATCGCGATGTTGTTTTGACACGCGATAGGCGTACAATTGAGTAGGCCTATCTTAAATGGTTAGGCCTGCTATTGAGCATTCTAGTTCAAGTTATTTGGAAGTGGTGCTGTCGATCTTTAAGCTTATCTCAAAAAGTTGAATAAAAACTAACGTTATCGTCAGGGACGTCATTTCAGTTTTCAGGGGCAAACAAATTTTCAGGGGGTTGAGGTAAAACTTGGCCAGCTTGTTAAGTTCTGTATTTAGTCTACATGTGTAAACTGCAGCGGTTAAGTGATCTAGCATGTTTTCTTCTTTGTCCTATTTTATTTCTTACTATGTTTGATTTTCTGCTGTCCTAGACTCCTAGTGATGAATAAAGATATATCATTTCATTAATTGCACTGACATACATGTAAATAGTCGATGATTTTTTCATTAAATTCAGGGTGCATTTACCCTCTCTCCCCCCAAATGACGTCCCTGGTTATCGTATAAAAAGGAGTCAGTTGACGGGCTACTGGCCTTTGCTATCAAGGTCTTGTGCTCATGTTCAGGCTGTCATCTATCATAACAAGCGCTGTGGATGGTTCTTGGGTTGTTTTCGGAAACAGAAGGCGACTTAGAAGCTGGATATTGGTCATATTCATAATTGATAATTGTGATAACTATCTTATAGATAATAAGCTTACTACACGTACAATACCAATTACGACGACCAATTTCTTTCAATTAGAATATAAAATGCTCCCCACTATGAATTTCCTTCTCACATCTACCGTAAATCATTGAATACTCCTAGCACTGCTACCCTGTCGGGTGAGAAAACGACGACTTCCACATAATTTATGTCCTGGTTAAAGTAGCCGATCATCAAATTACTTATGTTGTCTAACAACCTTGGTTAACGTAAACTACAGTGCCTGTCTGCATAAGTAGGCCTATACGCCTTTTTCAATAGGAGACCTTAAGTAGAAACGTGGGTGAATGGTATTTCGGAGGAGGCAGAATCGTACGCAAGAACTAATCATCAGCCTAATATAACTATATACTTTACTGATTCCTACAAGGCATCATAAACTTTTGTTTTATAAGCTATAACGCAATTTGAAATAGATTGCCATATAAAACGAATTGGCAGTTCACAAGAAGCATCAGGACTTGAAACTCGGACACACAGGTAACTGCCACCGAACCAGGAAAGACAGGTGAGGACAGTGAGGTTAAGAAAAACTGGCTACTCTATCTGCGACGGTTTATTCTTCAGATAGATTTTATAGACATGACATCATTAAGGCGATCAGAAGTTTAAAGGCCATATTTCTTAACTGGCTCAAGCACGGGTTGTACTGATAATTGTATCCCTTATATAATAGGCTATGTACAGTTATCTGATCTTACGGGAGACAGGCTTTATTCTACAGCATTTGCTCTATATACTGCCTTTGGTATGGCCTCTTTCCAATTAAATTGACTTTGAACGTTCCATCTAACTGCCATCGTGAGAACAGTATTTAGCCTAATTCGATCGATCTTCTATCTCAGTAATACGGGAAACTCTTCACTCTGACACCGATCGAGTTGTTGTAAAGGTGCCCTTAAGCTACTGATCTAACGCGAGTGCCGACCTTCCTTTAATCGGGAGTCCAAAAGGGCCTCTTCAGTTTGGACTTCAGTAGGCCTACTCCGTCACTTCAACTCTCAGTTGGAGGGTTGAACTGAAGGATTTATACTGATTAAATACCATTATACAACCACAATAAGCTACTCCATTATAAATAAGCTATTGTATGCTTCTGATAAAATTTAAGAAATTATAATTAATTAGGGCCTATGTTATAAATCCTACACGTCGCTGCTAATCCACCAAAATACTTATAACTTCTCCGATTTGAACTGATGCAAAGAAATTTCTCTGTTCTAACACTTTTAATTTCATAGTCTTTAATTTGCTTTTAATTTAGGCCTAGGCTATTATTTTCCCATTTAATGAAAATGTCTAAGGAAATCTGAAATAAGTTAACTTGCAGAAGAAGCATAATTATGTAGAAGGCCTTGTGGTAATTGAAAGTTTAATCACATGCAGCGTAGCAGGTGTTTGTCAGATGTATCTTTTAATAGACCTATGCAGTGCCTAAAATACACAGAAATGTCAACTGTACACTCTTCCTCACACTGCAAAGCTGTGCTTGAACTGGAAAGTAAAATTTAAGGCATTAGAGTTAAATCATGGCAGTTGATTTAATCAGTCAATTTACTCCATAATCGGCCTAAATGGTTTTCCCAATATATAAGCCTCTAGGGCTCTGGGTCCCATTATTCGTTTATTATCAACTGGGATGACCGATCGCAACCCGTTACATGGCAAACAACGCATAGGGTCTACATACAATCAATAGGAAAGGCAGAAGGATGAGTTTTATACTTGTATGCTGATTGTTCAATGATTGGTTTGCTGCTACTCAATTATTGTTGTTTACTGGGTTTATTTTTAGTCAGGCTTTTAAGGAGGACACTCGGTATGAAATTCTTGTCATCCTTTGGAGGCAGCACAAAGTCGTGAGGTCTAGGCCGGAAACCGATACGTTTCGTTATTGTCGGCGGAAACAGGCTCCGCAGTACGTGGGAGTGTTCTGGCCGACCGCCCGAAGGAGGCATATCACTTTCAAATCTCAGACTCATTATCAATATCAAATCTTATATTTATGCAATATATATACCATATATATACCATAATTATATACCATAAATTTAAATCGGGATAATTTATTCTGATCGATAGTAGACCCTGCTAGCGGGTGCGTTGAGTCATACGGATGCCGCAATAGACTTCCTGAGCTGTAATCTGATATTCCCTCAGATCGCGATAGGCCTACTCATTCCTGTTACAGAAAGTTCAGTGCGTGAACAGGATACTTTGCAACACTTAAAATAAGCACTGAGCAATAAAGAATATCAGAGCAATATATCAGAAAGGCCTATACGGATTCATTCTAGAGGCGAACATGAGCATGTCTAAAATAAATCATTTAATTTCGATTCATGACCAAATCCGAGAAAGCCGCGTCCACAATTTGGCGGTGTCTTTAGAATTCAGTTATTAATTACTTTGTGTTTAATTAAACCAATAATATCGGTCATTCACAGGCCTACGTAGGTCCTATACCAGAATATGTTTTGTCTAGGTCGGGATTCCGTCAAATATATTTCAGATCAAATTGGTTCCGTAGGCAACAAAGATTGGGAAGCACAGCACTAATCATTCATTCATTCATTCTAAAGATTTATATAGCGCCCCTTCAAGGTTACTACTCAGGAGCGCTCCCGACCCAACCCCGGCTGAAAAGGCTGGTTTTAAGGCTAGAGTAAAACGCATCTAAATGAACTCTAGGAATAAGGCGCAATGTTAATGGGAGCGCATTCCAAACCATGGGGCCAGCAACAGAGAAGGCGCGATGCTGTCTAAGAGCAGTTTGCGCACGGGGAACAAGAAGTTCACCATGTGTGGAGGAGCGGAGAGCTCTACGTCCCTGCACATCCAAAGTAGAGCGACAGAGCTCTTGTAAATACACAGGAGCGGAACCTAAGAGGCACCGCCAGACCAAAGCAGAAAGCCGGTACACAATCCGCTGCGGGATAGGAAGCCAGTGCAGGACATCCCTCATAAAAGCGGTGACATGGCCGAACTTTGGGATATGGCCGATGAGGCGCGCGGCCGTGCGCAAGACCCGCTCCAAACACCCCAACCGTACAGCCGGGAGGCCAGCGTAGAGTGCACAGCCCCTTCAGCCCCTTCATTAATAATTTATTCATCCATCCATCCATTTTATCGCTAATTCAAAGTCGATAAATTCGATCATTGATTCATTCGTAACGAATAAATTTAAAAACCGACCTTGACCAGCGGGTACCTCAGTGCTGGCAGTTACCTTTATCCCTGCTTGGCGTCTAATCCAACGCTCTCGATTTCTAATTTGCTTTATCAAACTCGGCTCAAGTCACGGTTGACGGCCTTTGCCATCCAACCGACCAATCGACCGAAAACAACGACACGCATATTATAGGGCATGTATATTGCCCTATATATGTCTGCAGATATATACAACTGTGATATAGAGATAACCCATAGTATATATATATATAATATTATATATATATATATTATTATACACAGAAAATTATATGTACTTATAGTCTTATATTTATATGTAATTGTATGGAGACCTATGTGTGTAGCCTACATGCTGATACAATCATGTATATTTGTATGCAATGTATGTCAATGTGTGGACCTCTATATTATATGTATGTTATCTCCTTATATGAGTTGAATGCAAGCCCTGCATTGGGATGATGGTGTTTTATTGTCCCATCGATCGAGCGACCACTCCGGCTGCAGCAGGAGGTCTAGTGGCTCCATCTGGGACCTCATTCCCCGTTCACCCAGCCGTTACCGATACAGTCATAAACGTCTGTGTTCGGTATACAGTCAAACCAGTGAAAATATAACTGCACCCCTCGAAATTTGTTTTGAAGCGTCGACCTAATAGTCCCAGCGTTGACTATGTCTGTTTTTGCCGGCAGACTAATTGGATCATTTATCGATGGGGGCCGTTAATCACTGTCTAATCTTCGAGTCAACAAACAATTCTACGTCATGGCAGACGTATATCCATCAGTCAGTCAGCTCGCATAATTATAGTAACGTCAATATACGATAGAGGGACCAATTGAGATTGAAATGGTTCAACCGATAGACCAAAATGACCAGAAGAAGAATGAATGTATGGACGAATGAGCAGACCGAATAGATAGGGGGCCGTCCATAAATGACGTCACGCAATTTTGTCCGATTTGTATTCCCCCTCCCCCTCGTCACACTTCGTCACAAAAAGTAACAAACCCCTCGAAAATGACGTCACAAAGCTCTGACCCTGCTAAAACCAAATTTCCACTTGATAATAAAACATGTTTCAAATCACATTTATTGTCATTGTAATAAATATTTAATGTGGCACTGCACTCTGATGTTGTATACTTGTATTAAGGAGAAAGTCGAGTACTAAAAAGGAGTCGTGGCAAAGCTGATATTAGCATAAAATTTACTGGAATATTCATCGTCTAACCAATTACTATAGGTGTTCAGAATATTTTGTAGTAGAACAATTAAGCAAAATGGAAAGAGTAGAATTACTACAATAACATATTCATTCCACAGAATGAAAACCTCTGGTAGAATCATTAGAATTAAAATGTTTAATATAAACAATTTATCCAAATATTTAAGGAATTTATGCTTCTCCATTCTCCCATGGCAAAGCAAAATGCTCCTTCATGGAACAAACAGGGAAAGCATGAATATTTTAAAATGTCACGGTGACCAAATATTTAAATAATTAGAAAATTATTATTAATGGTCCCCGTATACATTAAAATAATCAAAAAATAATGAAAATTTAATACTCAAATTTAGTGCTGTTATTGTTAAAATTAAATTGTTGTTAATTGCTAAATTTAATTACATAGTCACGTTTCTCAACCCCACCCCCATCCCCCACGTCACACATCGTCACAAATTTTCGACCCTCCCCCTAGGTGCGTGACGTCATTTATGGACGACCCCTAGAGTGATAGAGTAGGTCTACATCTCCAAGTGACCTAATTTAACGCGGTTTTTGCTCTACATGTGTCTGTTCTAATCCGATCTGTGTCTTTGTGTCCCATTTTCCTCGTGCAACGAGTGCAGCATGTAATGTAATTGAACATTTATATAGTGCCCCCTCAAGATATCTACTCAGAGACGCTCTCTGCGCTAGGTTATATTATGATGTTAAATGTCATTACGAACGAATATATGACATCAGTTAGCAAAACAATGCACAGTAAGTTGAAAGAGTCACCAGTGGCGGGCCCACGCACACACGATAAAGCAACCAACCGAATCCCGTCAACAGCTGAATTTGGCATATAAGATTCTTATGTTCATTGTTCAGTCTCTGCCATGGACCAAGTTGCGTCGATAGAGTAGAGCGGCGACAGGTGACAGCGTTCGCAAACAAAATGACGCTGCCGACGAGCAGTCTCTCACTGGAGGAAGAAGACGCACGTCCGGCTATTCGTCGAGGCATAAGGAGTACGCAGAGAAAGCATTTGTCGTGTGTCGGTCGGTAGATTGAAGAGCCACCGGTGACTAACGGTCGAGGTCATTCCAATGGCCCGCGTCGGTCGTCCTCCACCGAGACTAAAACACTCGGTTACAGGCGGCGTACACGGTCCGTATGGCTCAGACTCGACCGTGCATCAGAAGGATGGGCTTGATGCAGTCACATGGGACAAAATACCCTTTAAACGTACAAAATCCTTGGCAAAACTGACGAATAAGTCCGGTACTCAACCCGGTAAACATTAAGAATTTGGGTGCGTACGGTTTCTCGCGTCCTCAGAGTCGGTTAGGAAGCGTAGTGAGAGTCGGTTAGGGTTAGGGTTAACCAGTGGCGTAAGCAGAGCTTCCAAAAATTACGCAGATTCCAACCTCTCTGAGGGGAGCGGTCTGGGAAGGGGGCTGTAAAAAAAATTTATTTGGGGGTTTGTAATGGTGCATTTTGGAGACCATCTTTTTTGTTAAAAGTAATAACATTTTACATCAGTTCTTTGGGAAATTATATAATTTCATAATTAAATTATATTTATTTTGGTTTTTTAAATTGACTCAGCTGAAAAGTTCGAGCAACCAACGTAGACTAAAAACAGACAGACTCAAAAATGAACTGCAGTAAACTAAAGCATTGAATTTTTTTTAAATGTATACAAAGTATAGGCTTAGGCCTACATGTACAGTATAGTTGTCAGTTCTATGCACCGTCAGACTGTTGCAGTTATTAAAAAATTTAAACTAACAGGCTAACTGTTAAAAATTCTTGGACTTTTGCTAACTGGTGTCAGTGCTTTGTCGCTGTGTGCGATAGGCCAAATATACTAATGCAAATGCTTTCAGGATGATTTAATGAATGTGAAAACTTTGCTGGCAGTTGCGTAGGCCTACATATTGCCAACTACTGGTATTGTGCACGTGTCACATATTGCTAGACTGAGACTATGACTTTTGCAGTGTAGGATACATATCTTGCGAGGCGAAAAACTTCCTCATTCGTGCCTGAACAGTGAACACCCCTTGCAATCCTATTACTATTTACCAAGACCAAAAAACCAGACAAAGCTAATTATTTATATGAGACAAAGATACAACCGACATGCCTCTAGTCTACGGGTCGGAATGTTGGCCAATGCGAAAGCAAGACAAGAAATCAATTATTACGGAAGAAATTAATTTACTGCGGAAGATCGCAGGGATTTCAAGATTTCAGAAAATAAGAAACGCTGGCATTAGACAGCATTATGGATCGAAACAACTCTGCTAGACAAAGTCGTTCAATGAAGACTCCGTTTCGACATAATAGAGATAATGCCAGCTGACCGAAAACCACACACTGCACTACATGCAAGATTCGAAGGAAAAAGACACTAAGGCAGAGCCATACAACGCTGCATAAACAGTATATGTGAGGAGTTGAGGATATAACATCACTTTTACTGACACTAAGGGAAACAATGGACTTAACAAATGACAGGAAAATGAGATCATTTATTCGTACCCATCGCCGCCAAATGGCTGGCCTCAGAAAATGATGATGATGATGGTGGTGGTGGTGATGATGATGATGATCCAATGCAGATACATGGCGATAGGCTTCTGACAATTTCAGTATGATGTACATTAGCAAACATGCAGCGTTTAGCAAAAATTACAACCAAATCTGAGATAGGTAAAGGCATTTCACACATTTGATGATGTCACAAGAATTGACTCTCCCTACCTCCCTTTCCTCCATTCGCTCTTCCTCCCTACCCTCCATCTCGCTCTCATCTTCCCTACCCGCCAATTCGCTCTCTTCCTCCCTACCCTAAAATTCGCTCTCTTCCTCCCTTTCCTCCATTTCGCTCTCTTCCTCCCTACCTTCCATTTCGCTCTCTTCCTCCCTACCCTCAATTTCGCTCTCTTCCTCCCTTTCCTCCATTTCGCTCTCTTCCTCCCTACCTTCCATTTCGCTCTCTTCCTCCCTACCCTCAAATTCGCTCTCTTCCTCCCTTTCCTCCATTTCGCTCTCTTCCTCCCTACCTTCCATTTCGCTCTCTTCCTCCCTACCCTCAATTTCGCTCTTTTCCTCCCTTTCCTCCATTTCGCTCTCTTCCTCCCTACCTTCCATTCTCTCTTTTCCTCCCTTTCCTCCATTTCGCTCTCTTTCTCCCTTTCCTCTATTCGCTCTCTTCCTTCCTACCCTCCATTTCGCTCTCGTCCTTCCTTCCTCCATTTCGCTCCTCTCTTCTTCCTACCCTCCATTCGCTCCTCTTCCCCCATTTCCTCCATTCGCTCTCTTCCTTCCTACCCTCCGTTTCGCTCTCTAAATCCCTTTCCTGCCACTCCTCTCCTTAATCTTAGTAATCATCATCCTATATTCATCAGCATCATCATCACCAACATCATCAAGGCCATTATCATAATAGGGTGTCATCATGTTCACCATCATGTTCAAGCATCATAACCACCACCGTCACTGTCATCATAATCATAGTCACAACCGCCATCCTCACCACACAGCCTTCATGCTATCAATATCATACAAGTAATTCCCTTCATCATCAACACTGGGACGCTGCCAGATAATCAAACATAACAATAACTCACGTAGTTTCCTGTAAAATATATTGTAATGCCATAACAAAAGTCCTTTCATATAAAATTAATATTTTAAGCACATGTTCAAATTAACATAACACACAGTACCTCCAATTCACATTGTTGTATTACTTTGTACGTGTAACAAATGACCGCAACAATAACAGCATGGTCACAATTATGGTATAAAAATACTAACAATTCTGTACTAACAAATTAAACAGTGGCAACAAATCAAAAACGCCCAACAAAAGATGCTTCTGATGTCGGAAACAACACACCAGGCAACTATTAAAAACCGGATATTTGATAAAATGTTAGTAGACATCAGTGAAAGATAGGTGGCTGGTCCAGGTGGAGTGGATTGTGGATAGGGAATTCACTGCTCATTTTTGTACATTTTCAGTTCTTTAATGTCATTCAGGTCTAAACTTAAGACTCATCTGTTTCAACTTACTTTCACACTGCAGTCTCACTCCTGGTCTTCTCTGACCTATCAGACTTCAATTAGATATCTGCAACAGATCATAAGTTTTTACTTTAGTTTCACTTGAAACGACCATCAATTAATGCCCTGTGCATTATGCTAACGGCTGGTGGTAGGGAGATGAATGGCCATTGACTGAGGTCAAGAAAACGCATCTGCTGATAACGCTTCTTACACAAGGCCGCCTCTTCGGGTTAGGTTTAATGGCGTCGCATCGTTATTTAATAGAACACATTTCACAAGAGTATAGCACAGTGTTAAGGTTGAGTCTTTAATTCATTAACTTCCATTTGATAAGCTTAGTTCCGTTTGGTTCGCACTATAATTGTTAACTGTAACTAATGAGATACTAACTTTAAGAGTTTTACTGTGAAGATACTATAATTGTTAATTACTAGTTCCTCTCGGCCCACTCGTACGAACTACAATATTCATTCATTCATTCATGCATTCATTCATTACGAATAAAATGAATAAGAGGCTGAAATAAGTGGGACCGAATGTTGAAAAACTCTGAAAATTTGGGGCTAAAGCACAAAGAAAATCTTTAAAAAACAAAAGTAGGTGGAGTTGCAGCTATGCGCCGATATTTGTTTCTTCTATACCTCCGCAACTGAAGAGGCGAGTCAACGACAGTCGCAACTCATGTAATAAAATGTTTTGTTTTCTAATAATATAGATTTAAGTAAGTTGAAAATGTAAGCTATATCCATAACGGATAATTAAAAAGTGCAATAACAATTAAGTGATAAATCCAGACAAGCTATTAACTTCATAAACTAAAATTGTAGGCGTATAATTATGTAATAAGTTCGACGATGGTCATGAAAACTACAATCTCATATAAAAAAATTAATAGCATTGTGGGGCTGTGGGCCTTCGCCCGGGCGGCATTGCATCTCCGAACGCCTCTGCTTACAGTTGGTGCACTTTACTCCGTCCAAGTCTCCTCGCTTGTGCTTCCGTCCGGATTTGTCGTGGTCGTAGTGACCGTCACCTTCGGCGCTGCACCTGGTCGCTCGACCTTCTCAGTCACCTTGACCTCCTTGACTCCGTTCTCATATGTCGTCGTTACTGTTGTGTTTGTCGTGGAAACGCCGTTGACTGTTGAATTCTTCACTTGCTTCGAGGTGCCAACGGCCCTACCCAGCTCTTTTGAATCTGTGGATGAAATCAGAGGGATAGGGTCAGATAAAGTAGGATTGATGATTAAACGGAAAGCAAGGTTACCAGTGGAGATTAGTTGCACTCCGGAAACTGTTATGTTAAAACTTCACGGTTTTCACGTTAAGCGTTTTCAGCGTGTGAATACGTTGTATGTGATCACGGACGAACGTCAGCATAGGCCAGATTGTGTATCGTAATGTAAAGTCGTGTAAATTATACAACGTAGTGAAAATAACTGATAATGTACTGTACAATTGCAGCCTGTAGCTAGTTTACAATTCAAAAAAAGATCGATATCATTTTTCATTCATCTCAAGAAGTTTGATAACTGTGACGATGACGATGACGACGAAGACAGTGATGTGATGCTGATGATGGTGATGACGATGAAATTTCTTCTTGCAGTAACAATCCAACCGCGAAAAAGTGTGGTCTAACAGCTGGGCACAACCCTTCACTTAGTTAATTCATTCATTCATTCATTCATTCATTCAAGAGTTTATATAG
The DNA here is from genome assembly GCA_020284085.1 of Aporrectodea caliginosa. NCBI lineage: Eukaryota > Metazoa > Annelida > Clitellata > Crassiclitellata > Lumbricidae > Aporrectodea > Aporrectodea caliginosa. The sequence continues at coordinate 675,802 of JACEVL010000408.1, read as the reverse complement.
CACCTCTTCTAAGAAACTACTCAGAGGTGCTTCCGACTCCAGCACGGCCAACCAGAACAGTTGTAAGGTCAATATAGAACGTGTCAGAGAGTATCCCCGTCAAAATGGCCAACGACCAAAATAGTCCCGTGAAAAACGCCAACGACAAAGTAGTTCCACAATGGCTAACAAGTTTAATGTTACAAGTAATGTGCCCATTTCAACAAAAAACAATGTGAAAATGTATTCAACAAGATTTAAAGCACGTGACTACAAGACTAGAATGGAATGTTAAATGTTTTCTACGAAACTCGAACAAAGGTTAATAGTAATTAGGAAATAATTACAACCTTGTGAAAAGGAAGTTGGTGTCGATATCTTAAGCAAGAACCTAGATACGTTATTTACTCACCTTTTGTGTTTCGTTACAACCTGCTAAGCGTTTTCAAATTACCTCTTGGGAGTACGTTTTCACTATTTCCTTTACTCTTATCTTCATTCAAATAACCCGTCGAAATACTTGTTTGATATTACCAATCGGTAACCATTTAATTTGTCTATAGTTACGACCTCGTAATCGTTTGCAAATGACCTCTTGGAAGTAAGTTTCTCTATTTACCTTACTCTTATCTTCAGTCTGTGTTACGACCACCTGTATGAAGTATCGGCTATATTACTTTACGGGGCTATTTTGGCGGTTTTGACGGGGCTATTTTGCCCGTTAGCGATTATGGACTGTTTTGTCCATTGGCGATTTTGACGGGGCTATTTTGGTCACGTTTTGACTGGGCTGTTTTGACGGGTCACCTGGTGAAAGATATAGGCCTACAGCTGCTTTTACCAAATGGCCATATGCATGGTTAGTTGTGTACAGTTCATTACCTTTATGCTGTTTATCTTCCTTCTTTGTCGGAGGAGGAATTTTCCCATCCTTCGGAGGGAAGACGTTGTTGGCGTAGTCATCGTTGAAGTTTCCAGGTGGAAAGAAATTCGCCACAATCATCCATGTTCCATCCCTAGTCTGTGCTCGTGCGATTCCAAATTCCTTGCTGTCTTTCCAGACGACCTGGGTAAAGTGACCTACATGGGCAAGACAACCACAATTTGAGAGTTTAAGTACCTTGCATGAAATTTATTCCTGCTCATTTGAGACACAATCGTTTTATAATTTTGACTTAAAATTCTTGTCAATATTTTCTACATTGATTCATCCAACAATGAAGCTGTCTCTTTGTTCTTACGTTCGTCCTTTTATATATTCGACCTTCAGTCCATCGTTCAGGGTTGAATTTATGTAATTTTGACCGGAAGTCAAAATTTGCTATCGGAAAGAAATGTATGTATATAAATATGTAGGTCGAAGGGCGCAATGCAGCGAGTATTTTTCTGCTGGGTCTTCGAACGATTGTAGAGAGCATAGTCAAGAAATTATTATTTCTATAGAATGTTCAAATTGTGCACAGTAAATTGTGCGCCATATAACTTCCGCGGCGTTTACGAAGAAGCCTCGGCCGCATCTCGATGTTAAATCATGACAATTTCAACTGTAGCCTACATTTGGATATTTCATTATAATTATTGTTATTATTAAGCTTTCATTTATAACGCGCCTAATCAAAATAGGAATCTTGCACGATGGCGCGTAACAGGAAAAAAGAAAGAAACTACGTCTGCGCTAGTCTCATGATGTTAGGTATCATTTTGTACTAAGCAATTTGTCCGATGGTTAACATTGCGAGCTAGTAGGGTCATCAGTGATACCATTTATGGTAACACGTGCATTAAACGATTGATATTGAACAGTGGATCAAAGGTGACCTTGTGAACATTTTGATTTACTATTGTGATTGACCTAGTCATCATTTATCAGCTGGATCCGGGCTTGAGCCTGAGCCGCCAATTTCTTTAGGGCGCATATTTTAATAGACGCGAAAGTGGAGGATTTTAGAATGACTATGCATTGATTGCAGCATCTGCTACAAGATTATACCGAGATAAATCAAAACAAAATAACAGGCTCCGTGGTTGTCCACTGGTTGCTACTTGGCATCATCGCTGAATATTAATCATTATTATAGGATTCAGGAATATGGTAATTTTATATCGATAAATGATCAGTCCGAATTTCGATGGGTCAGGTCGACAGAGGAAAGATTAAAACCAGCTAATTTGTTAAAATCACGGCATGGGGTTGACTGTGTACCTGTCAGATCGAGTCCTAGACATTCGACCCTGCCATGTGTCCGTCATTCTGAACATCTTCCCGTCTGTCCTTATTCTCTGTCTTTCGTCCTTGTGCCCTTCCTTCCCTCTATCCTTCCTGGTGTCCGTTCATCTTTGTATAGGTCACCCTTGTGTCTGTTCTTCTGCCCGTCCGTCTACCTTCCGAACCGTTCAGCTAGTATCAGTCATTGAAGCTCTTTCTTACCTGTAACAGCTGTTCCTCGTCCGCGACTAGCCTGGAAATCGTAGTCTTTTATTTCGCTGTACCATTGCTCGGCAATTTGGGGGCCTAACAATAATAATAATGATATCTTTTCTTTAATCAAGCGCCTGACAAACGCACTGCGCTGTACATTTACATGTTATGCAATTGAAACAATCTTAACTACTAACAGAACAGACAGCCTGCAATACACGGCGCTAATAGCAGCCTACAAAGCATATCCGCCCTACGAGGCTCGAACTCGGTACCTCTCGCTCTTTACGCCAGTTGTTATCCAATGCGCTATCGGGCCCCAAATAAACATTTAATTACCACTTGTTAGGTCTACTAAATGATCTGTGTGATTGAAGGCCGTCGCATATAGTCTCAGATGGTTCACGCTTCGAAAATGCGCAATTAAAATTTAGATTTAAAATATTAGACTCACAGTCGTTGCCAATAAACTACGAAGTTTCTCAAATAAACGCAAATAAGGAAAATCTTGAATATCCTTCGGCAATGTGTTCCATATTGACGGTTTAAATGCAACTGATGCTAAAGGCATAATGGTTGTTGCCCAAATGTTTTCCTACAGACTATACAATATAATAGAAGTAAACAACCTCCGATCTAACTGTCGAAACTGACTCGTTGGTCTTTTTTCGCTATACCTATGCAGCTTAATTTACTTAATTTTTACCCAATTATTCACTTTATCTTTTATAACTGGCAATATCTAAAATGCCTACATCCCTCTTATTGACTCAATACATTTCTTTATCACTTTTCAATTTCTTCAAAAATATAGGCCTATCTAAATCTAAAACTTATTTAAAATAATTGGCACATTTTTTTATCTTCTACTGTTTTCTTCGGTCCTTGCTTTCTCAAAACTAATAACTTCTGCTTGACTTTTCACTGGACTCTAGTCTTCAGCCGACTTCACTACTGAAACTCAATTATTCTTACTGGGGCCACTAAGCGAAATTTACACAATTTTTTTAATATTTGCTCAGGTTAGCTACACTTTCTATTTCAGTTGGCAACTGTTTAATCGTGCTTATCCTATTTAAACAGCCTTTCAGTCTCAGAGTGTTCCGTTGACTGAAGCCTTGAAAACTATGAAAACGGCGCTACAGGAATTCAGAGATTAGATTAGATTAGTTTTGAGTTCTGGCTAACTAAGTGACCATTTCTACTCACCCGTAATATCAGGGTTAGCGCTGTTATACTGACTGGCGATATTCTCGCCCAGTTTCTGGCCGTGGTAGTTGCGGTTTTGATTGTGTCCGAAGACATTTTTCTCAGCAAGATGATCGACCCAACCTCTGGCAACCCGTTCGATTTCGTTGTTGTAGGACAGTGGCTCCACCTGGTGATTGGAGCGATATTTGTTGATTGCCGTCAGACAGTCTTCAGCGAATTTCCTCTCTGCCGACATCGTTTTCTCGGTCTCTGCAGTGATCAAAATTCTCACCTGCCATCATACGGTAAGAATGCAATGATGGCGTTTTGCTGAGATGCGTTGCAAAGCAGTGTGTGCATTGGGTTGGGGAGAAGCAATGTGTGCATTGGGTTGGAGAGAAGCAATGTGTGCATTGGGTTGGAGAGAAGCAATGTGTGCATTGGGTTGGAGAGCAATGTGTGCATTGGGTTGGGGAGAAGCAATGTGTGCATTGGGTTGGAGAGAAGCAATGTGTGCATTGGGTTGGAGAGAAGCAATGTGTGCATTGGGTTGGAGAGAAGCAAAGTGTGCATTGGGTTGGAGAGAAGCAATGTGTGCATTGGGTTGGAGAGAAGCAATGTGTGCATTGGGTTGGAGAGAAGCAATGTGTGCATTGGGTTGGAGAGAAGCAATGTGTGCATTGGGTTGGAGAGAAGCAATGTGTGCATTGGGTTGGAGAGAAGCAATGTGTGCATTGGGTTGGAGAGAAGCAATGTGTGCATTGGGTTGGAGAGAAGCAATGTGTGCATTGGGTTGGAGAGAAGCAATGTGTGGATTGGGTTGGAGAGAAGCAATGTGTGCATTGGATTGAGCCGCTAGCTTGTACGGGGAGGCTCATTAACTCGGGGTGGGGGTGTTTCTGACGTCACTGGCCCATTCGGGCAGACTTGGCTAGATTCACTACAATGACTTCAGTGTAGTTAGTAGAAGGTAGAATTTACCTACTAGAAACTACACTGAAGTCATTGTAGATGATTGATCTACAATGGTGGTTAGGTGGTTAAGTTAGTGGTTGGTTGGTTAGTTAGTTAGATAGGTACGTGGTGGGTTTGTTGGTTGGTTAGGTATACGTGTTTGCTTGTATAGTTAGTTAGGTTGGTTGGGTAGGTGTTTGGTTGGGGAGTTAGGTAGATGGTTGGTTGGTTAGTTTAATACAGTAGGTGCTTTGTTAGCAAGATAGTTAGGTGGTTGTTTAGGTAGTTGTTCGGGGTGCTCGATAGTCTAGTGGTTAGCGCGCTGGACTGTCAATCGAGAGGTCGGGGGTTCAAATCCCCGCCAGGACAGAAAATTTGGTTCGAGATTTCTGTTCCAAGAGCATCCCCTAGCCAACTCAGCTTTGATAAGTACATTGACCGTACACTGTTGGTGGGAAGATGAGACGGTGAGGGAGAGGACTGGCCACTCGCCCTCATATGCCGAGGCTAAGAAAATGAAGTTGCTAACACTTCATACCCATGGCTGCCTCAGGGCTAGCTCAAAGGACTCCTCTTTTTCTTCTTCTTAGATAGTTGCTAGTTAGGTAGTTAGTTAATACAGTAACAATAGAATTAGAAACTTATAAGTTTAGTGCGCTTTAGCAAGACAAGTCTTGCACGAGAGCGCGTTGCGCTGTGTTCTTAGCCATAGTGTCATGAGAATATATGTTTTTTTTATATTTAAATTGAGTATATAGCAGATGAACATTGACGGATTGTTGCTAGGAGACTGTTCCATTCTCTGAGTCCTGAGTTAGGTAGTTGTTAGTAAGGTCGTTGTTAGTTAGGTTGCCAGTTTGGTAGTTAGTTCTTAGGTAGTTAGTTATTGGGAAGTTGTTTGGTAGGTCGTTGTAGGAAGTTGTTAGGCAGGTAGGTGGTTAGGTAGGTGGTCAGGTATTGTAGGTAGGTATTTAGGTACGTAGGTGGTTTAAGTAGTTAGAGGTTAGGTAGAGGAGAGGGAAGGGAGGGAAGGATCGAACAGTATAGCAACTGGAAAGCGTATTTCGTGTCCACCACGGCTCAGGATTACGTAAAGAGAAGAACGTTATTGCTGGGCTAGAGATGATGTTCGCATCTAAATTTCCAGCAGCCCTGAAGCAGCGATCAGCTGTTTCATCAGAACACGCACCTTTTTTCGTGGCAAAAAGCTACCACCAAAAGCTTCGCTACAAAAAAGATGAAGAATGTCACTCAGTGGCCCAGAAGAGTGCAATGTCGACTCGACAATAGTATCTTTGCACATTAGATATTTTCCATTTTCTTAAACTAAATTGATATAATTTTGCCATAGAACAGCTGTAGTAGAGTAGGCCTATTCTGATGTACCTGTTCTAGCTTGTTTCATTTGCTTCATTTGTATATATGAATGACTGTCAGGATCTAGATTCAAAAATATAGACACGCAAAATAATGATAAGTTGCAGTGCATATTTTAACGGATTTGGACTACTGGGACAAAGTCTGCTACTCTACTTTCAATGTTATTGGAAACTAACATTGAAAGTAGAGTATCACTTGTTACAAATCACCAAAACTACTGGGACAAATCCTAAAACTACTGGGGCAAATCGTAAACCTACTGGGACATTTGTCTCAGTAGTTATACAGTTAAAATATGCACTGATAAGTTGACTGTAAACTAAATATTATGTGTACTTGTATACCAGTCAGTTGACTGCTAGAACTTAAACAGATAGATGTCAGATGCCAGCAGCGCTGGCTGACTGGGCCAGTGGCGTCCCACTCCGATTCACGCATATTCATGATCCCCGTATTGGCCGACCTGTGAGTGGAAGGATCTTGGTCTCACTCTTATCCCTTGGCGAGCGGGGCGGAGACTGGTTTGGGATGTGACGGTCACAGACCTACAGACCACAGGCCGTCTCATACCTACCGAGTACTTCTCGGACAGCCGGGGCTGCCGCAGAGATGCCGGCTGCTCGGAAAAATGCTAAGTACTGTAAGTACACCCAGCTCGCAGCCGTCTATCACTTTGTCCCCCTGGCCTTTGAAACCCATCCTTGGGACAGAGCCTCAGCACGAGGTCTGGAGATGCACGCGAGACCTCCTTCATATTTCAGCGCATATCTGTAATGATCCAGCGGTTCAATGCGGTGGCTTTCCGCGGTACTTTTGCCACACTGGACCTCAACGACGAATAGTTGCCGTTCCAGACGAATTTTACTGTTCTTAATTAATGTTTAAGTCCCTGAGGGATCATGCATACCTCGGGGCATAAAAAATAATAATAATAATATAATAATAATAATAATAATAATAATAATAATAATAATAATAATAATAATAATAATAATAATAATAACTATTAACCCCACGCCCGATATGGATGAGGTATAGCCGTTCCAGAAAAACATTGCTTTTATAATTTATAAGTCCCTGGGGGAATGAAGTACCTCAGGGCACAAAAATTTAAAAAATAAAAATAATAATAATAAAATAATAATAATAATAATATTAATAATAATAATAATAATAATAATAATAATAATAATAATAATAATAATAATAATAATAATAATAATAATAATAATAATAATAATAATAATAATAATAATAATAATAATAATAATAATAATAATAATAATAATAATAATAGAATAATAATGGCATTATTACAATGACAGCAGGCCCAACAATTGTGACGCGTTGTCATGTTATAAGCTGCCCCAATACTTCGAATTAAAATACACCGGACAGACTGTAGAAATTGATTTATTCTTATGATTCGTCCTATGATGAAGTAGCTCCGTCATTTACAAATGAAAATATTTAATGTCCACAAAATACCAACAAGTACATAGTCACAAAGACAGTAGGCCTACATAAACATCACTTGCAATAAACAATTACTTCTCAACTACTCTTAACTAAGATCACAACAGATTTGACTATTTTATATCTGTGCTATATATACTACGATTAGATTACTTATTTTAAATGTGCCTCTGATTTTTTGATAAGCTACTTGTTGTGAACCTCTTGTCGTCAACCTTTTGTCCGTGAACCTTTTGTCGGTGAACCATTTGCGGTGAACCATTTGTCGTGACACCCACCAGGGTAAGGTCAAAATCGTTTCCAGAGGCTGAGGTGGAGATCCAATTGGTCAGACAGTCAGGCAGGCAGGCAGACGAATACGGCTGATGGTGTTTAGACTTTAGATTTGAAGCGGCGAGAGAAATAATTTTTTCTAAATTATGAGCGAGCAAGGACGTATATTATAACTAGCATTTGGCTTGTGGGACTTAAGCCCATAAATAAATATAGCCCCCTCCCCCCGTTCCCTTTATAGGCGAGTGCCACCTCGCTGGCCATGCTCAAGGCTTATCTTATCCCCCCCAAACGAAAAGTCCTAGTTACGTTACTGAGAGTCCCTGTAAAATGACTTTGTATTATTTTGTTTATTTTCTGCGACTATTACCCATAATGGCTTTTAGTGAAGACAATGGAACTTTTATTTATTGTTGACGTCAAAACAAACAGATGACGCAAAACGATTGCGACTTCGAGATAAAGGATGCATGGATACCATAGCGGATGAACTTAACACAAACAAAACACCTCCAAAAGATCTCATCAACGACAAAATTATATTATATTGTAGACCTAATTATTGTAATTATTGCAATTAATGCAATATAATATGCAATAATTGAAGTTGGACTGTTTTAAGGACATCGCGCCTAACTAGGCCTACAACTGTGACGTATAATCATTATGGTTAATGCATTATGACGACATATGTTACCATAGAGACCGCTTGCCTTCCTAAAAGCTTTACAGCATTATCACCTCAGCCAATCGCCAGGTTAGCAGATACACCAGCATGTCTTAAATATAGGCTTAGGTAGGCTTCAGGAAGACTCAAAAACTGTCTGGAAGAAGAAGAAGAACAACAAAGACATCTATGACCCTACGTCACCCTAGCAACCAAAAGATTATACTAACTAACTAAAAAGCATTCTGTATACTGAGCTAGGAGTCTCATACAAGTTAGGAGTCTCATACAAGTATTTCTTTGCTTTATTTTAATGCAATTTCATTCCCTAATTCATTAGAGTCTACTATCAATCATTTGAATACTTATTTATGCGCAATTCGCACAAACAAGTCTAGGCTCAATATGCGAGTTTGCACAGCTAGTAAAGTGGAGATTGGCATGCAAATTCCTTTCGGGTGGATAGAGCCTGACAATAACCGTTGCTGCTGAAGGTCGTTGGCTCGGGCGGGTGGTAACACACGCCCTTGAGACTGTCTGGAGGCGGCAATTGGATCTGTGGTAAACACACATCGCTGATCATGTCCAAGTATACGCATATAAGTTTTTTGTACCCTATATGTGTTTCACCTAGTGGCCAAGTGCTACGTTACTTGACACATGTTCGTGCTAATTGAGGTTCACAGAGGGGGCTGCCACTCCACGTTAACGAATAGGTTATTCTTTCTTTTGTAATTTACATAGCATTGATACAAATGCAATTTACAATTACAATTACAATTACATATAGGAATTCCCAGATTCACCTATAGACGCTATACCTAGATTCCGAGATATACATAGACGCTATACTTAGACCGTAGTTAGACGCTAGACGCTATACCTAGATTCCGAGATATACATAGACGCTATACTTAGACGCTATACCTAGATTCCGAGATATACATAGACGCTATACTTAGACGCTATACCTAGATTACGAGATATACATAGACGCTATACTTAGACGCTATACCTAGATTCCGAGATATACATAGACGCTATACTTAGACGCTATACCTAGATTCCGAGATATACATAGACGCTATACTTAGACGCTATATCTAGATTCCGAGATATACATATACGCTATACTTAGACGCTATACCTAGATTCCGAGATATACATAGACGCTATACTTAGACGCTATACCTAGATTACGAGATATACTCCTACATACGCTATACTTAGACGCTATACCTAGATTCCGAGATATACATAGACGCTATACTTAGACGCTATATACCTATAGATTCCGAGATATACATAGACGCTATACTTAGACGCTATACCTAGATTACGAGATATACATAGACGCTATACTTAGACGCTATACCTAGATTACGAGATATACATAGATGTATCACCCTAGGCCTTCCTAATCAAATAAAGAAAATCCCTGACCCTTCCATACACCTACCGACTAACTCTTCATCTCTTACCTTCACTTCCGACTCTCCTGTCCGCAATCTTGGTATTACTCTTGATCCACATCTCTCCTTCTCTAACCACGTCTCCAACCTCTCGCGCTCCTGCTTCAAACACATTCGTAACCTTCGCTGCATCCGACCCATGCTCGACTGTAAAACTGCTTCCGTCATAACCACCACCTTTGTCCACTTAAAACTCTATACTGCAATTCCCTCTTCCTCAACCTTGGATCAACCCAAATTAAGCGTCTGCAACTTATCCGAAACTCATTAGCCCCGGCTGTGACTATAGGACGTCCACAGCCCCAAAACATCATCATATCACTCCCATCCTCAAATCACTCCACTGGCTAAAAAAATCCCAGAGCGAATCCACTTCAAAGTCCTATCACCAACTTACAACTCCCTATACAATATTCCCAGCCCGTGTTACTCCGTGAACTCTGCACCATCCTTTCAAGCCGCTACACCCGATCAATCTCATATCAACCCCTGATCAATATCCTCATCTCAAGTACTCCAAACGAGCCATATCCAACATAGCGCCACGACTCTGGAACGATTTCCCTCCCGAATTCCGCACATTTTCGGCTCTCCCATTATCACTGCCCCTCATGCACCCTATATACATCATCCGCTTCAGGCTCCTCTGGCTATAAACCCCCGGGGTTTCCACTGAAAAGTAAAGTATCATCTTTAGAAGAATTCTTACCCTGACTCATCTAAACCTCCGCCTTCCTATCCTTCTCGACATAAACGACACTCGTCTTAGCAGCTGCTCTGCCACCTCTCTTGATCTGGACCCATGGACACCGGACTCGGACCTCCTTTTAACTACCCTGTGGAAACCCATCAGACTTGAAGCAAGGCTCGTGAATAAGCTAGTGCCCTGCGCTTAGCTTTCGAGTCCTTTGTCTCTGCCTTCTTATTTCTTATTTCTGCCGCCTTCGATACCTTTGATTACAACTTCCTACTCCAAAGACTATCTCGTTCGGTTTTACCGATACTGCTCTCCTCTCGATTCAATCCTATCTCTCTTCCCGCTCTTCCTCCGTTAAAACATCCGAAACCTAATCAATCATGCCTTCTCACCTGTGGTGTTCCGCAAGGTTATGTTCACGGATCCCTCTTGTACATACCTTACACTACTCCACTCAGCTCACTCATCAAAGCATCCTCAGTTGACCATTACCTCCATGCCGACGACACCCAATTATTCATCTCTTTCCAAACAGCTTCTCCGACTCCGTAGGCGTAGATCATGTTCTCCATGTGCCTACCCAAATCTTCTTCTGTATTACATCAAATCTCCTATAGCCTAACTGAACCCCTCTAAAATTGAATTCATAATAAATAGGCCTGCGTGAGCAACTCAAGTAAATTCCATATCCCTCTATTTCCATCAACTGCATTCACTGTAAATTCTCCTGTACGCAACGTATAGGCAAGCACGTAGCGAGAATTAAATTCAAGAGGAGGCAACTTCACAGACCATTGGCAAAATCCTGGTCATTGGGGTCATTAGTCAATCGAAGTTCCAGTATACAAAAAAAGCAAGAGGCGGCCATTGCGGACTTGATTCGCTATAGAGCCAGTAATAAGCTGGTGCTTGTGTGGCACTGAGAAATTTCGAAGATTTACACTAAGCCTACATTACAAGAGCAATGGCTGAATATAGGTCAGAACTGAAATTCCATCTGTATTAAACAACACTTCCCAAGCTTGCAAAATGCTTAATTACTTTCTGTAGGCCCTTTGCAATATTAGGCAATAACTGTTATTTTTATCAATATTAGCAGTAAATGTTACGTTTAAGAAGTCTGTTTAAGAGCAAAGTTTAATAATATGCTAATGTCAACAATAATTACATCATTGCTACAAATGTCAGATTTGATAAAAAAAAGTAACCATGGTCGGGATTCGAACCTGGGTTACTTTCCGTTTGTATTCACGAAATACTTAGGCTAACACGCTAACCACTTGAGCTAAACCCGACAGCTGCACCTCATGGTCATTAGTATAATTAACTGCCTACTTGTCTCAAATTCTTAGTAGGCCTATATTTTACGTATTTAATCATGTCTGTTTGTCAGACAGATTCTATGCCTGTCTTTGTGTTTGTCTCGCTGCATGGCTGCGTCGCTATGTCATAACAACGATGATAAGCGTCGCCCCTTTGCCTTTCTCCATCCCTGGGACTGGCACTACCGATTGCCACCGTAGCACCATGCTCTCGGCTTGACCTCCACGGATTGTGACCTGGCGGCCATTGCGGACTTGATTCGCTATAGAGCCAGTAACTGAAATTCCATCTGTATTAAACAACACTTCCCAAGCTTGCAAAATGCTTAGGCCTAATTACTTTCTGTAGGCCCTATTCATCTTTGCAATAGCCTATTAGGTTATAACTGTTTTTTAATCAATATTAGCAGTAAATGTCACGTTTAAGAAGTCTGTTTAAGAGCAAAGTTTAATAATATCATGCTAATGTCAACAATAATTACATCATTGCTACAAATGTCAGATTTGATAAAAAAAATAACCATGGTCGGGATTCGAACCTGCGTTACTTTTCGTTTGCATTCACGAAATACTTAAGCTATCACGCTAACCAATTGAGCTAAACGCGACAGCTGTAGCGAATGGTTATTAGCAGTCTAATGAACACTTTACTTGTCTCAAAACGGTGGTTACCTTGCATTATTACGTATCTAAATGCCTTTCTATCTAAGAGAGATTCTATAATTGTCTCATTATGTCTCGTTGCCTGTCTCCGAATCCGGATTCGGACCTCCTTTGACTGCCCTTACGAAAACCCTCAGACTTTACGCCGCGCTCGTGAATAAGCTGGTGTTTTGCGTTTGGCTTTCGGATGTCGCTTTATCAGTTGGGAAATTACGGTTAAGATTATGATATCTGAGTGACTGGCATGCTGAAAGACGACACCGCAATGCTATAGTTCTGCAATTTCAACCAGAGATTTGTACACATAGCCTAGGCCTATTACTTTTACGGTTGAGAGACCGTAGATCTAGCACACAAAGAAAGTGAGGGCAAAATTAGCGTCATTCACGGTCAAATGACCGTGAAAAACTTCTACGGTGAAAGCGCTTCAAAATTTACAGGAAAAGCCATTCATTTTACAGCAATTTCTAACAGTGTACAATAACCCCTCGAACTGTCCCTCCCCCTCACCATATTTTATTCTTCTCAACGACTTTCAGTTTCGCATGATAAACAGAATTGTGACGGTGATGTTTCCACGAACTCGTCGATAAAACGTTGGCGACAGACAGGTCTAGTCTCTGAACCTCTAAATGTCACTTCACGAAACCTATATAATAATCTTCCGCTTCAATCACTTCAAAATGTAACTCACTTTGATCGTTCTCAACTTCTCTCATAGCACGATCACTTGACCCAGTTGCCATGAGCAACCGTTCGATCAACAGTTGTAGTAGGCCTTTTCGATCGACCTACCGTTCTCGCTGTCCCTTCTGGCTCGGTCTGGGGTTCGTGACAGTGGCGTACCGAAGAGGAATAGAGGGGTCGAGTCGCCCCGAGCGGCATTTGTGTAGGGGCGGCAAAATAGGGTTGAAGAAAAAGAAAAAGAAAGTGAATGTTGGATAAAAAATGAAATGTAGGAGAAAAAGAAAGGAGTGTAGAAGAAAAAGGAAGGAAAGAAAGAAACCGTCACTTTGGTAAAGTCGTCTTGGCTTCCGATGCCGCCCCTAAGCCCCCTTATTATTATAATCCAAATAATCCATTAAATAAAATACATCTTTTAATTTGATTTTTACTCTTATTAAAACTGAAACTTCTACTGCGCACAGTAAGCTGTGTTTGCGCCATTACTGTATAGCGGTCTTAGCGGAAGAATGGTTATGAATAATCTTTGAAGAATGCAGCAGCACTGTGTCTTGCCTTTTATAATTATAACGGACACAATGATTTAAATAGTATTATTTTCGTAAATAAAAAAATGATAGCTGTCTTTAGTTAATTCATTTCCATTTGATGGCTCCGTTTGGTTCGCACTATATTATTTTTAACTGTAACTAATGCGATAATAACTTTAACAGTTTTACTGAGACAGTGATGTAGGTCTACTATAATTATTAATTACTATTTTCAAACGGTTCACTCATATTAACCAGAGACACTTGACAAATTAATTCATTCATTACGAATGGGTAAGAGACTGAATTAAGTGGGGCTGAATATAGGAAGCGCAGAGAAAATCGCAAAAAAGTAGGCCTAGGTGGTGCGGCAGCTATAGTTATACATGTAACTATTACAGTTACTATTAACTATTAATTATTCGCCAATATTTTGTTTCTTCCGCATCCACAACAGAAACGGTGAGTCAGCCACAGTCGCAATTCATGAAATAAATTGTTTATCTAATAATATAGATATAAGTAAGTGAGCGCCTCACTGCGCTTGGTAAAAGTCATCTGCTTCGAATCAAATGACTTTGAGTCAACAATTAACTCAGAATGTCTTTAGCCGGTCTCCTGTTCTCCATGCTACTTCTTAATCACAGTTAAAAGTCTCTCTGTCCCTCTAAAGACTAAGAAAACTTAACATTAATAATTTTATGTCCGGACACGCTGCCATTAATTCAGACACTTATATATACAACTATAGGCTCTACATACTTAACTAATTTAGAAAGACTCTTCCAGACTATCAGTTGAACTGCAGATAAAAATAAAATATAAGGAAAACCACTACACAATAAGAGTAATAAAATACATAAATATACATACATAGGTACACACTTGCGTACATAATTATTTCACATAAATGCATATATACGTACATAGGGCCTACATAAAAAAATAAAAACTATGATTGTTAGTGCATAATTATGAACTTTAGCATCGATATAGCGCCTTTATTATACCTTCTGTAAAACATAGAAGTAGTGATGCATCTTACTTTGCGTGTGAGAGACAGCGAATGGGAGACTTCGTCTTCTTCTGAGCAGACACCAAATCTTCAACCAAATCTTCGACTGAACCAAGTCACAGTGGACCTCGGCTTTTATACAACAAGTAAATGCCATGAACTACGACCAAGAACTCTGGCCGTAGCCACTGAATGGACGACATACTTTGATCTCTCCCCCATCCTCCCTCCTCTGTCTCTGTCTCTGTTTCTGTCTCTATTTCTCTGTCTCTCTGTCTCTCTGTCTGTCTGTCTCTGTCTCTGTCTGTCTCTGTCTGTCTCTCTGTTTCTCTGTCTCTGTCTGTGTCTGTCTCTGTCTGTATGTGTCTCTCTCTGTCTGTGTCTCTCTCTGTCTCTGTCTGTGTCTCTGTCTGTGTCTGTGTCTCTCTGTGTGTCTCTCTCTGACTCTCTCATCTCTCTCTCTCTCTCTCTCTCTCTCTCTCTCTCTCGCTCTGTGTGTGTCTCTCTCTCATCACTATCTCTCCCCTCTCTGTCTTGCTCTGTTTGTCTGTCTCTGTTTCTGTTTCTGTCTCTCTCTCATTACTCTCACTCTCTCTCTCTCTCTCTCTCTCTCTCTCTCTCTCTCTCTCTCTCTCTCTCTCTCTCTCTCTCTCTCTCTCTCTCTCTCTCTCTCTCTCTCTCGTCTCATCTCTTTCTGTCTCTCTCTCGACAGAGGTTATTCTCTGTCTCTCTCTGTCTCTCTCGCTCTGTCTCTCTGTCTTTCTGTCTCTGGCTGTCTCTGTCTCTGTCTCTCTGTATATCACTCTGTCACACTGTCTCTCTATATATTATTCTGTTACTCGACTTCGATCTTCAGACTCCTAATAAAGTCATCAAATGACAACATTACATCGACTGCCTACGTAAGCCTCAGATAAATAATTTCACCCACTCGACAGAAAGGGTTCTGTCTGAATTTGGATGTGTCTCGATTGTGACATAACGTAGGCCGCATTCACCAAGGTTTTACGTATAGACTTAATTAAATTCAACGTTATGAAGTTCATGATAGCGTGGCTTTATGTAACAAGCCAGGTATGATGTAATTAAATGTGATCGTTAAGATAACGTCGTATACATATCGTTTATCAGACACTCGTGCCATAATTGCTTTTGGATGACCACTTTCGTCTTAATGAAGTTTAGCATCATTTACACTAACAGAAACAACGCCTTTGTGACGCACTGAAAGACCATATTTAGTTTCTTCATACATAATAATATCTTTTCTTTAATGAAGCGCTTGACAAACGCACTGTACATTTACATGTTATGCAATTGAAACAATCTTAACTAGCTAACTACTAACAGAACAGACAGCCTGTAATACACGGCGCTAATAGCAGCCTACAAAGCATATCCGCCCTACGGGGCTCGAACTCGGGACCTCTCGCTCTCTACGCCAGCTGTTATCCAACGCGCCGCCGGACCCCCCGCAATTGCTCATGCGCTTCGGCGTGAAATTCCGATTCAGTGTCCGCACTGTAGTCGGGAGCGTGCATGCATGCCTACATACATGCATGCATACATACACATAGGGCCTATGCACTTATACATACATACATACATACATACATACATACATACATATATATATATATATATATATATGAGATCCTGAGTGGCCGAGTGGGTTGGTATACTGGGGCGCGGTGGTATAGGGGTATGTTCTGTGCCTTGCAGCTGGAGGGTTGCGGGTTCGAATCCACCTCAAAGCCGCCGCGTAGGGACCCTGGACAAGTCCTTCACTCGCAATTGCTCATGCGCTTCGGTGTGAAACTCCGATTCAGCGTCCACGCAGTAGTCGGGAGCGCCTCTGAATGGGCAATCTGGTAGAGGCGCTATAACAAGTGTTCAAATACAATACAATACAATACGAACTACCCAGCAAGGTAAAAAGGCTATTGTCCTTCAAAGGATAGCCCTTCGTGTAATTACCCATAAATTGCATAACCTAGGCTATCTTCTCTCAACTGACTCCATCTACAAGCAAACGCGTATATTAAAGATTGAGCAGATGACAGTTCTACAGATTAATGAATGCATGCTGAGATATTCAAACAAATAACCGCTATCAACTTTCAATAATTATTTCACATCGATATCTGAAATCAATCCTTACAGCTTACGTAAGTTCTCGATTAAATGTGCTGGCCCTAACTCCTGAAATAGAGTCCCCCTCGCCCCCGTTGATATAATTGTGACGTTCGGCTAACATTATGTCTCTTTAAACGAAGATTGCGCGATCACTTGACAGCACAGAAAATTGATTGATGTGTGCACTAGTTAACTAATTAAGTTATATTAATGACCATTTGCAATTGAAACAAACCAACAGCTGCTTTGGAGGGGTTGAGGGTAAAGGTAACACTCTGGCACGAAGAGCAGAAGATCAGCATGGGCGCGGGTTCGATACCCGCTACCCTTTCAAAAGGTCCTTTCATTCGCCAGGTGGCGTTGATAAAAGCAGAGCAGTATGGCTGCGATGCACAAATGGGCGCCTTGCATGGCTGCGATACTGCAGTTAAATTAATCTCCTGCAATGAAAGAAAGAGTGTGCCATGTAAAGACTTGTAGTCATACTGCGTTCGTGTCGTCACTTTTAATTAATAAATAAAGATCATTATTTATAACTGTGAAAGAAAGAGTGACCCCTGCTAATTGGGACACTGGTCCTTTTAAAGTTTTCTTTCTCTGTTGTTTCCTAATTTCCTAACCCTCATTCTACAAATTTGACTGTAGATCTATTTGAGTTGAACTGATCTATTTGTTTGTTTGATGGGACCAATAAAATTTACGGTTATGATTTAATGGGTTTAAATACAGAACGCGATGCAATGAGAAGTGACGTAATCGATTGCAGCTGACACTTGAAGTCAAAAATAGCCTGGCACACGTCTTGATGAGTTACTGTAGTCGTCCCGACTACTGCAACAGCCTGCTGTTTGGTATGCAGGAAGAGCTTTAAAGAAACTTCGAAGTGTGAAGAATGCAACAGCTGGATTCATAGCTGGCGCACTGAAATTCGATCACATTTACTCCTGTGCTCAAAAGTTTGCACTGGCTACCAATATGAAAAAGGATCGCTTTTAAATGTCCGTTTGCCACGCTGGTTAGCAAAATGTCTGCACGGACTTGCACCGCCATACCAGGCGGATGACTGTGTGCTGGCGTCATCGGTTACGGGATGGTCTCATCCTGCGTTATGTCGCGAATTACAGCCATTGACACATCATTCACACACTTCATCTGAGACCTGATCAAATTTACAAATCCGTCAACAGGTGTTGCACATGTTGCACCGTCTAACTGCAAATAAAAGTAAGGGCTGTTGCAGGAAGCTGGCGTAGTTAGTGAAAGTGAACTAGGAGGCAAAGTCAAACATGATTAGCCTCTAGTAGGCCTTACTAATAGCTAATAAACTCGGCGTTCTCGTTTGCTGTTGTCTGGATATGTTCCTCGTAAAATCTAGCATAAGGAGCGGCTTTGTGCATGCTCAAACATGTAGGCTATATTACAGTGAGTGATCTGTTTGCTTCATATTGGTTTTAATGTAGGGTCTACGTAATCTACGACTTAATTTTGCCGCTAGTCGAGAGGCAAAATTAAGTCGTAAAGAGTCGTTGTCATCGGCCTTCTTTATTTTCGTATTTTCTATTGCCATTCGCTGCATTTTTAGACATTTCTGGAACGAGCTGAGTGAGGAGGCAGTTTCGGTGGAGACACTCAACAATTTCAAGAACAAGCTTGGGCAGATTGGATATTAATTCATGTATTAGTGGTGGTTCTCACACAGATTTTTAGTCTTCTTAACCACTTTAACCCTGTTATGTTATGTTATTAAAACGAATTTATGGATGTTTATGAATCAGACCCCTCACTCATGCAGTGACCTTGTCTACAGAAATGAGCGGTTAGGCGGTTGTTGTACAGCATTGCGTTCTTCTTATGAAAGCGAAAATGTCAGATGAAATCGCGATGTTGTTTTGACACGCGTATACGGCGTATCATAGCGTAGGCCTAACTTAAGTGGTTTGACCAGCGTTCTTCTTATGAAAGCGAAAATGTCAGACGAAAACGCACAGTACTTTTGACACGCGGTAGGCCTATCATAGAGTAAGCCTAAATTAAGTGGTTAGAACTTTCTATTGAGCATTCTAGTTGAAGTTATTTGAAAGTGGTGCTATAGTGATGTGTATTACAAGCTGTCTGTTCTGTTAGTAGTTAACTAGTTAAGATTGTTTCAATTGCATAACATGTAAATGTAGCCTACAGCGCAGTGCGTTTGTCAGGCGCTAAATTAAAGAAAAGATATTATTATTATTATTATTATTATTATTATTATTATTATTATTATTATTATTATTATTATTATTATTATTATTATTATTATTATTATTATTATTATTATATGTTTTTAGCTCATCTCCAAAATAATATAGGGCAAAAACTAACGTTATCGTCAGGGAAGTCATTTCAGTTGTTTCCAGAGAGAAAAATGTTCGGGGAGAGAAAAATGTTCGGGGAGAGAAAAATGTTCGGGGAGACTTGGCCAGCTTGTTAAGTTTTGTAATTAGTCTACATGTGCACAACTGTGGTTAAATGATCTAACGTACATGTTTTCTTCTTGTCCTTATTTCTTTCTTTCTCTGTCTGATTTTCCGCATTCTGTCATAGACTCCTAGTGATGAATAAAGATATATTTTTTCATCAAATGCACTGACTTAAATTATATGAATGGTTGATTTTTCCATCAAATTCAGAGGCATTTGCCCCACTGCCCCAATGACGTTCGTGGTTATCAATTAACTTTTCATATAGGAAGTAGATAGTTGACGGACTACTCGCCTTTGCTATCTTGGTGACGGCCACGCTGTCATCGATCATGACAAGCACTGTGCGTGGTTCTTGGGTTGTTTTAGAGAACAGAAGGCGTCTCAGATTATGACCCTATTCATGATTGATTATTGTATTAACTATCTTAAAGATCCTAGACCTACTCTAGCACTGCTAGGTGAGAGAACGACAACATATCCACATAATTTATATCCTGGTTAAGTAGCCTATCGTTAATTTACTTTTGTTGTCTAACAACCTTGGTGTAACGTAAAGTACAGTGCCTGTCTACAGAAGTAGGCTTACACGCCTTTTTCAATAGGAGACCTTAGTTAGAAGCGTAGGTGTAATGGTATTTCGGAGGAAGCAGAATCGTACGCAAGAACTAATCATCAGACTAAAATGTCTGACTAATATAACTATACGCCGTACTGGTTCCTGCAAAGCACCATACACTTTTGTTTGATCCTGAGTGGCCGAGTGGGTTGGTAGCCTGCTCGTCACGCCGGCGCCCCGGGTTCGCTTCCCGGTCGGGTCGGTTTATCAGAGATTAATTTCTCGGATCTTTACTGCGGGTGGCTCGGTCGCATTATAAACGTGGGGTACAATACAACACACAATACAACACATCACAATACAACTGGGGCGCGGTGGTTTAGGGGGTATGTTCGGTGCCTTGCAGCTGGAGGGTTGCGGGTTCGAATCCACCTCAAAGTCGCCGCGTAGGGACCCTGGGCAAGTCCTTCACTCGCAATTGCTCATGCGCTTCGGCGTGAAACTCCGATTCAGCGTTCGCGCAGTAGTTGGGAGCGCCTCTGAATGGGCAATCTGGTAGGGGCGCTATAACAAGTGTTCAAATACAATACAATACAATACAATTAGTTAGTCATGTAAAACGAATTGGCAGTTTCACAAGAAGCATCAAGACTTGACACTCGGTTGCGCAAGTAGCCTACTGCCACCGAACTAGGAAAGAGAGGTAAGGTTAAGAAAAACTGGCTAATCTATCTGCAGCGGTTCATTCTTCAGATTTTGCAGACATGACATCATTAAGCTTCGCAGGACCAAAACATTTTACGATACGTCGAGGTCCAAAAGGGATAATTTTTTACCCCACCAAAATTTGTAATATCTCAGCTGATAGGTAAGCTACAGTAACAAATGAAGTGTCAAATTTAATAGTTTCGTGGTCAGGGAATCCATTTCTCGTAGTCCCAATAGTGTGCGAATGTTACTTTCCAAGATGGCGGCCAATATGGCCGCGAAAATACAACTAAATTTATCTCTCAGCTCATAAGTAAGTTACCATAACAAATTTCTGTGCAAGACAATGCTATACTGCATGCTACTGAGTTGATATTATGAGTTTACTAAAAATGTAGATAAGTGACACAATATAGTTCAGTGTAACATGTAGTTGTTTGGTGTTGCTTTAGTTTTCATTAAAATTTATGGAAAAGCAAGTTTGGTAACGGAGTGGACATTGCTAATTTGGGTGTTGTCAAAATACTTGTAAAAACTGATGAAACTAGAATATTAGCGTGGAACAGCACCCATATTTCTCAACTACATACACTACTGGTCAACATAAGATGACTAAATTATTCAGTTTAAAGAAAAAATTCTTGCAACTCCAAAAGTGAAATTGATCTAATAGCAGAAAATGACTCATGTATGCGAAAGAGTGAAGTTCGCGGTCAGAGTAGACAATACCTGGGTGAGTGGTTCGAAATCTCAAGAGCAACAGGACAGAGGGCCCTATCTCACCGACATTATTCATTACATATCTAGAAATAGTGATGAACAAAATGTCAAGGCCATGGAAGAAGAATTGTAGTCTAGAGCAACAGACTCTACAGCCTTAGGTTTGCGGACGACATGTCGGCCCAACTGATAGAAATAAATAAAAACCATTAAGAGAAATGTGGAAATTCTTCACAAAGAAGTGAAAGATGCACAACTAAAAATAGGCATCTATGAAACCAAATTCCTGATATTTAGGATGAAAGAGAACATCATCTCATTGGAGGTGGATAGTGAGGAGATTGAGAACATGGGAGAATTTCGCTAGGCCTATATGACTTGGGACAACGACTGCGACAAGAGATGAGAAGAAGAGTAGCAGAGACAGCTGGAAGAATTGCTGATTTCGTGATCACTTGGAGGAGTCGAGGGTGTGAATTGTTCAAACAAGGTGAAGAGAGTCAAAACGTGTGTATTCAGCCTTGTAAATCAAACTCTCAACCAGCGCAAGAAGAAATCGCATAACATGGGTGGAGTTCTATCTCCAAGTTTTGGCAAGTTCCTCGTTTCTTAGTAGAGTGTTGCTACTTCACGTCATAAGCAGCTCAGAAGAGGGAGACAGGCTTTATTCAACAAAATTTGCTCTATAGCCTACACTGCCTGTGGTATGTCTATTTTCCTATTAAATTGACTTTGTACGTTCCACCTAACTGCCATCATGAGAAACATTTAGCCTAATTCGATCGATCTTCGATCTCAATAATACGGGAAACTCTTCACTGTGACACTGATAATAAGGGTGCCCTAAACTTAGGGAAGCTATTGAACTAAAGGGATTGTGCCGGCCTTCCTTTAATCGGGAGTCCGAAAGAGCCTCTCAGTTTGGACATGAGTAGGCCTAGGTCTACACCGTCACTTCAACTCTCAGTTGGAGGGTTGAACTGAAGGATTTATACTCATCAGCTATTATATGCTTCTGAATTTTTTTTAAAGAAATTATAATAAATTAGGGCCTATGTTATAAATCCTACATAAAACCTCGCTGCTAATCCACCAAAATACTTATAACTTCTACGATTTTACCTGATGCAAAGAAATTTTTTGTTTCGAACACTTAGTTTCATAGTCTTTAATATGCTTTTAATTTAGTAATTTCCCAGGTGCTGAAAATTTCTAAGGAAATCTGAAGGAAGGTAACTTGCAGAAGAGAGGCCTAAACAAGGAAAACAAAACACAGTCTACATTCAACACCAAATGTAGGGCATAAGACCCTGTGATAACAGTGTGTTTAATCACATGCAAATCTATTCATAGGCCTAAGCCGTGCCTAAATATTCAGAAATGTCACCTGCACCGTTTTCCTCAAACTGACAAACTTGAACTGCTAGGTGAAATTCCAGGAAGATCCTACTAGAATGAAACCGTGAGTTGTTGACTTGAGTTGATCTCTTGATTTAGGTCTATTGACTCGTTAATTGACTTGCATAAAAATTATCACATCAGCACCAAGTTATCAATATAATGACAAGGACAATAAAATAATATAAATTGAAGAGAACAGAAGAGAACACTGATGCAGGTCAATTAGTCAGCCGAAAAAGGTCATTACTGACCCGCCGCTCATTTATAAAAATTTAATACATTCATGAAGTTGATGCAGAACATAAATCAATCAATAAGTTTCGTTTATTCTCAACAACAAGCTGACAAGTCGCTGACAAGTCGCAACTTGTAACAAGTAACGTGTAGGACAAATTCTCGCAGCTCTGACAGTTAGTCTTTAAATGGGTTCAGATTGCAAATATATGTAACTCTCTGTTTAAGTATCATCCTAACGGTTGAAAGGTCCATTTAATAACACGCGTTAAACTTATGAAATCACGTTTTACATAAACGAAACCACGTGCACACATGTACCGACAGCCTATCAGGCGCCAATCCTATGTACTGTGAAACCACAGAATAGATAAAGCGTAGCCAAAACAACCTAGAGTTGATAAGACTATAATAGAAGGTTACAGAGTAGATGACAGAGTTGAGGGTCGCATAAAATTAATAATAGCAGTATTAACAATGACAGTGAGTGATCAACAAAATTAATATCAAATCACTAGGCAACCTCGGCGGAGAGGAGACACTCATCGAGCCATTTCACTGACAACCTACATACTAACGAAAAAGTTCTTTAATCTGAGTTTAAATTGCTTGTTGGTCACGGTATTTCCTAAATCCTCAGGAAGGGAATTCCATACTGACGGGCCACAACATTTAATGGAAAATTGTTTCAATTTGGTTCTTGCATTAGCACCACGGTATTTGTCAGATGCTCTAGCATTTTAACCATGCATATCGGATCCAAGGGAGCAACTCCATTAAAGTTGAGAAGTAACATATGACGATTATGTCTAAACATGAACATACCTATAGCCTACCATGCGAAGCTGTCTTGCTGGCTCTGCTCCTCACTATCTTAGGGCTTTTGTACCCCAGTATCTTCTCTGCACAGTCCTCGACCCGTGGTTACTTGGTTGTCCCGCGGGTGCGTACTTCTACGGCCCAGTCTAGGAGTTGCGCTATTGTTGGTCCTAATAGCTGGAACCAGTTACCTCAGTCCCTCCGCCTGCCTCCGGACACCTTTTCTCTATTTCTTTAAACCAGTTCTGCCAGTGCCTGAAAACCTCTCTTTACCAGTGAAGACACTGGCCCGGGTCGGGCGCGCCTCTGTTTTGAGTGGCGCTATATAAATGCTCGATTACGATTACGTGGAACCAACCAACGGATTCCCGTCCACATCTGGAGATGGCATGGATGTTCAGTCTTTGGGCCAAGCTCTGTCGATAAAGTAGAGCGACGACAGGTGACAGCGGTCGCACACACGATGACGCTGCCGACGAGCAGTCCCTCACTGTTAGAAGATGACGCACGTCCGGCTATTCGTCGAGGCACAAGGAGTACGCAGAGAAAGCATTTGTCGTGTGTCGGTCGGTATTTAGAAGCGACTGAAGGTCCAACGGCCCGCGCCGGTCGTTCTCCACCGAGACGAAAACACTCGGCTACAGGTGGCGTGTACACACGGTGATCAGACTCGACTGCACATCAGGATTGTATTGTATTGTATCTATCAATTTATATAGCGCCTCTCGCAGTGCACACCAATAAGAGGCGCTCCCAGAGTCCCAGGGCGAAAGACCCAGAGAAAAGAAAGAGGTCTTCAGACAACGAAAAGAGGCACATGGCCCACCAGTTAATAAACAGGAACGTGTCAAAGGAGGAAGCTGGTTCCATATACTGCAGGGCCAATGAAGGCAAAGGCTCGCGTTTTAGCCATAGCAGTTCTCGCTCGCGGGACAACAAGATCATGTCTGTTTAGTGAGCGTAGCGGGCGAAGAGAAGTAGCCGAGACCGGCAGCCGGATAAGGGGTCGTCCATTAATTATGTCAACAAATTTTAGGCCTTTTTTGACCCCCCTACCTGGTCCCCCCATCCAGATTGTCAACAACTGTCAAACATTGACGGACCCCCAAAAATTATGTCAACAATCCCAGAACCCCCCCAATACCGGCAGCGTAGCCAGACTGACTTTTTTCTCAATGACCTTTTTTGGAGTAGAGATTTGAACTCCGATTACCGTTTTTTAGACATTTTTTCCTGATGACCTGACCTTTTTTGTTGACGTCAACTTGGACCAACCCCTCCCCCCTGTCAACAACTGTCACACTTTTCCAAACCCCTCCCCCTATTTTGTTGACATAATTAATGGACGACCCCTAAGGTCACATAGATACTTGGGAGCTCGGCCATTATGCGACCGGTAGATGAATGAAAGTAGCCTACCTTGAGCTGAGCCCGAGCAATAAGAGGAAGCCAACGAAGGTGGTAAAACATGAAAGCAGAAATGTGGGATGAGCGAGGAAGTCGGGCTACTAGTCTGGCCACAGCATTTAGAACAGACTGAAGAGGAGAGAGACGAACCTTTGGGAGACCAACCAAGAGAGAATTACAGTAATCAATCCGAGAGCAGATGAAGGCGTGGACAATAGAGGTAAAGACAGAGGAGGAGACCGAGCGTCGGATTGCTTTAAGACGCCTCAGATGGAAGTAAGAGGAACGTGTAAGATTGGCAATATGTACAGAAAAGGTAAGGATGCTATCCAGGACTACGCCAAGGTCTCGTACACTGGAGTGGAAAGTGAAGGACGGGAATCTCTCTGCAAGAAGAGAGTAATCCAGCTTAAGAAGCTGTTGGCGAGTGCCGAGCCAGATGAGCTGCGTCTTATTTGGATTCAGTGAGAGCCGATTAGAGGACATCCAGAGGTGCAAGTCACTCGAGAGAGCATCAATGCGGCCAGTAAGAGCAAGCTGAGCAGAGGGTGGACCATGGACAAGCGCCTGTCAGCATAGAGGTTACCAGTTGAGGAGTGTTTAGAGAATATAGCTGGAATGTCGGCCGTGTATAAGAGGTAGAGGAGAGGACCAAGGACAGAGCCCTGAGGAACACCATATTTGACCAAGACCCAGGGAGTTCTATATATTCACCACAAATAACCATTTGAGTACAACCAGTAAGGTAAGAACGGAGCAAGAGAAGAGGAAGGCCTCCGATGCCAAGGGAGGTTTCGAGGCGTTGCAGCAGAATGTCATGGTCAACCATTCAAAGGCTGCAGAAACATCAAAGAGAGCCAGCAGTGTAGGCTACACTGTAAGTTCAGATCTATCAACAGCGGAGTAGATGTCGGAGAGCAGGGACAGAAGGACAGTTTCAGTTGAATGATTAGCCCTGAAGTCTGACTGACTAGGAGGAAGAAGTCCTGACTGTTCAAGATAGGGAAGAAGTTGAGGATGGGCTTGAAGCAGTCACATGGGCTGAAGCGACTTGCGCACAAAATACCCTTTAAACGCACAAAATCCTTGGCAAAACTGACGAATAAGTCCGGTACGCAAACCTAGCACCAGAAAACTCCAATAATGTTCACAGTTACTGAGCAAATTCTGCATTTATGTTAAAATATCCGTCGAAATGACGCAGTCGACCAACATGGCCGATGATATGCGCAAAACTGAATTCATTCATGATGAGACCACAAAACTACAATAGTGTAGATAAGACCACAGGACCTGGTGAAGATCGTTAGAAGGTAATTGGTCATTGGCGAGAGTTCATTAGCAGGAGACAACCACAGTCCTTCCATACACACCGGTGATCCTCCTCACCTGCTCTCTGCCCTTAAATCTGCCACAAATCAATACCTATATCCTCTGGTTACAGCTAAAGATATTTTGTTCCTCACCAGTTGATTACCGATCCTGTAGCCTCGTCTTCTACGGAAAAACCATAAACTATCGTAACTCCTTCATAACCTAAGTTGTTCCGCCACTGTGGAATAAATTCCAGTGAGAAATACAATAATTATCTGATCCATCGGGTGAATTCCTAGAGACCTACACGTACGTCATCCACCGTTAGCCGTCTGACTTTCTGCCTACCAAACCTTTGTATTTTTATCTGGAACCGTATCTAACCTTATCTGACTATCAATTATGTTTTGTTTGAGTGCTTGTGAATAAGCTTGTTCCAGCGACTTAGTGTTTTGCGCGCTGCTTAAATCTCGAGATTACGATTACTAAAGTAAAGAGTACAGTCTCAAATCATGGCTATGAAATCAAAACGCAATCAAAATATCGGACCACAAGTGATCATTGCATGGAGTCATTGAAAAGTCAGCCAGTGTCACGAAATAGAGTATCCCCCATACATGAGTAGGCCTATCCCCCTTAGCGAAATGGAGTATTCGGTTTAGTTTGCATTATTGGTGGTTTCTAAGTGTATTCAGTTGTACTGTTTGGATTTATTGTACACATAAAATATTTAACGTTGCATATCTTTAGTTTGTACGTCGACCTGAAATTAATTTAAGCTTACCGGCATCTATATTAAGACACCACTCCTCAGTAGGGTGGTTCTTAAAAATAAAAGTGCGAATCTACTGTTCGCCAAGGTTCCATTTGGTTCCATTCCATCCAGAGATATCACACAAAAAGTTGTATGAAAAATATTAATATTTAGGACTCGCACAACACCATCAAAGTTTTACC
Organism: Aporrectodea caliginosa; assembly: GCA_020284085.1. Lineage (NCBI taxonomy): Eukaryota > Metazoa > Annelida > Clitellata > Crassiclitellata > Lumbricidae > Aporrectodea > Aporrectodea caliginosa. The sequence goes on along the minus strand of JACEVL010000408.1, from coordinate 648,369 downwards.
CCTTATCAGATATAGGAACACTCAAAAAGTAAGCATAATAGTTGTAATCAACCATGAAAAGTGAACATTTAAACCAGGAATAAATTCAACTGCCTGTAGTAGGTCCAGATTATAACACAATGACATTTATTGCATGCCTGGTTACTGGTGATTACACTGATTAGTGATTAAAATTATTTATTAGTTATTATTATTATTGAGGAAATAGTAAAAAGTTAATAACTTCTACAAATATAGGGAAATTCTGAAAATAACACATCATTTTATTCAGTTTTAAGAGCTCTTTCTAGCGGTATACTGAATGGCAGTTAATTAGTTTTCAATTAGAATATTTAACAAGAAAACCTACAATTTTCTCGAAAAACGTTTTGTCTCGTAACTTTGGCCCTCTGGTGGCGGCGGAAGACATTAATATTCTTTTTAAATTTTGAACAGTTTTGATCCATGCCATTAGGAAACTTTTGGTTGCTATTACTTTTCGAATTACTAATTTTTACTTTTTTCCGCTGCACTCTTTTGTGTATGCTTGTACGAATTGATTTGTGGTTATCGGTCTCAGGAACTCACGGATCAAATACCACTAAAATGCCAATAAAAATAAATAATAAAAACGATCAACGAGTGCATAAACAGTGTAGAAATTATTTTTTAGTTGTGCTTAAGTAAAATCATCCAGCCTTTCTGTTTAAAACTAAACATACGTCCATAAATGCGAATCAAATACTTATACTCGAAATGACGAAAATTATTTGTAAAAATCAAAATTTCAAAGACGTTGTGCGAGTTCTAGATATTGTTCGATCTTGACAATTTTTGGGCTACATTACCTCTAAACCAATTGGCACGGAATGCCGGGTTGGCGAAAGTAAACAAGTGACGTTGAAAACTTTCCATTAGAGATGCGACCACCCTACTCCTCAGCTTAATCTTAGTATTCATCATCATTATAATAATTTGTCATAATCATCATCAACATCATCATAACAATCATCATGATCACCAACATCATCATGGCCATTATCATAATAGGTTGTCATCATGAGAACTATCATGTTCATCTTCATGATCATGCATCATAATCACCACTGTCACCATTATCATGATCACAACCATCATCCTCACCACACAACCTTCACACTATCAATAGCTGTATCATACAAGTAATTTTCTTCATCATCAACACTGGGACACTGCCAGAAAATCAACATTAAAAGAACTCACATAGCCTCCTGAAATATATTGTAATGCCATAACAAAAGTCCCTTCATACATGTATAAAACTAATATTATTTTAACCACATGTTAGAATTAACATAACACACAGAACCTCCAATTCACATTGTTGTGTTACCTCGTACGTATAACAAATGTCCGCAATAATAACAGCATGATCACAATTATAGTATAAAAAGACAATCAATTCTGTGCTAAAGTAGTAACAGATTAAATCTAGTGGCACAAAAATAAAAAACACCCAACACGCTTCTGATGTTGGAAACAACACACTGGGTAACCATCAAAACAGGACACTTGATAAAATGTTAGTAGACGTCAATGAAAGATATTAAATGCTCACGGCATACCCCACCCAACCAGTCAATCAGTCAGCTACCATCCAGCCATACATCCATCCAGACACCCATATGATATCCCATCAGCCAGCCAACAGACCAGCTGTTCAGCCAGTCCAGCTGCCACTCCGTTTAGCCACAGGGATTAACATGATTGTTATTTCTACAGATAAAAGCAGACTGTTAACCCAAAATGAAAATGTTAGTCACTACTCCTTATTGCATCATATTCTAGAGTTACAAGAACCTACAAAGACATTTACAGACATTAGAGAAATTGCTTAATTTAAGTATTTGCAAGCTGCCTGGGTTTTTCTGATATGTTTTATTGCAATCTCCAGGATGTACTTTTTACACAGGGCTGGGTCGGGAGTGATCCCGAGTAATAACCTTGAAGGAGCGCTATGAATGAATGAATGAGTTTAAACCATCCATGACAAGAAACGCCCTATCTGTTATGATGAGGTTGATCTCTGTTTTTTTTAAATTTTTGTGGCTGAAATAATTTTGGGATTCATGTCCTGACAATGACATCTTAAGAATTTGTGTTATTATGAAGTTTGTTAGAAGCATATCCTGTAACGGCTATTGTAAATGCAGCCTCTCTTCAACACCCAGAAGGCCTGACTTATAACAACCAATTCCAGTCAAAATCTCCAAGACAAAAACTGAATCTGGAAAATTTCTGGATCAAATTCCATGCAGCACTTGATATGATAGACCCTATAGTAACCTCGATGTCACAGACAGAAAAATGTAAAAATGTATAAAACAGCTGTAAAAAAGTTAAACTTATTTCAAACTGAAATTGAACAAGTCTGCAAGGATAAATTCATGAAATATCATCTGACAACAACAATGAAAAAATCGTTTATCACAGGATCAGGTAACAAAAAAGCAACAGATTCTTGTGTCAATTAAGGCTCAGAAAGAGATAAAGCATCAAAATAGGGTACAACGGCATCACCAAGGCACAGCTGAGCATCAGCAGAAGTACCGACATGTCGAAGTAATATTCCAAACGTACTCTGAAACAAATCACAGTTGATATAATTAAGAGGTGTCAGTAAATAATGTATCTTACATGACCATAACTTACTTACTATATGACGGCTATATGGTTTTCTCTAAACTCTTAAAGACGCATTTTTTCAGCTGTTTGATGGCCACGTGTTGAGCGCTTCTGAGAGACTCTTAAGTGGCACTTTATAAATGTTTTGTTACATTCCATTACTTATAATACATACAGACAGGTTTTCCACATGGCTTCCTCACACCAAATAGGGAATAAGCTTGCTGATCCATGGATGCTTTGGACTCTTCTGCCTTACAGAATGAGAGTGTTTGTCTCTTGAGCAATGTTAGTGGTTGGCCCGGGTGGACCAAATTAGGAATTCACTGCTCAGTTCTGTACATTTTCAGTTCTTTAATGTCATTCAGGTCTAAACTTAGACACATCTGTTTCCACTTGCTTTCACACTGTACTCTGACTTCTGGTTTCTCTGACCTATCAGATTTCAATTAGATATCTTATTATAATTTTTTACTTTAGTTTCCACTTGAAGCAACTATCAATTAATGCCTTGTGCATTGAGCTAACGGTGGTGAGAAGAGGAATGGTCAAGAAAATGTATCTGCTAACATTTCTTACACAAGGCCGACTCTGGTCAGATTAGCTTTAATGGCTGCTCATCGTTATTTAATAGAACAGATTTCAAAGAGTATAGCACAATCTTAAGATCGAATCTGCCAAGACAGAAGGAAACGAGTTCTATGTCACACTATGGGATGCTGGAGACTTAAAAATACCGGTAACTTACTTCATGAATAGATTACATTACATCCTAGGGATATATAAGTCGGAACTCTAAACTCCCCTTTTCCAACTTGCTTACAAGCGATTTAGGCATTCTAGTTTCGTGGCTTCTACAGCTTTGACTCATCCACTGTAGCCTGGCTTCTTTCGTCTCTGACCAATCAATTTCCGATTTAATTAGATTGTGAAGACACAGACCTTGCGACCTGCTGCCATTGCGATAAGGCTGAGAAGAGGCTCCTTCGTACGTTCCCCTGTTTTCTGATTTACGCACACCATCTGACATCGGTTACATGGACCTTCACTCTAAAAGTAACAATCAATCAATCACTTACCCTCTGCCAATCAACTTAACACCCAATCAATTAGCCAACCATTCAGCCAACCAATCGACCAACATTCAGCCACTAATGTGATACATAGACAATCAAACACCAACCAATTTGAAAAGCATTCAGCTGATGATAATTTACCAATCCACACATACCAGTAATTCAATAAAAAATAAACCAAAAATACTAATCCACCCATACCAGTAATTCAATAAACAAATCAAAAAATCAAAAATGGGCATCCTGCGGCTCTTCACTTGGTGCCCAGTCCCACCACGTTTTATGCCAACCAGGACTGTAGTGTTCTCTTTACCCGAGTTTGGATCAGGAGCGCTTCTGAGTAGATAATCTTGAAGGGGCGGTATATAAATCCCCTAAATGAATTAATGAAAAAATATTAATTCACCCAACATAGTAATTCGGATTATAGAGGGCGAATGGCAATGATGATGAGGAACCAAGAATCTGTAGAATTCGTGTTTCTCCTAATGCTAATCTCTAAAGTTTTTGCTTCCAATACTGTCAACCATAAAGTTGGCCTTCGAACTGCTCTTCATCTAAGATTCAGATTAATTGACTCTGCATACAAATTAAGTGCCTTAAATATATAAAATAAATTAAATCTGAAGCTGCCACTATATAAACAGGAACAAGTCCAATTCCTGAATTATGATTTGCACAATGATCTGGTTCTTGATCTGGAACCGATTTCACTTCCCTCCCCTATCACTAATGTTTTGACTAAGCACCTGTAAAAAAGCCAGTTCCCGTGACTTTGCCTGTTTTGGGCCCTGTTGACATTTCAAGATTACGATTCAATCAAAAACAACCTCAAAACTTACCACAAAAACTTGTGATCCAATCTGCACTGATGTCCACTTTTCCTCCTCAAAGGCTTCTTGTGTTTTAACAACTAGGTTTGGTCGAAATCGGTCAAGAAGCTCGTGTAAATCTTTACAGTTAAAATCAAGACAATGGTAAAGTACATCGCCTGAGTAAATACAAAAGATCTTTGCTACTAATCGCACAGCTTCAGAATTCCGAGTTACAACACGATATCTAACGCTTTGAAGGCTGTGTCACAAGAACAAAGTGCGTCAGTGTGCGCACATAGCTAGACAATTGTGTATCACCTTTTAAGGCACTATGTAACTGACCCTTGCAAAGAATCTGAAGTGTGATTATCTAAAAGTCCTAAAGAGATGGGACTTAAGATAAGCTGAAAACATTTCATGAGCTGTCTTCAATCATAAAGTTCAGATTTAAAGTGGAATGATTGTTTCAAGAAGGCAATTTAATACATGGGAAATAATGATGTGTGCTCGAGTCCTTGTGCGCAAGCATGGAACCAACAGAGTGGAACGATCATCCCCAGTCGGTTGGAGACAGTAATGCAGAGCTCCCTGAAGTACTAAAACCTAGCTACAAAGGACACAATCCTAACTACCGGTAAAACAATAATGCCAAATGCAACAAGTTCCTTACCAATGCAGCTCTCCTCTTCTTGTATGTCGCCATTTTCAATTCGCTTCCTCATCTGTTCAATGAGCCGTGTCAAACTGGCAGTACCCACCAGCAGGAACTGTGCCTCATTTGCCAGCGACAATTTCCCAGGCATCTTGCACTCTAATTATGCAACCAAAAGCAACTCTTAATGCTCCAGTGATATACATGGATTACCAACTGTCTATTTTGCACACATTTATGGGGTAAAATCTTAATAAAGTTAGGCAGCCATCATACTAAGCTGTGAAATATGTACACAAGATTGCAGAATACTGATCTGAGATACAACACAAATTAGACTTTAAAACTGAATCTGTTTCGTAAGTTGGAAAAACATGAATTTACACTTAAGAAATTGCTCTTATAAACGACAACCTGCTATTTTACACTTAAGAAATTGCGCTTATAAGCGATAACCTGCAAATAAGTAAACAAGGATAAAAATATTCACAGGATATGATTAAGTAACTCATAACGCAATGCCTTGCAAATAAACAGGTTATGACATAAACTCGTGAATACATTACCAGTTTTGTTGCGGCTCATGGCTCGCTCGTCATTCACTGTCTGCCGAACTAATCTCAGACCGGGTTTGTTGATAACAGATTGCAGCCAACTGGATGCCTCTTCACCGCAGTCACTTCCAAGAACTCTGGGGAAAAATCAACAAACTTAAGTATTAGTCTACATCTGAAGGAATCAATTCATATAGCACCTCTCACGCTATATAAATTGATAGATACAATACGATATATGGATGTAGACTATATATATCTTTGAACTGAACTGAATGAGTTTTCCCATGGAGTATTTCCACAGTAGAAATTAAATAGATGCAGTCCTATGATTTTATTTTACATCCAATAAATTGACTGCTGTAAATAACAGTTACAGTTACTGGTGTTTAACAAGGTCTTATGGTTTCATAGGTCACTGACAGAAGTTTACGCCTCCTTAAGGATACCTCTTGGAGTGATGGAATGCGAATGGCAGAAGTCTAATTAGCCCTCCTTTCAATTGGCGATGGTGCCTTATATATAAAAGCAAATTTAATTCATTCTGAGTTTATATAGCCACCATACCCTCGATTTCAGCATATCTCACGAGTGCTTTCAACAGTTATCAGTCACTGAGGAAAAGGTATATATAGCATTCCTAAGCGGAATAAAGGCAGATTTGGAGGAAGGCCATTACACACAGAGTGCCAAAACTCAAACGGTACGATGCTGCATAATTGTTGCATAGGCAGAACAATTTTTTGGCTCTGGATTGCCTGCAAACTCCAACCTGCTAAGTCTAATGAGTCAATTTAATGAAACGACCTAACCCTTTAATGACTAGCTGCATTGGCTTCCCATAATCTAGTACACGATCGTCGCTAAAGGGTTAAACAAGGACTCATCTATGTAGGTCGTACCTGTCTCCACAGACTTTGCTGTTACACATTTGAGTGGATCCAGTATCGGATGACGTACAAAGAAGAGGAACACTCAGACTTGGAAAGTCTGTAACACATGAAGTCAACAAATTTATAAGTAAACTAAACACATTCACGAATGTATGCATGGCTTTCCTGAAAAGCCCCTAAGAGATCTGCTGTGCATGCTCTACACTCAGCTGGCAGCTGCTTTACTTAAAGTAACTACTGGTCTGCATGGCAAATCTTGGAAGCATAGCTAGAAGTAATTTCTATTACCAAACGCTTTCACTTGACTGTCCGAAAAGTAAACTGGTGCTATTTTCACCCTTAGACTACCATATGCTTTCAATTATACGTTTTAAGTATGCAGTGGGTTGCTCATGTATGCCTTTAAATAAAATGCACTAAAACATGGGTCATCCAACAGATCTAAACAGTTCAACAGTTGAAACTCTGCACAAATATTATGGCATGCTGCATCTTTTATATCTACGTTTGAGGCTCCACAGCCAGTACTAATTTCAAATCAAATCATACATCGTGAATTTCCCATGGCTCTTGGAAGCTGAAGCCAAAACTCTTCAATACTCTCTATATCTTGTACTATATTACCACTTCTAGAAAAAACAGTTATGGTATCTTATTCATAAAAAATTAAATGGTTACCAGAACTGTTAATTTAATGTACTCACACTTTAATCTAAAAAACTAAATTCTGAACCAATAGCTTCTGTGAGACCTGTATCTAATGTCCAAGGCATAATTCACTTATGCACCCAAAGCACTCAGGCCAAGAGTCAGTTCACCACGTCAAACAGCCCACTGCTATATCTGTCTAATTTCGGTCACAAGCAATCCTTAAAATTAATGTAGCATAGTTAAACCATTCTCAACGAGAATATATTGAACAGGATTAGAAAATGCAAATTTACCAGGATAGGAGAGCACAAGACAATTGTTATTTTCATCAATAGATGGCTGTATACAACACATATTTGGCTCCCTCTTCTGACTAATGCAGACACCAAAGTCATTGATAATCATCCATTCTCGATCATTCATCAGACCCCTTGGCCCAATATTTCTATGAGAAACCTGAAGTTCAAACATAAAACAATGCGTAATCAATAGCAGAAGACAATGAACCACTACTCCAGTTTATAATCTTTCTAAAGAATGCATTAGTCAGCATCTTAATTGCTTCTTATTTCTTTCTTTTTTCACAATTTTTCATAGTTATTCTATGAATAAAAACTGGATTCATGGATCCATAAACGACGACTGATTGAATGATGAAAACTGATATTCGAAATCGGTATAACAAATACATTTTGGGAACAGCTGACAGTACAGTATTAATACAATACTTAAAAACCAACACAGGTTAATTTAAACCACAGCCAAAAGTAACTTGTTTAACAGAAATTTCACTTCCTTTGGAGTCGGTCAACGTTTTAGTGTAGGTAAACTGTAGCCTACAGCATTCACAGCTTCAACAAAATTACTTTTTAAGGAATTTTCACCTTCAAAGTAATTAAAAGCAATATTACTTAATATTACATAATGTTACCAAACATGTCAATGCCAAATTTAAAATCTAACAATTCATCTTACCGTAAGAGCACCACAGGATTTCACCGGATAAATTCGTATTCCAGTAAGGCACATTGGCTCATCATTTTCACTTCTACAAGAATACTTCTGCATTCAGTTTCTTCATTTACCACTTTTGTTTACAATAACACCCATTAATCTTGTGAATCACTACATGAAACTTTTTAACAGAAAACAAAATAAATTAAAATATATTTAAAACACCAGCATTACATAAATTTTTACTCAGGCCTTCGCAGCGGTTGATTGCAATTCCCTTACTGGTCTTGAGCATTCAGTTCTTCAATGTCTTTCACATCTAAACTTAGGACTCACCCATTTCAACTTGTATACCCACCATAGTCTGACTTCTGTTTCCCTGATCTCTCAGACTTTGACCAAGCTTCTCCAACGAATTATGCTGTAGCCTAAGGTTTCTCTTGAAGCTAAAATCGATTGATGCCTTTCACGTTATGATACGGGCACGACAAGAAGCATTAGATTAAATTAGGTTATACACAGAAATGTAAATATAGCAATATACAATGATGTACATAAAGCTATTTCTAATTAATTACAACTAGTGTTGTTTTCGTTAATTACATCTAAATAGAAAACATTCGTTAATGAAAACTGAAGGTTAGAGTTAACAAATGTAATTTGATATACATTGTTGATGGCTAGTTATCAGTGAACGAATAACTGGAAAGGAAACTAGAACTAAAACTAAAGAAATTGAAACTGTAACTAGGAAATTTCAGTTTCTATTAACTAAAATCCAAACTGAAACTAAAACTGGGCAAAATAACCAAAAATAATAATAACTAAAACACCTAGCATGCTGCAAAACTACCGCAATAATAATTTAAACTAAAACTCGAGGCAAAACAAAAATAACGCTAATTACAACATAGCATAATTATTGTAGTAGCAGACAGTGTATTTACAATATGCAATGTGCTGCATGGCATTGTAAAACTGTCATTCATAGTAAATTATGACAATGAATACAAGATGGAAGCAACTTATTATTAATACATGCCCATCATCCGATGTCAATGAATCACCAGAAATTTGCACACTCCTAGATACTTCCAGCTGATGAGTTCTTGCTGGTTCTTTTCCTATGTCATCGGAGCATTTCTCTGGCTGGACATGAAGGAAACGCTTGCGTATAAAATGGAGGAAAGTTTCAGCATCACTGAACGTGGAGCAGTAACCAAAAGAGATGCGAATGGATCCGGTTGGTCGACCATCAATCAGGTCTACGTCATCACCACAAACATGTCCCGCCTGTACAAGAAACATCGCCAACATCGCCAACCACTGTACACAATCACATGTCATTCGTGAACTTTTTGATTCTAGTACTAAATTTTGGCATGTAAATCCCGTATCATTAATTCATTCATTAATTGATTAATTAATTAATTCATTCATTCATTCATTCAAAACACTGATGTGAGTTTTTCTTATGCAAGTTTTATAAAGTCTATTTAAATAAATGACCTTAATGACATTTGCTGCCAAAAAACCTTCCTTAAACTTGAAATCCTGAAGTATCAAGCAGTAAATTATTTAAGCAGACAAGCCTTCTCAAGCTGCCTGCCAGTTCCCTCCACTCACAAAACTGTGCTAAGCTCTTGGGTATCATAATTGTACAGAACTGATTCAAATGGTTTGGGCTAATCACACTGAGATGCATCAATTCTGTAACTATAAACAAACTAAATTTATTGTAGACTATGAATATACTGGAAATTTCATAACGAATGTCAACTTATTACTTAGGTGGCCCTAGTTAGCGGGACTATTGTCCATTCGGGGTCCCCTTTTGTTGCCAATGCTGGAAAATAATCATGCTACTATTGCGTTATGTTGCTAACAATGGAAAATAATCATGTTACTTCTGTTTTGCTTTACAATAGCTTCAAAACAAGAATTGGTTGATTGATTGATTGATTGACTGAGCTCAGTTGGAGTCCAAACAAGTCACCTTCAAATTATCTTTGACTTGGCCAGCTGTCAGTATCAAATGTTGCTGACAGGCTCCAATGTTACAGAAGCATCCTGTACGAAAGTGAATGTTGTAGAGTTGAGCCAATTTCTCCACCTAAAAATGCAAAGGAAAAGTAACCTTAAAGTAAAAGTTACTGTAATGCAGTGTGCATTTATGTACACTGGCCAAATGACTGGCATTAACATGCTAGGTTTTAGGTTAGGTTAACTCAAGGTTAACTTTAGGTTAATGGCCAAATATAGTTGTACAATGAGCAGAACTATAACGTCCATAAATGAATGCAAATGAAGGTCAGTGTAAGCTACATTAAGTTAATGCAAGGCAAACACCATGAGGATAGAAATGTAAACTGATCTAAGTTAAGGTAACGTATGTAAGATAAATTAACATAGGCCAATATATGGTAGGATACAATAAGGTAAGGTCACATGAAGTGAAGCAAGCAATGTCATGCAAGGTATGGCAACGTAGGGTAAGGTAACAACTATTTAAGATCAACGAGTAAAGGGCCAAATATGATGGAAATAATGTCTCTCACTATAACTTATATAAGTCATGGAACCAAATATGGTAAGCTAACATCTAACTGCTTTATTCATTCATTCAAAAATTTATATAGCGCCCCTGCAAGGTAACTACTCAGAAGGGCTCCCAACTCCAGCCGAGGCAAATATTGGCTAATAGACTGCAGATCAACCCCATGGTCAAGGATGAACACCTTAAAACAGGGCAAAACAAAAATCACCCTAAATATATCTCTTGGTCAATGGCTCATCCTTGATTACTCCATTCTGTTTTAAGAACAATAAGTGGTTTATTAAAACTACCAGGTAATCAACCTAATAACAACAAAACAAAAGGCAACTCCTTTCATGTTAATTGACTCAAAGAACTGACTCTCGTCTCTTTACCTGAGCAAAGCCAATAAAACTGCCATCCGAGTTGAGCAGATTGAAGTTGACAATTGGTCCCTGATCAACTTCAGACGTAAATGTTGTGCTGTGATACGTTGTCACTAGAGGGCCACCATTCAGATGGCGCAGTGCCACTAACTGGTCATGAACATATTTCGCTAAGGCAAATGCATGCATGGAGATCTCACTCAGTGATCCTAAAAAGAAAGACAGCAACTCAGACTTCAATTAAAAAACAGCAAGCATCTACTTTAAACTCACAAAGTTAACACTTACTGGAAGGTGACTTTCAAAGACATCAACTCAGAATTCATTTAAAAAACAGCAAGCATCTACTTTAAACTCACAAAGTTAACACTTACTGGAATGTGACTTTCAAAGACATCAACTCAGAATTCATTTAAAAAACAGCAAGCATCTACTTTAAACTCACAAAGTTAACACTTACTGGAATGTGACTTTCAAAGACATCAACTCAGAATTCAATCAAAAAAGCAAATATCTACTTAAAACTCACATAAAGTTAATGGAATGTAACTTTCAAGTCAAGTGTACTGTCTTCACCTTTGGACATTCACTTAGGAAAGGATATAAAAGTAAAGGGCAACAGCAAAACATATAATTAGGTATACATCAGACTATATGCAAAGAAAGAATGAACATAAAAAATGTAATTATTGGCCTACCTGTCAGCTGAAGAAGAGAATCAAAACCATGTTTCACAGCCAATATTTCAAGAAATGGCAAAGTACCATCCTCAAATCTGTCAACACAGTTTACACTCATACTTAATGCAAAACTATAGATTTCTTAAATGACTATAGCACAAATGACATGCATTAATCACGCTTGTGAAGAAATTATCTAATTAACACCCCCATGTCTCCTAAGAAGCATGGCTATCCAACCTGCACTTCTACTTTACAATGCGCACATTTCATCAATCATTAATTACAGTTACACAAACATGAAGCAGCTGAAAAGTTCAGAGGTCAAACCATCATTCAGCTGCTATGCATAAATAACCACGGCAATACAAGAAGACACCACGACAATCCAACAAGAAACTCCAAACTTGTGTTGATACTCATTTACCAACCACTGATGGAAGGAGGACTAAGTTGGCGCCAGGAAGCATGGTATTCGTGGACCATAACCTACCAAGTACTTTCAGATTTTGCTGAACTTCCCTGCTCCTGTCCAAGTCAAAGCATCAAAATCAAGAGGCCACTTAAAACTTAAACATTTCTCTAGTTAAAGTTGCATCTTGGAAAAAAAATTATTGGTGGCTTACTGCTGGCTGAGATCCTTTCGCTTCATGTGGAAATCTTCAGTAGCTAAGGCAGCTTCCACTGTTCCACCACCAAAATAAGTCTTCCTAAGTTGAACTGTGCTAGACCTTTTCACTAAAAGTGCACCTGAATAAGAAATATTACAAAAGTCATTAACACAGAAAAGGTAACATTTTGGAAAGGAACTAAAGGTCATCTTGTGCATAGGAAATGCCATCACTGAGGTGATCATACCCTTCATGACAACTTGTCAGATCGGGGAAGGGTATAACACACTACAATATAGAACAATTGCAGTCTGATACTGTCCGTCTTACAAAGTTCAGAAGTGCACACTGAAAGCCAGGTAATAAGAAAGTACAGCAATAAACAGACAGGGAAGAGGAAAGTTGAGTGAAAGTGAGAATGCCACGAACACAAATGTAGAAATAAACAGCAGACAAGTTTAGCAAATTATACCAATACCATAGGCTACTGTCATGCAAATTAGGGATAATAATTTCAACATGAATACAAATAACGTTAATATAAATATCAATATGTGACCTGCTCTGGCAAAAGGAGGCGGAAGTCGCAAATGATAAAAGCGAACAAATTAACTAAAACACCAATCAGGTATAAATTTTTCGATTGTCGTTTTTTGGCATAAATCAATAAATAAGATCTTATATTATGTGAAAACAATATTGATTTAATAATATTTAACCTATTTCGTAACAAATTTATGAAGTTTGCGTGATTAGTAAATATTATCCGGCAATTTAAACTCGTTTTTAGGTCAAGTTTCAACAGTATTTTATGGCCTTCATTCTGTTAGTACATCCAAGTGTAATACGTCATTGGAAAGTTTATGAATGTGGCTTGCTAAAAATAGCCTGATTTGGATGGTTTGCCGCAGTGATTTCCATATATTTAAAGTTTAAAACACTTAAACTTTGCGATTTACTTAGGGTATTAAACACCCATAGTTAGTAACGGAGTCACGTGACTGAACCTGGCCTTCCTATTGGCTGCATTTCAAGGTCGTGCATATTCAATCACTGTTTACGCGGAGATAAATAAATAACGCGTGCATAGAAAGACGATTTTGATCTTAACTTTCTTCAGATTGTTAATTTATTTCAATATAAGAATGAGTAAAACAGAGAAGGAACGTCGAATTGCGCGTTTATTAAAAGCCCGTCAGCGTGTGGGCTTAAAAATTAAAATCTAGCAGCGCTAATAGACGATTATTTTAATTCCGCCGACAATAAGACAAGAAACTTTGCAGGCGTTTTTCTCGAAATTGTACTTCGGAGTAGGAAAACATTATAAAATTCATATCTCCTGAACCCATGAAGATAGAATAATAATTTTTTCAACATTTTAAACAGAAATTATTACTTAGCATTTTTAGCTCAAAATATAAAATACTATTTTTTTGGACAACAGCCTCCTTTTGCCAGAGCAGGTCACATATGTATCAGTGGACATTTAGATAGATAGAAACGTTTAGTTAAAAACCCCAAAAACATCTGAATTACAATGTAAATAAACAAAAGCCAAAAAAGCACCTGTTTAGCTGCTACCTTGCAAATCCATTACCTGATTTACCTGATGAACCTGATGTTAGATTTAAAAATAAAGTTCAGTTGCTTTGACAATAATATAAAATCATAATAATGGAAAAGTCATAAGTACCTAGACCGGTGGGATATCCGAATATTTTGTAAAACGATAGTACCACAAAGTCTGGCTGACACTTCGTCAGATCAATAGTCGACGTCGTCAGGAAACTTGCAGCATCTAGCAAAACGTACCAGTTACCATGGCAACCGGCAAACATCGACTGGCCTTGGATCTTCTTGACCCAAGACAAAGGATATCTCTGGCCAGAGAAATTGCTCTGAGCAGGAAAGGCAAACAGATTGTTTGATAGATCGTTCTTCCTGACAGTGTTTATTGAAGGCTGTTGGTGTACAACGTTCTGCTGAGAAAGCTCAAACGTCCGGATCTCGCTATCGCTAAGACACTTGAATGAAACTTTTCTGGATTTCAGTATTTCACGAATACCGATAACGGACGTGTGATTGTCAGCAAGATAAGCAAACAGCGGCTCCCCTGAATATGGATTTGAATGTTTGCCGTTGGAAGTGTAACCATTCCGTGTTTCATAAGTACTGCCCTGAAAGTCAAAACTCTCGCCCACAATTTTGAGGGCTGCTGTACAGTTGCTCGTGAAAATGACAGAATATTCAGATGGTGAAACATTGAAATGACGTAGCACTCTGAACAGAAACACAACAGTCATCAATGAAAGTATTTAAACAAATATATGGAAAGCAAAGTGCTTAGTATATTGCAAGTAGTTAACTTTGGTGTTAGCTTTTACCTGTCCAGAGCTAGTGATGAGTTTGATGTTCCTAAACACAAGTCTATATTTTTAACAGGTTTTAAGAGCTTACATTCTTACATGTTGAAATTCATCAAAAACAACATAGCTGCAAAAGAGTTAAGGCTGTTCATACAATCACAGACAATTGCTATTCACATCAGACGTTGGCTTGTAGCAGCCATCAACCTCGATATCCAACCCAGAGAAGTGTTCTTGCATTTGGTGAGCTAGCACACCCTTATGGCCTCATAAGGGACCAAAATAGGGTCCATCAAATATCTTGGGGACACTGGCAGGGAAGAGTATCTCAGGAAGTGGTGCTATATCAATCTTACCAACCTGACAACAATCCACCTTACCTGCTACTGTTATGCAGATCAGTCAACCTACATGCTCAATGGTACGCATTAGCCTGCTTAAAAACTAATTTCCTGCTAATGGCCTTTCTACCCAGATAACAACCTGTCTAAAAAATATTTTCTCGTCATAAGACAAACTTACGTCTGTGTAACTTTTCAGCAAAATACTTACACCTCTGAATAGTCACAAGCGCCTCTGAATAGTCATTACTGCTAGAGGTACTTTATAAATGCCTAGATACAATACAATACAATACCTACATAGACACTAGAATGATAAAGTACAGAAAACCTTTCTACCAATCAAATTACCTGTTTCTGACTTCATCGACAATTTCACTTGATCGAACACTGCTTGGAGAGCGACTATGTGGGTTCCCATAAACTGAGGACGAGAGATCGGCAAATACAGCCGATAGCTGGCCTTCGGAATACAAAGTGGCACCTGCATGGTCCAAATATGTCACTCCTACAACAATAACAGAAATATAGAGAAAGTATATTAGCACAGAATAGGATTGCCAACGTTTGATTTTGCCAATCCGGGACACCTGCATAGTCACTCGATATGCCAATCACCATGTCCACCTCACTGTAGGCTTGGAAAACGAATGTTGCATCGTAGGATCTACAGTCGACTGAAAATAGTTGCTAAAATTACAGTCAAATCATCGAAAGACAAGTGGCCTATATTGTTCTGATAACAAATATCCACTACTAATATGGTTTGTAATAGTGCTAATTGAAACAGCTGTTCCTCTAACTGTCCTCTTCACATTTCTTCAAAGTGTCAGCTGACTTTTCACATACTGCCATACATGTATTCTTTCTCCATCAGCGCACGCGCTACATAAAATCACAAAACTTCGTAAACCGGTTGTGATCACTTTTCCCCAGCAGTCCTTTTTGGGGCCTTGATTTTTTTGTGTGCCGTAGATTTGAGATGGGTGTTAAATACATCCAGATTCTGGCCTGGCACCGAAACTCTCCCTACGAACTTGATTCTATGCAGCAGTAGTGATGAAGATGGGGCACCTGCCCCAGCATTTTTGTGGTGCCAAGCTTTCTGAGATTTACATTTTTACAATAGAAGTTCACAGATAAGGTACAATACAAAACAACTTGTATTTATAACTCGCCTTAACAAAACAGAGTCTTACTCAAAGGACGCGCTTACAATTTGTAGTTACTAATCATAGTACTTAGAGATAAGTTTTCAGTTTAGATTTTAAAATATGAATTGAGAATGATCTTCGGATCGGTTCTGGTAAAGAGTTCCCTTCAGCTGGACCAGCTACTTCAAACATTCTGTTTCCGAATTGTAGATTTGTTCTTTTGATTACAAAGTCACTTTTTAAAGCTGATCGCAATCCACGTCTTGACTCAAGAGCAGCACATCTTGTGACTAAAGATGATAAGTAAAGAGGAGCAGAACCTGAAATTACCTTGAGCACCAAAAGACCGATTTTAAAGGATAACCGAGCCTGAATGGGTAACCAGTGTAATTGCTGAAGGGAGTTGGTGAAGTGATGTCTAGGGCCAAGGTTCTTGACTAGACGAGCTGTGGTGTGGATAACAGAGGTAAGCGGTGAAAGGGCGGATTTTGGCAGACCATAGAGTATTGAGTTACAGTAGTCAACCCTCGATAATACAAGTGAATGGACCAAGACATGAAGGCAATGCTCATTTAGGCAGCGCTTGATTTGGCGTATTCGTCGGAGATGAAAAACAAGCTTTAGTGATAGAGTCAATATGATTAGACATAGAAAGTTTACTATGAAGAAAAACTCCACGATCACGAACTACATTCGAAGGCTGGATGGAGCAGGTTTCATCTAGTTGCAGGGAGAGAGTTTTCAAGATCATAATTGCGATTAGTTTCAAAACTTCCTTAGATTACCATTCAAGCGTTTGAAATGAGTCGATCTTGCGTTTTCAATTCGTTCGTCGAACGACCAAAATTCTGTCGTTAATTTAGTTTCCATTATTCCGATATTTTATAACAACTCGGTTCAATATCCAAACCAGCTGCACCACCAGCCATGCATGCAGTGCGACCACAAAAGTAGCCCAAAAGTCGTGAGCTCAACAATTTAACAAAACATTAATAAATTTTTCCTGTCTCCATTTTGTGAAATCCCAAGCTCTTGCCAGAAAAATCCCAAGATTACCCAAAAGTGTAGCAAAAAATCCCAAGTTACTGAAAAGGAAAAAGTTGTGATGAAATATGAAATGCGTTTTAACACAAAAATGCCTAGCTAAGATCTGACAAAGTACCGACAAAGAAAAAAATCGGAGCATAACATTGAATTAACAATGTTTACAAGCTACAATAATAATCAACGTCTTTCAGACTGAGAGAGTTTTCTAATATGATTCGCTGCCACTGTTGCAAAGTACGGTAAAAACTAGTGTAGACCTTAGAAACAAATCCCAAGATTGCTAGGCAAAATCCCCAGATCCCAAGTCGGACCCCCCAAATCCCAAGATCTTGGGAAAAATCCCAAGCAGTGGTCGCACTGCATGCATGAAATATGCAGTTGGATGACATATTAAGGCAATTGATTACTAGTGACATCTGTTGAATGCAAGACTGATATTTGCTGGAGGCGTCACAGTATTGTCACAAAATAAATAATTATAATTATTTATACTGTGGTATTGTGGTTGGTTCTTCCTTAAATTTTACCAGCTCTTTTCCTAAAGCAAACTTCTTAGACGATATATTTACACACAGCCTTGGTCACAGAAATATAATTGTGTCTGAAGTCAAGCAATCAACGCGAGTTACCAAAAACTGCAAGCACTGCGACTTTCGGAAGCTGAATAGAATAGAATATTCTTTATTGTAGGACCAATTGCAAACAGCATTTTGGTTAACATGAAAGTTTTTTGTTTTCTGTATTTCTTGATTAGACAATTCATGCAGTCTACAAATTGTTTGTTTATGTGTTATTTAAATTTGAACAATACCGAACACGGTAATCACGTCCAAATACAAATAGGACTACCGTCTTTGTCGCATGTGAATCTAGACGACGACTACATTTAAATGACCTAGAAGCACTCTCTTTAATCATGCACACGCATACATGCATAAGCACCATACACCTACACACGTATCATCTGCATCAGGATCAAATCTCCACGCTTTCCATATATGGTTCTTGTTCGTAGGATCTCGAACACGCTTATGAGTTATGACAAATGAAAAGGATGTGCACAGACGCCCTAAACATAATAATTATGCAAGCATAACCGGGCCTAAACATTAAGACCCGCCCTTCGGTGTCTGTATTGTTGATGCACCTGAAATGTTCTTCAGGGCAGGATCAGAGCGTCCAGATACCGCAAAGAAATGGTTCACATTACATGTTTTGTTGTACATGCACTGCAGAAATGCAGTAAATTCGTCGTTATTTTTTATAAAAATTACAAAATAATGCAACACTATTAATGAAACTAAGCAAATCGCGATTTATAGTCTCAATCGAGCTCTAGCTTTCTCTGTATTCTAACGAATCCGGTATCTCAGACTTCGTTTTCAGCCGCGGTCAGGTTCTCGCTGAGGAAACGCTGAATATATTTAACGCATATCGTGATTGCGAATTGGTAGGCAAGGCCATCCAACGTCGTGCGGATGGATGTCGTGCATGATGGCTGAGAGGGCGGTGACCGGCGGCTGGCCACTCTGACCAATTGTGTCTATAACGTGTGCAGATGTTCAGTGGAGTCCTCCTGTTACTTCCTTGACAGGACGCAGTGTGTGTATCTCCGGGGACAAGAGGTGGAGAAAGGACCTGGAAAGCGGTAGTAAAGTAGATAAATTCGAAGTAAGAAGTTCTATCTCTGCTTTGGCTGCCCGTGAAGATCGGAACCGTGGAAAATGTCGAAGAAGTGTGCCAAATGCGACAAAATTGTCTATCCGGCCGAAGAACTGAAATGCCTTGATAAGGTAATGACATCCCTCTATTGTAACTTCCGCAAGCATTGTAATAATGTTATTTGCGTCGGTTGTCGGTTAGGGTTTTACTCCAGTGAAGATTTTATTTGTGTTTAAAAGAGAGTATGAGAGAGTTGCAGCAAGTTTAGTATTATTATCTGTCTCGTTTGCTCTGGCCTGCCTATCAAAACTTTAGAAATCCTTCAGTTACGTCCTTGTCTGATTTGACTGAGGCCTATGAACACGTTATGGACTTGACTTGAACCACAATAATGTTTATTATGCCGAAGCTTTTGCACAGAATTTGAAGGATTCATCAACAGCAGAAAGGTATACAAACACAATGCAATTATAGCATATTATGTTCAGGGTCATAACTTTGGTCTAGATAGTGGGGGGTACCAAAATTCTCAGTTTTCCCTTGACAACTGTTATATAAATATAATGGCATCGTTTATATTCCAGGCATAATAATAAAATAATGATAAAACTAATATTAATAACAATGAAGGTTATATTATTGATCATGATGGTGATGATGCTTGGTAATTGTTTTGAGTCTTGAGAGCTGTCAAAGTACAACCCAGAAGGGTTATCAAACCCATTAGGTGCAACTTTTTCCCCTTACCACTAGATGTTGTTTCTGATGGCCAGGAGATTTATTTTCACCTAAATTGTATATAAATGACTATATTTTGAAGAAAACAATACAGGGAAACTCAGGTTTCAAGTTCACAGAACAGTTGAGTTTGTAATCAAACTGTAATGATCACACAAATTTAAACAGATTGTGTCAAATTTGAGATAAAATACTAACATTGATTGATATTTTCCTTCATACATTTAAAATGTGTTTATTCCATGTTGTGTGCTGATCTACACATAGGGGAGAGTGCCACAAGACGCACCCCCTTTTCGTTTCTAGCTTGTAGCGTCGTAATTAATACCATTATGAAAATAAAAAGTATGCGCTTAGTATGATCTTTTAATGTTAAAAACATGTGCACTGTCAAATAAAACTAATATTATGCTGTAATAGCTAAATGCTTCAATTTATCTGTTGTCAAGGATGGTGCCTCTTGGGAACAGGGTGACCTCAAGAAGCACCCTCTGGGTGCGTCTTGGGAACAACATGGTTTAATGCTGTACCAGCATGCCAAGCACCATTTGAGCCCTATTGTCCAATATGGGCAAAAACATGTAGACATACAGTACTAAAACGTTAGTTTTGGCATTGATAATTATGATAAAGCGATAAGTTTAAAGCAGCAGTTTGGGCCTAAGCAAAATTGCATGTCAGTCAAATGTCGAGCAACTACAGATTAAAAGGTCCATTTCAAATTTCACGCTCAGAGTAACTCTAAATCTTCCCAGAATTGGGCAACCGAGTTGAAGCACATGCCCCTGTCTCTGTAAAGTTCTTCTCGGAATTCCAAAATGTTTTTACAAGTGTAAGACTGCCCATCCTTGAGGACCGCTAATGCACGCTTGAGTGTTCCCTCTCCATACGATCCTCTGCTTGTATTTCGCGCATAATCCTTTCCCATGATTTGACAACCAATAAAACGAATCAAATAAAAGTCATCTCAGACTATAGATATTGGTAATTACCCAGTTGATTCTATTTAATGTGAACATATTCGTGTTAATTGCCGATATTCCATACTTGCATACCCAAATCGCACCCGGTGCGTTTTGGGTATACGGGACGTGGTGCTTCTTGGGCTCCGATGGGTGTACCCTCTAAAGACAATTTATTTTGGTTCCTCTTAGATGTTGCTAAAATATACTCTACCACATTTGAAGTTGATAAAGAGGTTGAGAAATACAAGTAAGGATTATTCCCAAACTGCTCTTTAATTTTGTGAAAAAGCCTTGTTGAATTATCACTCACAAAAGTTCAAAAATGCCAAAAACTTACTTTTAATTCAGAAACCGCTTTCCTCTCCGAACAAAGGACACCAATTAATATTAACATATGGACACTTGATATACTTATTATGTAAGTAGGCTACGGCGTTCCTGTATCAGCCAGTCTGGATATTATATGGGGGGTGCGTCTTGGGCATAGGGTGCGTCTTGTGGTACTTTCCCCTACACCAAGCAATTTTGAAGATATAGTCCTCATTAATTTTTATTGCCTTTTGCAATTTTATGGCACAGGGCAGGATCAGGCTTGTGATAAAATATAAAAAGTGTATATTTGGTCTTGTGTATATCAAGTGATAATTTATTAGCCTTAAACCAATTAAACCATATTGATATTATTATAGAGCTTGAAATACTTTATTGGAGTGTCTTATGGATACATTGACTCTAACCTAACTGCAATGGTTGTTTTAATTCATAGACATGGCACAAGAATTGCTTCAAATGCTGGGAGTGCAACATGCAACTGACAATGAAGAATTACAAGGGATACAACAAGCTGCCCTACTGTACTGCGTAAGTACACATTGCACAGCTCAAACTTTTATATTACAAAACGAGTGGTCTGTGATGCCTACAACATTATTGTAGTGTAATGTTGTAAGCTGAGACCTGAAGAGGTCGATAAATTTAATTAGAGCTTCTTCATTATTCATAACAAGTTTAAATCATTTAAAGTTTTCTTAATTCTACTCTTGCTCATTACTTTTATTCTGCACACTGGCTCTCTAAGAGAAAGGTGCATGGCTCTGGATCTGCCGTTATTTTTGGAACATTTTACAGTGTTGGTTTTGATATGACACATCCAAGTGGATCAGCAAACAAATTGGTTTTCAACTGCTGACTGCACAAATGTAAACAAGGAAGTGGGTATATTCGGGGGCTTTTGCGGTGAATAACCCAAAGCTCTGCAATGTTCTCAGTTCTCACTCTCAGTTCTTAATGTCATTCGGGTTTAAACTTAAGACTTGTCTGTTTCGGCTTGCTTACCTACTTTAGCCAGACTTCTAATTTCTCTGACCACGCTTTTCCAATAAATTAGATTTTCGACTGCAATTTCACTTCAACTTGTCTTCAAGAGTCCATCTTGATGTCTTGTTGTCTTGTGCAGTATGATAATGGTGCTGTGGAAGTTATTAGGTTAGAAGGAAAAGCGCGGAGTATCACACGTGTAGGTCACTGGGCAACAAGCAGATTTACATTACATTACAATAATGTTGTAGGCATTATCCACAGACGAAACACACGGTGGTTGCTGAAACTCCAGAGAGCAGAAGATTACAAAAAATAACAGAGATGAACAGCAATGTAAGATTCATGACAACTAGGAAGTTCATGGACAACATTCCAACTGTCTGTTTACTTTTGTTAGGCTTTTATTGTTTTGAATTTTGATCCATGAGAAGCGTGAATCGTGATGGGTTTTATAAATCTGGTATTTTTTGAGTAAGGAAAGGTTGGGTGGTTGATGATGAATTTTTGTATTAGAGATCTCTTAAGCTACTTTATTACAAGGTACAAAATATGCACCATCTCCAACTTATAAGTTGACAACATTACTATTGTTAAGCCCTTATTTTGTGTCTGCCCCATGCTGTGCAACTGTTGGAATTGTTGTATATGTGCTGGGAGTGAAATAATTTTAACTAGTTAACTGAGTGTCTAAGTTCACTTCAGTAGACCTATAAAGTGACAATTCACTGAACTGTTGATGCCAAATAATTATTGCCAAATTAGGTATTACAGTTTATTATATTTTAGAATTATTCCATGGCTACTGAAATATAAAAAATACGGTAATAAGTGTTTAACGTAATTTGTTAATGTTGTGTGATTCCAGAAATGTAGCAAACCATTTTGCTAAATAGTTGTTGCTATTTATTGTCAATTACTGAAATGCAGTGATGGGTAAAATACTTATGGCAGTACTGAAAATAGTATTTTGAATACCTCTGAAGTATTTAAACTTTTAAATGTTGTTCATTTAGTTTGAAAACGTATGCCAATCATCTATGCAGAAAATATGGTAACATATTGATGTGGAGTAGTTGTTGCTGTATAGTGCAATAGAGTATGACTTGGAAATGTGCTAAAGTGCTTCTGCCATTTATTGCAGTGTAGCATGATTACATACAGTAAATGTAAGAACATTTATGCTAGGCAGGTATTGTTATATATAGTTTGTAGTTTACATGCAGAGGTGTAGTAGAGCAAAACTGAGTAGTATAATGAGCTGGAACCAAGTTGTTTTGCAAATCCTATTACAGGTCAAATATCATGAAGACTTTGAGAAGTTGAAGGGAACTTGCACTTCTGTGGCTGATGACCCAGAAACAACTCGTGTTCGTGGACTGTCGAGTGTCATCAGCCCTACTTCGTATGGCGGTGGAGCACGAGATCAAGGTAGTTCTGTATATTTTCTAATGGATGGATGACAGAAGTTTAAGGACGTCTTATGACTATATAAGCCTCTGACATCTTCCGAGTGGTGTTGATTTATTTTGTTTACTTATTGAACATCTGTACTGCCAAAGGTTGCATTAAGGGTTGAGGCCAGCTTTGAAAATATGTCTAGAGTTAATAAAAATCATCTTGAATTGCTAAATTTTATCAAGTTCTTCTGGCAGTGCAAATATTTTGCATCAGATCTTTTTTGTTTAAATATCATCTCTTAACCCAGTTCTCAAATCCCTTCTTTGGTTTAAGGTCCCACGGCATACCCACTGTAGACTTGTATCTCTTGCTACAATGCCCTTCCTACCTCTCAGCCTTCATACATTCACTGACTACTCCCAGATCTACTTGTTCTTCTCATGCCTTTCTCTGTCTTGATGTTCAATCTCTTCCTGTCTCAAACTCTGCGATCGCTACTTAATTTATAAGGTGCCAGCTCTTTTGAATTAACCCTTTTGCCCCTGAATTCCCATTGCAATATTTTCGTATCCCGGCACTCCCATGCGTCATGGGTGGCGAGACCGATAATTATATCGGTTTCTCGGGGATAAGTAACGAACGCTCAAACTGAAAAATCGGTTTCTTGGGGCCAGAGGGTTAAGACATTTTTAATTCTGTATGGTACACAAATGTTCGTATGTATCTACTGTTTTAAGACTGTTTTGTCGGCTACTTAAAGTATTTTATATTAAATGTCTAGATACATAAACACTTGTGTACTTCACAGAATAAAACGTGACCTGGACATTATATCAAACAACCCTGTTGGCTAAAAGCGCAAACAAATTTTATGAATGTGCAAACTGTATCCTCTTCACTCAGGAACAAGTCATATTGCCACTGTAAATTTTGCTGACCTTTTGACCCTGTGCAAATACACCAAGGCTAATATATTATAGATACATAAATTTGTTTGATCCTGCAGGGCAAGATAATGGCTAGAATAGCTTTTGTTTTCACAAGTTGCTTATCTCGAGAAATATAAACATTTAGCCTCCGCTAGTTTTCATTTCAGTTGGAACAAACAGAAAACTGTAACTGCTATTCATTATCTCACTAAGTGTTACTAAGTTTTCTATTTGCCATTGTTATATGGTGGTTGCCCCATAAACAGAGAATGATCTCCTATGGTTGCCAGAATTGGGGTTTAATGTTTTGGACATAAACTGGGGGTTTGTTGATTTCTAATAATATAACGACCTGCAATATAAAAATTAATACAATCGGCCAGATTGGGGGTTTGCTCCCATTGTGGGGTGCGGTGGTGTAAGGGTATGTTCGGTGGCTTGCAGCCAGAGGGTTTCGGATTCGAATCCACCTCAAGCCGCCACGTAGGGACCTTGGGCAAGTCCTTCACTTGCAATTGCTCATGCGCTTAAGCCGTGAAACTCTGATTCAGTGTCCGCGCTGTAGTCGGGAGCACCTCTGAGTAGAAATCTTGAAGGGGTGCTATAACAAGTGTTCATACATACATACATTCAAGGTGGAGGGGGAGGGTTAGACGCCATTGGACACAAAGTCATCAATGAACCTATGCAAAAATGACCTCTTTCGAACCTTCACTTCCGGTTATCTGCATTTGGTGTAACCCTCTCACATCCCCTTTGCAGATATGTGCGCTCTAGTGGAGTACTATTATTATTATTATATTCGTTTATTGGTCCAAAATCAGGTAGACACACCGCTATCAGTTACATTGCATATACAGAGAGTCTGAAAGCTATCGCCAAACCAGTCCAGGCAATGTCGTTGGATAGAGCATCAGAAACTAGGATTAGAATAGATTATCTTGTTGATATTGCAGGGCTAACTGTGCTATGGGGCAGGTACTTTGATGCTTCTGCAACAAATCTGCATCTAGCAAATTAGATCCAATGCAATACAGACTGTCAGCTCTCTGAATGAGCCTAATAGGCTCTGAATGTACAGAAATAACCCATTCTCACAATCAATCAATCAATGAAACTTGATACTTTGTCAGCATTTGGTTGACCCTCTCTCACCATCTCTGCAGACGTCCTTAATGTATAACCCCTATGCTGTTTATCAACTCTCTTTTTGTGAATTTCAAGAAAGTATCTGGATTATCACAGAAGTGGAGCTTAAATCTCGTTTTATGCGGTATTATTTCCATGTATTAAATACAATCGGACGATTTGCTGTTTTAGGCTCCTCTCGACCAGCGAGACCGGCTGATGATGATGATGATGAACGTGAGTATCATATGAATCGTAATATCTTCAAGTTTTAAGTTTTATGAATTGTTTTTTTGAGCAGAGCTTGTTTTCTGTAAAGTAGTATCAAAACCTTCTCTTCAAGGACTAATTTTGATAGATGCATGGAACAGATGAACATTAACCCTTTAACGACAAGCTGCTTATGGTTTTAGTACACACTCATCGTTAAAGGGTTAAGTGGTTACTACCGTTCTGTTTTAATTCATTTAATCAAATATATGACATTCACTGAGATGAACTCATTTGAAAATTTATATGTATTTATGCAAGAATTGCAACGACAGCACACTTAATATTGTGCCTTCCTAAATATTGCAATTCACATTTAATTTTCAGTGATTATCTAGTGACCATATAACGTGTAAACTTGTGCACCAAAGATGCGCTATTTAAATCAGTTGTTTCAATTTATATGTAACTTGGACGTGTATTGCATTTATTATACGT
This sequence comes from Aporrectodea caliginosa, assembly GCA_020284085.1. Classification (NCBI taxonomy): domain Eukaryota; kingdom Metazoa; phylum Annelida; class Clitellata; order Crassiclitellata; family Lumbricidae; genus Aporrectodea; species Aporrectodea caliginosa. Next base: position 622,162 of record JACEVL010000408.1, on the reverse strand, counting down.
CACTGTTGGCATTGTTCCTCAGGGTTGAGCACTGTCGTTAATTATTCTGATTATTCTTTTCCACTAGGCTTACTCTGCTCGAAGTCATAGTTTTTGTAGGCACCCTTGCATTGACATGGCTGTGTTTAATACACCGTAGAAATTGACGTTGCTGTTGTTATTACTATTATTGTTGAGAGTCCTCGAGATGAACTTTCTTACTTTTGCTATTGTCAATGCTTTGTTATAAACAGGGATGGGCAAATTACTCGGAAAAATGTAATTGAATTACAAATTACTTTGGGACATGAAATGTAATTTCAAATTACAAAATACATGGGAAATGTAATTGAATTACAAATTAACAAATTACAAATTGCGCAATTTCAAGTAATTTCAGTTACGTAATTTCAATTACTGCCCATCCCTGGTTATAAATGTGTCCTACAGTATGGCGATTTACCTGCAGATATTAGTTTGAAGTATTTCTGTTTTATGCGTTTAGCCGCTCAGCACAGTTACGCGCCTCCCCCTCAGTCGGGAGGACGTCAAGGTATGCCGCTGCCAACCCCACCAGGTGCTTCTGCGGTATGTACCGTACCATACAGTGCTCTTGTAACCTAGATAACTCTGAACATGGTGCCAAATGTGAACTCTGGATGACAATCCATTGGTTGGGCTCTGTGCTTTATCTGAACAATGCTTGCTAACTTTCTGCTATTAAAGATGGCAGAAAGTTAAAAGATTAAAATTTAGCATCAGCTAGGCTAGTGTAGAGATTAGTTTATCTTCAAGCAGTGCTATATAAATTTTTAGTAACAATTACAACTACTTTCTATTGATCAAGGATGCACCACAGTCATACCATATCAAATAACAATTGAATGTGTAAGGAGAAACTGCCACTGTTATATGCTACTCTGCCTTCAAAAGCACAGTAAGAGGTACATGATCTTTATCAGGATCTGATGCACAAATAACAGCTAGACGGCCTTTTAGGTGGTTGGACATTAACACTTTGACGAGAGTGTTCTAAAAGTGACTGGGAAACCAATGCAGCTCATCGTTAAAGTGTTAAATTTAACGCACTATTGTATCATTTCAATGCAGTATGATGTGCTTCAAAGCTTTTTGCATATTATTATAACTCTGGGAAATAAATTTATAGATAATAGAAAGCAGATTATATTTCAGTTCACGGTAATAGCCATTTTGTGAATTTTAATGTGGAATGATACAACTGACACGTGCAGGTTTATAACAACAATTTTTAAAGAATTTTGTCCAAATATTTACTCAATTCTGGCATTTTCAGTCGAAATAATGGAATTTTTCCATGTTAAATTTGTCTTTAAAATGCATAAATGACAGACAAGAAAACTACTTTAGTTTAACTGTGATAATCCAGCAAATTGCGTATTAACAGTGCTGTAAATACTTTGATATAAAGAGCATTGCTGTTATCTCACGAGGTCTTACAGTGTGCAATAGAAATACCCATGACCTCATTCTCATAATTACATATGTACTGTACAATGAATTGTAGTCATTGTTTTTGTGTATATGTACTGTGGCCATCTGATTACATTTGTGCATCTTATTTGCTGCCATTTTGCACATAAATCTACTGATGTTTTCTGTATGTTTGTGGCATAATACATGACATACAAGTATCCATATCCATGCATACAGTGATAGTAATGTGCAGTACTGAAGCGATTGCATTGTGATCATACGGTTAGATACAAGCATATTGAATTAACATTCTGTCTATTTCTGCATGTTTAGGGTTTGACATACCTTGCCCTCTATGACTATGAGGCCCAGGATGACGATGAGGTCGGTTTCAACGAGAACGACAAGATTATCAACTGTGAAGTGATTGATGAAGGCTGGATCACCGGAACCGTGGCAAGCTCCGGAAAACGGGGAATGATCCCAGCTAATTATGTGGAACAAGCATAGTTCCAGCACAGCGCTTCTGGAGCAGTGAAGGTTCACTTTGCATTTGCCATAATGTCCAGTTGACCGTTTCTTCAGCAGGCATGGCAGCTCAGTTTTACAAATGAAGACTTATCTTGTGTCATTATTGTGTAATCAAGTACCTATTGTTGTCTGTGCTGATGGGTAATACCACATCTGATCATCATTTCAATAGTTTAGAATTTGAGACAAAAATGATGCCTTGAATTCGCAGATACCAACGTAACCAGAATGGTAATTGAAATCAGGTGTCTGGTAGTAAAGCAGTCACTGTGGCCTTTAGCCAGATTGATTGAAGTGTCAAGACTTCAAAGCTGTCTGACAGTAGGCAACAATGAATCTGATCTAATACCAGACTAATACTGCAAGTGCTCTAACTGCATTTAGCAGACGTTACAACTAATAGTGCAAGAGGTGAGAAATTAAGTTTTGGTGTCTTAAAACACAAATCATCAACCAACCAAATTGGTGATGAGCTTTAGACTTTGGTTATTTATTCTGTTTCTTATTGCAAAAATGACAGCTGCTTGCAGGCTTATTGTTTTGGAACTGATCAGTGTTGAATTCGAAATTGATACTAAAATTAAAGTTCTGTATGCAAGAGCATATTGATGCATGATTTGATGGAACAAGGTACTCTATTGGGAAGTCTCTGATGTAATCTTAGTTTTCATGATGCATGTAGTAAATCTATACCATGCATAATTGAAGCCAAAGATTTTCTCGCCTCTTTGTGCTGTTGATAAAGATGTAAGTAGCCGTGTATTTTCATAAGCCCACTAGTACAGACATGCAAACAGCCATCATATTGTATGTTTTGTACTTGCCAGATCATTAAGCTGTGATTCGTATTTGTTAAATATAAATTATCATTTTATTGTTGAACAAAGATCTGTTTGTTTTTGGCTTGCATTTATGCAGTGATCTTTGTGTGTGGATCTTCATGCCACAGGCAGTGTTCCTGAACCTTGCTCATCATTTGTAACTTTGTTTTATTGTTGACAGGTCATTATTTTTAAATCGAGTAATCAAAGAAACATTTTGGTCAAGTATTGACCACAGTTAAGTTTATTTACTTTGTTGACACTAATTTGACTAGATGATTGTTATTGCTTATGGCAACTCACCAATTTAACAAGAGACTGCCAATAACAGACATAAATGTACATTGTAAGCCATACTAGACACTTTGATCATGTTGCTAAAATAATTCCAATCTAATATGGCTTCGTGTTCTAATTCCTTCATAGGCCACAACTGGCATTATATGGCCAATCATTCCATTGGTTCAAAACATCGCCTCATTGAAGGATCATTTATGCTCTATATGCTTATATTTAAATTTATAAGTTTTTGTTGTGAGACGGTTGTGCATTTCTTTCTAAACTGTTTTCCATATTTGTTGCCAAATTAATTTTCTTATATTGAACCTAATTTTGCTTATTTACGTTTACAAGTGGCTGTGTAGTTTGCTGGTGGAACATGTGGAACAGTTACGAGTGTTTCAGATTTCCTGCTAAACAGCTTGCTTTTATAATTTTCTAACAGTTAGTTTTCTAGATATTTTATACTAGAAATGTTCTATGCATGTCATAATTTTGAAAACTTCAAAGGCAAACTGGTGTTCTTGGTTAAACAAAATTAAGTTTAGATGGCGGCTTTTATCACAACCACGGTACAATAATAATTAAGACTTAAAAGGATGCTTTGATTGCACCTATGCATTTAACAGACTTTCATTCGGATAACACTTTAAGGACGAGTGTACTAAAATCCACTGGGAAGCCAATGCTATTGGTCAGTAAGGTGTAACTAGGTGTTAAACTTGCATCATTACTTAAGGCCAACTCCACTGAGAGCTGCTGGTACAGTGCTTCCTACTTTAATCTCCTTAGGCTTGTATTCCAAGAGCTGCTTGTAACCCTTAGTCCATAAAGGATACCGCTAAAATGACCTACTTTGCACCATCCCTCCCCTGCCAACATTGAGCTTTACCCTACCCCCATCCCTTTCCAGACATCTGCACTTTAGCACATTTCTAACTCTAGTTTAGGTCATCTTGTAGGGCAACTGGTGCTACAGTGTAGGATATTTTGAAAGTGCCACATCCAGCAAAGGGACTCTAGATAAAATGCAATACATCTGTCGGACTTATGGCGTAGTTATGCAAACATCCACTTTTGGCAAACTGCCTCCCTTTGTCTGCATCTCGGTGACTTCTCTCTCGCTCTTTGCAGACATAACAGAGTTCAGGATAACTTATACTAGAAGACAAAGAGCACTCCCTTAACCTAACCACAAGAGGCAGCCATGGGTATATAGTGTTAGTAACTTCATTTTTCATAACCTTAGCATACAATGCAGGTAGCCAGTCTTCTCTCTTAGTCTGATCTTTTCACTAACAGTATGGTCAGTGTACTCATTGCCAAGTGACTGGGGTACAGCTTGAGCATAAATTTCAGAAACAAACTGGGATTTGAACCTCTGACCTCTCAGCCATGCTAACGACATATTATCATTCCCCCCCATATTAATATACTAGACATTCTAAACACAGTTACAATAAATTGCAGGCTTGAAAGGATCACCAGCTTGTCATTATTAACTATTACAACAAGTGCCATGTCGCCGCATGAGAATTATAGTGTTCTATCTGCAGATTTGTTTACATTGGAGTTAGACACACTGTCCGATTCAGAGTAATTTGTTCTATCTTCGTGCAAAATGGCGCTTGTTGAAATGGTGCCTTTGCTGGGAAAAGAACAGAAGTATTTGATTCTATTTGCATATTCTTACCAACTGATAGGCATTATAATATTCTATGTGAACCACAACCAATTATATTCCAGAGATTTAATCACGTGGATATTACATAACACGCTGTTTCTTGATTATAATACACATGGTTCAGGATTATCTTGTTCTATTACGGTCACGTGGTCTGAACGGCAAACTGTGATTCGCACATGCATATAGAACATTATAATAGTAAGCGTGTTCCGTTACAGAAGGATAATCAAAAAAAATAAATAAAAACATAAAAAACACAAAAAGAGACAAAATGGCGAGACTAATTCGAAAATAATGCATATATAGGGCCTATACAATGATAGCAAGTATCACAGTTAAAAATGATATTACAAAAATAGCTTTTTCTCTAGAATTATTGTATAGTGTACTTTTATAAATAATTACAGCGACAGTCATAATTCATTTCGCTAATAATTATAATGTTCCATGTAATGACGAATCATCATAACATTTAATTGTATAGAGCTATTTCTGTAATATTTTGTTCTATTTGAACAAATTCCAAAAGTTGCCTTCAAATTATGTTTTCTTATGCAAGAGGCTTCAATCGTCGTGATTGCTTAAAATTGCCGATGTCCACATAAATGTTTTCTAAACATTCTTTCTCTATTTTGTCCCACCAAAGAGTTTTCAGTACTAAATTCTAAGTCACTAAACTTTCTTTTTCGATTTTCTCCGTTTCACCAAAAGTGTGCATAGAACAGTCTACTTCTCATGCGGCGATGTGTTCTCATGAGCATCCTTTAAATACAAAGTTCAGGGAATTTCATGACCACAGATTGTACCCTCCTTTTAGATAGGTTTGTTAAAACATATATTCCATCAGACAAACATTTATTGAATTAACACACAAGACTGGTAAAAATAAACTGTTCTGCACAAAGTTCCTGCTCAAGTGTTGTCCCACATACTGTTTAATTTTATTTTTCGAGCAGACATGTTGGAACCAATTCTGAGCAGTTCGAAAAGAATGTCATCCATCAGATTCAGTTGGACCGGTATACGAATTCTCACTGTATCATCTGTTCAGTCTTCTGAGACTGCTTTTCAAGCTCAGCCCTAAAAGGAAAGGGTCAAATAGGTCTATTTAAAGCATGTTCAAACTATAATATGCCATGTGAAAATGAGAATTCTTTGTAAAGAGCCTTTTAACCCATAAGGAAAGATTGTACACTAACGGCTATTGTTTGTGCTTCAGATATAGCCTTCAACTACAGCAGCCTACCTCGTTAGGCCTATCGTTGAAAAACGAAGGCAATTTCATAAATGAACAAAATGCAATTGTGAATAAAAAAACATATCGTCAACTTTCAGGTCTAACATCTCTCAAAGTATCCCACATGTGTAGAATTAACCACCAGGAAACTTGTAGCTCATTTCTTGTTCTGATTAACCGCTAAATTTTTACGTAGGATGAGCGCTGATTCTGCAACTTCCAGCAGCTTTAGCAAACACATCCACACTGTCGCAACTATGCGTCTGCAGCTTGTGCAGAGAGTTTTGCAATATCAGAATTTTCTGCTTGTGGCACGATAAGGGTTTTTAAGTTAACCATGCTACACCAGAAACTTGCTATATCGCTGTTTTTGGGAGCCATAAGAACCTTTATAACAAGGCTGTGTTGTACTGATTTTATTTACCAAAGATGAAACATTTTTAGGTCCTATATCCCATATTACATACAGAGTTCACATTAAGACAAAGCAAAATGTTATAACATACATGTCTTGTTTTCTAGTCCGTAAAAAAACATCCTTTCGGGTGTGTGTTTTCTCGAACAGTTGGTGAGGAAAACTGAACTTCAATAATTCACTACTAGATACATTTCCTCACGTTACATATGAAAAAGTCTGACATCCTACCTTAGCTGCTGTGAAAAGTCATCTTCTATATTGTCATCATCCCAGTTGTCTTCCCAAACATTTACATCGCCTTGGTCTTCATCTGCTCCAGTCCAATCTGCAAAACAATCAACACTTTTTTTATTTTAGTCTACAAAGCAAAAACCTTTTGTTTCATCGGTATTCACATGAATTTTAAATCAATCTCACAGCGTTACAAAACCATCTGCAAACAGAACTGCATTATGTTAATCTAGAATGACAAACGTAATAAACTATTGGCACAGTATCTTAAACTTGTTTCCTCCGCATATAATTACATTAACTTTAATAACAATCAATTTATACTAAAATATGATTTGTACCACAGTACGTCAAGTTGGAAGATAATCACCACCCGAGAATATAAATTTTAATATGTCATATATTTTAAAATACAGTTGTTTAAACGAAATTTATCATTTTAGCATTCTTTTTTCAATATGTTATGTATGCATTACAACATATCGTTTCATCATTTTACATACATAGCATTTAAAAACCAATGTCCATGATGATGATAACTGTCATCAGTCCAACTTCTATTTATGCAAGTATAATTTTTGGCAATCCAACTTCTAGTTTCACAAGAAACTATTTTTGGTGCAATCAAACTTCTATTTAAGCAAGAATTATTTTCATCAATCCAACTTCCGTTTAAGCAAAATTATTGGCAAGCTTATAGAATCGGGGACTGAATGATATAGTGCGTAAGTTTACTGGAGTTGTGAGTGTCAGTTAGGGTAAGGTTAGGCGTCGAGAGGGTAGGTTAGGGTCAGGGTTATGGTTAGAGTCGTAATTAGAAAACCTGGTACCGTCCGGCGTTCGCGTAGCATGCCCCAAGATACTGTATAATCATTCAGCCCACGATACTATAAGTTTGCCGAATTATTTTCATCAATCCAATTTCTAATTAATCAAGAATTACAATGGGTGCATAACTTAGAACGCTAAAACGATAAATTACACGTTTCAAATGGTCGGCCATGTAAGTACGTATGTACTTATGTAAGTATGTATGTACTAAAGGATCCTGAGTGACCGAGTGGGTTGGTGCCCGCTTGCATACTTACAGGGGGGATCAACTCACTTCAAAGAACTTAACGTTTGGTCGAAATAATACACGTTTTACCCGTATGTAACTCAAGTATGAAAGGCATCAATTAGGGACATTGATCGTTTTCAGACAAATACAATCAGTGCCAATCAAGAAACTTATTCAGATAAAAAAAACTTCTTTGTTTTAGCCTTCGATAGCCTTCGATAGTCCCATCGCCGATGGGACCTATGACCGGTAGGCCCTATGACCAATCGTCCGTATGACCAATCGTCCGTATGACCAATCGTCCTATGACCAATCGTTCTATGACCAATCGTCCTACGACCAATCGTCCTAGAATCAATTAAAGCGACTCCATTGCTATCTTATCACCTCACTGGAAGTGTACAATCAGTTGAATCATAATAGCTGATGTGACTATAGATGGCGCAGGTGGAGCAGAAATCTCGAATAAATATCAACCTTCAACTGGTCAGCAGTATAACCACTATAGAGTATCGTGTACCACTAGACTAGAGTATACGTAGCCCAAAAATATTAACCTAACACACGGTTCTTGAACGCGAACGTCACCACCTAATACCTATTATGAGTCATAGGGCGGTTGCAACTCTGTCATGACACGTATCCGAGCGATGCAAAGTCAGGATTTAAATATATGGTTTTCATAAGTTTCTTCCTCCTTCGCTGAATGGCTACGCTGTTGCCCTCTGTCTGTATATTAATGCAAAATTTGCATTTATATACAGGCAGAGGGCAACAATGTAAACATTCAGCGAAGGAGGAAGAATTTAATGTCTACAAAATTACGTGCGTGAATACACTTCACTTGCAGATACGAAACTAACGCATCAGTAGCTAATGGTCGACCATAATATTATTAGTAAATACGTTATTAAAAAGCAATATTTCCAAAAAATATACCCTTCTTCCTGCTTCTTATTGAATTTCATACCATTTTTAATATACGGTTTTATAAGCCTACAACTGTATGTATAATATATATACATTGCAAGACATTTGTAACGTCTTTAAATGTGCTAAATTGAGTATACTGAAATACATTCGGGCATAAACAAATTTACAGAAAAGTTTATGAATTTAGAGATACATAAATACAAACAAACATACATAGATACATATATACAATGTATGTATGTATATTGCATATGATATACATACACACATACATACATACAATTTGTAATCAAACGATTATATAGCTCCTCTGCAAGAGGGACTTATCACAGGAGCTCCCGACTTAGACCCTATTGATACAGAAAATCAGGATCGAACAGAATGGTTTTAAAGCGCTTACGGAATAGCGGTAACGAGAGACTAAGAGGTCATATCTCTAATCAGACGGGCCGCAGCGTTTAAGATAGACTGCAGTTAGTTAATGCGGGACACATTGCATACATCGCGTTTCCATAATCAATATGAAGCATACGAATGCATGCATGTCACGACAGCTTGAATTTCAACGAACGGTGTATCGTCCGAATCTGTTATAGGTTATAAAAGCACGTTCGACATACTCTTCCCCACGCTGGTCTAAGATCATGCCCAAATCACGCATCTGCCTAAATAGAGCCTACATAGGCCTAAATACGTAGCCAACATAGAAGAATACACGCATAGATACAAGTGACATGCATGGATACCCTGCATGTATGCATACGTGCATATTTGCAGCCATGCATACATACATAGGTACATACCTTTAGTCAAGCTTATTGTCGCAAATGTAAAATTATGATTGTTAAACGTTTTCAGTTTAGCTACATTATTACATAGTTGTATGAACTAATTAAGAAACTTACATTTCAATTGGAAACTCTATCCAAGTTTGGATGAGTTGTGTAAACTATAGTTTAAAACTATGTACAATTGTACATGTCTATAATACTTCATTTTGAAACAACGTTAAAGACAGTCATTTCATTATTGCATCTTTATGGCTATTCATTAGGATCAGTCGTGCTATCTATCTTCTGGGGCGTTTTCCACTTTTTAAACTTTTTCAGTCATTTAGGTCTCTGATCATATAAAATACTATTATATAATGTATACTTTTTGTGACTCGTGTGTTCTCTGGGGCAATTGTTTTCGGCACTTCTGAACATTATATCACATGTGACCAGGATATAGTACCTTCAAAATAAGCATTTGAACTAAATTGCATAGCCACTTATTGACGTCTGAACATCAACAAGAAATCAGTAGAGTTTTTAAAGAATAAAAGATACAAAGTGGATGCAGAGGTCAATGAGTCAACCGAGAAGGGTCAATTTGTCATTATATGATGTTGCATCTCATCGAACTATTTCCTATCATAATTAGTGGTGTCACAGTTCATTGCATTACAATTAGGTGTCTATATAGCTCCAGTACTGTGTACGATTACCACATGAACTAATTAACTTACAACCACTGGATACTAACCTGATTACATATTGCTTCTACTGACTAACTCAGGGAAACAAGTACTTGCGTTTTAAATTTTGGATTAATGTTCTTTCTAACTATGGCGTAAATTAAATTGCTAGTTCTGTTATTAAAAACAAATTACCATGTGAACTGACTAGATTATTGACCAATGGTATAGGCTAATGGCATAATTATGTAGGCCCTAATTGTTATAAATAAAACTGACTGATTTACTTATGGAACAGTTGGCATATTCAAATGATCGCAATAAGTTCCATATGATTATCTAAGTGCTTCGTGAACTTGCATTTCATAATGGTCTTTTTATTATTACTGCTTCGTTGTATTTATTTTTTGGTTAACGCTTACTTTTATTTTTCTCTCTCTTCTCTCTCACCTTCTCTATCCTTGCTCCACAATCTATAACTTCGCCATCTTGTCTTAAAAGGTATACTACCTAAGGTAATCCCGGGCCAGCGGGACTTGTCCTTTCCTGGAGAACCTATTATGAGGATCTACGACTTTTGAAGGCACACATCCTGATTTGCATACTGTTTTTGTATAGCCTTGCAACATACATAGAAAACAGGCGTGCTGCAGTTTAGTGAACAGACTCACTCAAGCTGAACAACGTAAAGCTATGTAAATTTCCCAGACCGAAGATAAGGTAAGCCTATGCGTCACGCGGGATGCCGTTATATTAGCCTATATAGGCTTATGCAGCCTATTAGCCTATATGCAGCCTACGAGGTTTTTTAAACAGCGTGGCAGAGGCCTATAATTACTCCTACTTATAGAAATTCCCTTATTTAATCGTCCAGCTGCTGCAAAAGTTGGTTTAGCGCTTTAACGACGAGTCACTTTTAGGACACTTTCTTCGTTAAATTGTTAAAGCTAATTACAATTCAAACTACAGCTTTACAAGAGATCTTCGTGGCTCTCTTTCAACTGTCAGTCAGAGAAGGTATTATTCTGAGAGAATGAAGATTCGGCTGCAGCATAGCTTCTCTTACAAGAATATTCTTGCTAACGGTGAGTTTTGTAATTGAATTTAAGCTAGTTATAACAACGATTAACATTTAATACCCTTGAATACTCCTAGCTGAAATCAAATTTTTATTTTAGCATATTCAGAAATGGCCGAGCTGGTTGCTTAACGTAAATACTTATTCCTTTCTGTGCAGTTTTGCACTACGGGCCACGCGCTCTTTTCTAGCACAGTTTGTTCGCTTTGTTCCTTGACACGTCCAATCATTTACAGTCATCACTAAGCTCCCTACGACTGTTTTTAAAAATTATCTCCTTATTTTACTCCAGATATCCAGTCAATCCAATGGATGGTTTCTCATTGTACCCTATCCACTTGATTCTCCCTGTAATAAAATAGTTTGCCTGAATTGTTTACTAATGCAACAGCGTACTTCTCGATTCCTCTTTCCATACCGATCGTGACTATATTTTAATGTCCTTAAATCGGACATAAAATCAGTTTGGGCAGCGTTGTTGAGGGGCCTCATTCTCTAAAAAAAGCTGATTGAAGCTGATCAGATCGATTCCTTAGGGCAGTTATAGAAAACGTACATGTATATTTAAGAATACATAATTTCGAATGCTTGCTGTCATGTCTTTACCTCACAGGGTTATAATGCCAAAGTCAAACTATCTGAGGATTGCATTATTTCAGCTATCTTTGGCGTGCTGTTTCGATTGTTTTTGGCAAAGATTTTGTGAGCACAGAGATGAAGAGAATGACATTTGCGATTGGCCTGACTTTGTATGCTATATAGGCCTAACGCATTGTAGGGCCTATACTTGATAACCATGTATTCCGGTTCCATGTTCCAACAATTTGAAATTTTTTAAATATTGCAGTCAGCGTATTTTAGAAACGCTATGCATGTTAGGACACTTCGTTGGATAATAATTCTTATCTGTGTCGCTGCTAAATCAACACAGAGATTCATGCTAGCAGGTAAAAGTGGGCTTTGCATAAAGCAAATGCAGTTGAGACGAGAACGTGACCATTAATGTTAACACGCGAACATAAACTTCCATACCATAGCCTAGGCTGTAACGATTGAACAAACATTAGCTTCGATCAAGGTTTTGGCTGGGTTGTCTTAATAGGCTCTTAAAAATATCTCCTGGGGAGAGTCTGTTGGACTACAAAATAATACATTAACTCTAAAGTGCTAGCACACGGTGAAATGCCAGGACTTTGTGACTGAGTAAAGTTGTATAAATAAAATGTGATCAATTTAATTTCATACTTCCGGATCGCCTTTTCAGGCACCTTCAATAACTGTATCTTACTTTATTTTAACAAGGCATTTATATAGTGACACCGTATCATTTCAATATTTATATACTCAATAAGTCACTAGCTAAACTCTTAACGTCTAGTTGCTAAACCCCACAGCGCTGGAACAGGTTTCGAGAATTTTATTTGCTGTTAGTTAACACAATAGCCATAGCCTAGTGAACGCTACTAATATCACATTTTATAGGTAAAAAAGCTAATAAACATAGCCTACAAACAAGCCATACGTACCTGTCAAAAATTAGTCGTCACAGTTGAACAGCTAAAAGTCGCCATGGAATTATGCAAGGTTAGGATAGCGTACGGTACACATCTTTTTCCTAACCATGTTGGTCTAGCTTTCTCGGATCTAGCCTATATACACTGGCGAATTTTTATACCTGCGTAAAATGAGTGAATATCTAATTTAAGACGTTTTGCAGATCTAAAATTGCAATGATTTCAGATCCTTGTGTTTTGGGGCAAGTTGTTAGGAGTCTTTTATGTTCATTCGATCCTAGGTTGAATTCTGAATCGATAGTCTGTATTCATAATTGTATAACTATCAGTACAACAGGTCAACAGCCACATTCTGCATTAGTGGATAATGTTGTTTTGAATTAACGCAGATGGAATCTCTAAGGTTACTGCAATTAGCTCGCTCCACTTGCAAGGGAGCGACTGAACCCCAATTTCGAGCTCCCTTCCATTACCATATTGAATATTTAATGTTCTTCGCTACAGAATTACATGTCTAATATCTAGGTAGAATGTTTGAAACCAGTTTATACGGCTTTTAGTTTGTGGCTACGCACGGCGATATGTCTTTTGAAGAATAGCTGTCTAAAATGGCAATTCGCTTGAATTAACTATTATGCAGAAACAGTCGTTTTACTGCATATGCAATAATGTAGCTTGCGTCGATCATTTCAAATCTAGTAGTCTTATATTTAAATAAGTCGGTTGAGGCAACATTTTGTGTGACAGACAGTGCCTGTGAATGCAGTTGTTATAGCTTTGACGATTTTCCGAAGCTGCGAATGCTTTACCGTTGATGAGGATTGTCGTCGTGCCTCTTCGCTGGGAGACGCAAGACGAACAACAACTCAAGACCCAGGAACATGTGGTGGCATCTGCGACAACAATATTCGCGAAGGTCAGCCACAAGATATGGCCTGGGTATTCAGTTGCAGTTGGGTGTAGGGTTGCCACCTTGTTGACGACCGGGGGCGGGGTAGTGACGGAAAAATGTTGACGACCGGGGGTAGTAGTAACAACACTTTTCCTCAATTTTTCACCGCACAAAATTGCTTTTACAGTTGCACAAATTGATTTCCGACTGCACATTTTGTGTAGAACTGCACGCTAAAAAGCCCTCGTCACAAACATTTTGTTAGTTTGGTCACACATCTGAAAGTCGGGACATTTCGCTGTCCCGACTAGGTCAATGTCGGGACACGAATATCGGGGACTGTCAAAAGGTGGCAACCCTACACCGCAACTGCAACTGAATACCCAGGCACGCGACCGGGCCAAGATCGAGAAACTTCTAGACAGGCTAAAGCGAAACGGGTTTCTTCCTCCAAACGCCCCTGCAGCGGAGCAATTGGCCGTCGCGGCCGATGATTCCCTGTTCTGTTCAGGGCCATAACATCTGACCCGCACCACGTGCTAAGAAGATTTCTTCCCGAGTCTCGAAGTCACAGCTACAACCTACGAACACGGGCCCACGAGTACAAACTACCACCGAAGGACAATAGCTGAAGTTGTTAAACTTTCGCATCTATGGCCAATTCTCGAGTTATGGCTTATAATAATAACTAACCTTCTTCTTGGTAATCACAACAAACGATATCAGTTTCCATTAAGATTTTGTCTGGTTTTTTTTAGTTGACTAAAACAGTAACAGGCAACGTTGTTTATGTAATACTAAATCTGATAAGTTGATTTTTCCAGTAAGCTGGTACAGACTAGACGAGTCTAACTCTGGAGCTCGAATGCCTGAATCGTTTGTTGAAGTGTGGCATTGTGGCACTTACATTCCGATATGGTTGAACGGAGCTCATCCAACAGGTAAGCCTATTACTTGGCCTGAATTGTCCAATAAAATGAGTTGCAATAAACACGTGGAACAAAGCGAGAGCGATTTCTGCAAGCTCATTATTGTTTTCTATAGATTTAAGTGTACTGCGAAAAGCACATGCAATATTATATGCTACATTCACTCATTTATTGTGAGAATTTGTATAGCGCCTCTTCAAGGGACTACTCAGAGGCGCTCCCACTCCGGCGAGGTCAAATAAAGCGGTCATCAGATGAGAGAGGAATGTCTGATAAAGAAGTTTAAGGAAGGGAGCGGAACAACAAGGAGAGCCTGGAATGGCCTCCCCTTGCTGTTCCGCTCCCTTCCTTGAACTTCGAAGGCCTACCACTATTTTATAGCCGGAAACAAGCACGTTTGTCATCTTAGGAGACACTGGAGACAAGCTGTGAACTATTAGACAGTAAGAACACCAGGCACCTTATCCCAACAGATCGGAAGTAGTAGACAGTCTAGCCTATTAGACATTTTATTTCTCTCTCTTTCTTTGTACTCCTAAGTTGTGGTTTGTCAACTTAAAGTTTCAATAAAGGAGTACATATATATATGTAAGTTTAAAACTTCCTTGCTGAAAGTATACTCTAGAAAAAAGTAGTTAAGTGTAAACTGAGAGTTTTATTTAACTATGGCTACATGTAGGCCTACACTTCATAGCTGTTTGCCACACATCACTATGAGGCGCTACGAGGTTACGACCAATAATATTCAGGTCAACCGTGACTTAGCAATATACAGTAATGTTGCCGTGCACATGTTGTTTTGATGAACAGCCGATTACCCTGGACCTGTGGAAATTCCAGTCTGTGCTCAGCTGAGAGTCGGAGGACGGAAATGTGAATGGCAAAGCCAATTAAATAACCGTGAAACGATGCGATGATGGAGTCGAATACTTTGTTTACAAGCTGAAAGCCACACCATTTTGCGATATGGCTTACTGCGCTGGTAATGGAATAAACTGTGACAACGGCGGGTCGTAGAATGATATCTCCAAATCCTGCAATATAGTAAGGTTTCGTCCAGATGTAAACTACTCCTTTGATCTCGTTTTATTTAATGCATTTTACTGAAAACTAGGGGTTATGTCTCTAATTAGCCGATGTGTTATGATCTAATCCAGTGATGTCAAAGAGCTGGCCCGCGGGCCATTTCTGGCCCGCCGATAATTTTTTTCTGGCCCGCGGCACTTGGCTTAAATGGCCTTAAAGATACAAAATTTGAGAATTTCGCCTAAGTTCGATTTTTCGAATTTTTCAAGTTTTATCGTGAAACCAAATTGTCACTGACGCAACTTAATTGTTACAGGCAGTAAATAGCTATTGTCATTAACAACGAGAAATCCAGTCTCTTTCCTATTGAGGTCGGCTACTATGTTTTTCTCCATTGCTGCTGATGAAAGTACGGAAAACACAGACAACGCGCAGGTTATATAATTATGTTCTGGGTACGTTATGACGGTGTAGATGAAAATGTAATTGTAACTGAAGAATCAGCCACGATTTTTGCTTTTCCTGATACTAGCCTACAATAGGGACAAGACATATATTTCAAGCCTTTTTAGAAATGCTGGCAAATTTGAATTTGCCAAACTTGACAAGCAGGCAGACTTAACGACCATTGGTGCACCATCAATGATTGAAAACAGGTCGGGATTTGTATCTCTGGTAAAATCGAAGCAATGAGAGGTTAATTCACCAGTAGGCTAAAAGTGAATCAACTGATAGCACGCTACTGCATTATTCATCAGCAATCATTTTGTGACCGAACTGCTAACTTAGAAAACGTAATGAGCGTTGTCGTTAAAATCGTAAACTATATTAAAGTACGAGGTCTCAATCACCGACAGTTTCAAAGTCTCATGACTGAACTTGAGGCAGAATACAATGATGTCATATAGGCCTACCACTGTGAGGTACCTTAATTGGCTGAGCAGAGTGAATGCACTAAAAGATTCCATGATCATCGTCAAGAAATTGAAAATATTCATGGCAGAAAAAAAATAATGAGGTAACAGAGTTATCGGATACTGATGATTGGATCTGGGTTTTCTTGTCGACATCACTGCTCGCTTAAATAAACTTAATGCATGCATGGTAATAAGCCGCAAGGGAAAGATTATCATTAACGAAGAATACGATTTCATAACAGCATTCCAAATAAAACTTCAGTTTTGCAAAAATTACACCTAGCCCCCTTCCAGATCCTTTCCCCATTTTGCTCAGGAGCCTTCGACACCTTGGTCCGCCACTTGCTGGAAAGTATTGCCACTGGCCCGCCGTTAAAAAAGGTTTGACACCTCTGATGTAAGGAGAGTGACCCAACGTTCCCAAAGTGGAACACATTTGAAATCAGCTACGTTGCTCGTGAATAAAGCACTACCGTTGACAAATTTGACCATACACAATCAAAATAAACACAGTTCATTCCAAATGTGCAATAAAAATAATTAATTGTCACGTATCTGTAACATACATTAATTTTCAATATTTACGAATAAAAATGTCAATTTTTTTTGTATTTGCGTCATAATTATAATTATTATTTACCAAAACAGACTCAAAATTAAAGTAAATAAACACGCCTCCATCGTTGGTCAAGTCAATGAATATTTATGAGATGACTTATAGTCTGTTTCACTGCGACCATTATGAGTTTTAATAATGTTCCACTTTTGGAACGTTGGGTCGATAAAGGTTAACCTTAATAGAGAAGAGGCGTGTATTCGTGCGGGCATAAAATTATGTGCGGCGATAAGCGCTAGAGTTTCTAGTGAAATACGAATCATACGAATGGACCTGTGATGAGAGTTGAAAGAAGTGTTTGTAACTAGAAGGCAGAAGGTTTCGGTCATAATAATTATTATCGATACGTAAATTCGCCTATTTGAAGAATCCCAATCTGGTCAACTTCTAATATCTTAAGGGTTGTAAAGATGTGAGCAGTGTGAGAGCCATATGGAGCCCCTACAACCTGACGGACAGCTCTCTTTTGCAGAACATTTAATCTATGTAATCTAGTAGCATATATATGTAGAACCCCATACTATGTTACAATAAGAGAGGTAATTATGGTTGTACCAACGAAAAGTAGGCTATAGCTTAATTCTAATGTTAGAGGGCAAAATGTATTTAGTCAGGGCTATTACTCCAATATTTTTTGCGATTTTTGAAGCAATGTAAGCTATGTGTTCTTTCCATGTCAAATGACAATCAACGTAGACTCCTAAGAATTTAGTAGAGTCAACAGCTGTAAGTGAAGTACTATTAATTTTCAGCTCGAAATGTCCCAGTGGGACTTTTTCCTATGTTATTTAAACAAGATGTAATTAGTTTTCTCCAAATTTAACGACAATCTAGTGGCTCGAAACCATTCGGCAACGAGTGCCAGCTATTATGTCAGTTATGTAAATCGCAGCTGAAAATTTCCGGCGGTGCATCAAGAAGTAGGCTATGCAGTATGCATAGGCATCTCCACGTACTTCTCCAGTCCAAGCATAAGATAAACCTGCTCGAACACAAGGACGTTGGTGACCCTTGTCGTTCTGACGAAGCCAAAGATGGTAGGCCTTCTATCATATCTGGCTTGTCCAAGCACAATCGCAGGCAGCGATGGCTCTCATGCATGATGCAGCATATAGGCCTACTTCAGTATAGGCCTACAAGTTCTGGTTTTGCCAAATTGGGTTGCAGAGTAATGATGACTAATTATCTTCTCAAAAAATGGGCTGGCACTGGCAGGACTTGAAGCTGCGATGTAGATTATTTTAAGGTGCCATTTGACAATTCTTCTTATAGGCCTATGCAATGTCTTTGAGACAGAACGCTATGGAACGGCGTGCCGTGAACTTTTTCAAGCTGTTAAAAAATAATTTAATTCACTTAAATTTTTAATAAAAAATTATTTACTTAGGCCTACTTTAATTTAATTCCAGCGTTTTCAGTGTTTATTGATATTTAGAATGTTCATTCATTCATTCATTCATTCTGGAAATTTATATAGCGCCCCTTCAAGAAATCTACTCAGAGGCGCTCCCAGCCCAGCCACGGCAAAAGTAAAAAGACTTGAGTGATTTATAAAACCCAGTTTGACTGGTCAAAGGTAGCAAGCGCAGCTCCGATGGCAGGTCTGACATTCCAGATGGAGGGGCCTGCAACCGAGAAAACTCGTCGCTGCCTAGCAGTCAAGCGAGCCCGCGGAACTAGGAGTTGCCCCTAATAAGAGGCTCAGGCTTCGGAACCCTTGCAATGTCTTCCATAATTGTTCTGAATTGTTCAGTTCCAGAACATTTTTTTCTAGAAAAACACTGCTTAGGCCTATATGAAACCACTTCTATCACGATTTTTCCAAAAGTTTTCTTTTTATGCAAAAAAATTGCATTCCCTATGTTCAACTAACGAGGCCTTGTTGTCCTTTCTTATTTTGCGATAAATCATAAATGTAGTCTTGACTCCGTTGGACTGCCGGAGGCCCGTGAATCGTAAATACATTCAGTTAGCCTACGTCATCCATTAATTCACTAATCTGTATCTCTCTCACAATACACCGAAACAGTGTTTTTTTTAGGAAAAAAGGATCCGGAACTCGACAAATTCAAAACAATTATAGGGACATATTTGATGCTAATATTTCAATTATATATACACTGTGTCCTGAAAAAAGGGACCCCTTATGGTAATAATATGAAAATAAACTAGTAAATGTTCATCGATTTCTTAAATTCCAAGACCATTTTAATCCTGACATAATTTGCTAAATACTGGTTAAAGTATAAAAGTTTTTGTTATATAATAATGACGTCATAATTATGTAATTTCATAAAAATTAAAGAGTCGAGGACAGCACAAAAATCATCTAAAATTTTCAATATTATTTTAAACTGTCATTTATCAATTATAAATTTTAGTTTAATTTAATTTTTATATTTGAATAATATTAGACTACAAGACGTGATCAAAGTGTCCGCCTTCGGCCTCAACACAAGCTTCAAGACGAGCGGGATAGGGTGGGCTTAGCCCCAGTCACTGCGGCTCAGCCCTCCCCCTAAACGAAAAGTGGAAATCACTGCCAATGCCAGGAAGGAGGGGCAAAAGGGAAGAACTTTGGGTTTTAGCCCCCAAAACCTGAAATCCTGGCGCCGCTACTGCCTATAAACGGCTGCTCTTTGCCATCAAAGAATACACCTCCCTCTTGATTTGCAAAGTCTGAGATGTTCAGCTGCAGTTAAACAGAATATCATCATTGGTACACACAAAACAAGCCTGTTCAACCTATTTTTTTACCAGATCACTTATATTCAGCAACTCTTGATCAATTATTCCCATCCAATCCCATTGCTGTAGGAAGTCCTCCTCTATAATGTCTCATGACAAAATACCTCAGAAATGCCCCAGAAACAAAATGTTTCATCACACTACATTTATTTAAGAAAACAAGTTACATAACAAACAAAAAATAACCAAAATTCAAGATCCGTTTATCTAACGCACACATAGGAGAAATATGGTTTGACAATCGTTTTCAAAAGAAAGTTATGCTTTTTAAATGTCAAATACTACATTAGTCTTTCATTTCCCACATGCAAATCAATAACATGAGGTAAACACTCATTTAGTATAGTACACACGTCTATCTACATTAGTAGTCCTTCAAAGCACCATCTGGGGCCAATCTATCTTTCAGCCAATGCAAGAATACTATGACAATCCAATAACTTGACAAAGTTTCCTTACAAATTAAAAAATGCCAATTTCAGATGTACCAGGAGTTGAACCCTGGATGCTCAGTTGAAAAGCAACAACCGGTATGTCAGCAGCCTTGTCAATGTGCCAATCGGCATTGCAATGTAATAATAGTCATAATTCATAGTAAATCATAATTTAGTGCAATGTTCAATATTTGGAATTTCAGCAATGAAACTCAGAATAAATACCTAAAAATTAAGAGACAATTTAGCACACCTGCCTTCAGCATGTTGGCCAATAACTTTGCTCGTGGCAATAGTTTCACAATAACCACACAGCTTATGCACAGTGTATGTTAAAGACTAATAATTATAATCTGCCTCTTACTTTTAGGCTATTTCTACAGCTGGATAATGTGCTTCAAATTTCAACTGCGACAGTCCGGCTGATAAATAACAACTGCTAAACACGTTCCACCATATGCCTTTGTGTAATTGATGAATATATATATATATATATATATATATATATATATATATAGATATATATGATAAAATGCAGTTGAATGAAGCAGGATATCCAAGGAAATCTGGGGTAAAATAAAGTGGAGAAGTACAGTTTCAGAGAACATGTTATCACGCTGCTGAACAATCACAAATGATAAAACACAACAATGCGCACAAAATCTTACAGGCGGAGAAACGCAACATTGGCATCACCAAGATGCCGTCAACAAAGCCAGTTTCACAGAGTAGACTTGTTGAAAAACATGCTGTAAACAATGTTTCATCATCCATTCTTGTCTGAGCCAATTTCACAACTGTCTAAAGCACGCTTCACTTAGATACAGTGGCGTCTATGCACAGTGTATGTTAAAGACTAATAATTATAATCTGCCTCTTACTTTTAGGCTATTTCTACAGCTGGATAATGTGCTTCAAATTTCAACTGCGACAGTCCGGCTGATAAATAACAACTGCTAAACACGTTCCACCATATGCCTTTGTGTAATTGATGAATATATATATATATATATATATATATATATATATATATATATATATATTTATATATATGATAAAATGCAGTTGAATGAAGCAGGATATCCAAGGAAATCTGGGGTAAAATAAAGTGGAGAAGTACAGTTTCAGAGAACATGTTATCACGCTGCTGAACAATCACAAATGATAAAACACAACAATTGCGCACAAAATCTTACAGGCGGAGAAACGCAACATTGGCATCACCAAGATGCCGTCAACAAAGCCAGTTTCACAGAGTAGACTTGTTGAAAAACATGCTGTAAACAATGTTTCATCATCCATTCTTGTCTGAGCCAATTTCACAACTGTCTAAAGCACGCTTCACTTAGATACAGTGGCGTCTTCACATCTAAGCCATCTCACAGTTTAGCGCTTCTGCCTTATTGTGAAGGTGTCACACTCTGACTTGAAGCTCTCGATAGATTTGATCTTTTTATGTGTTTCATTAAAGTCCTTCTTTGACCGCTTTGTTATATTCTGTTGATCTGACGGCAGCCTTTGGCCATGGCCCATCACCTATAATGTATTGACCACAAATGCATAAATCTCTTGCAGTTATCCAGTAAATGATCTGTTACTAACAAAGTTCTTCAATTCATATCCGAATCAGTTACGAGAAATGCCACTACGGAAAAATGACAAGGAGACCAAGATCTAGATAAGAAAGGAGGAAGAGGAGTCCCTGAGGGGCAACCATGGGTATGGAGTGTTGTTGACTTAATTTTCTTAGTCTCAGCATATGAGGGTGGGTGACAGTGTACTCATTACAGCGGAGTTGTTTTGGGGCGCATGTGGAGCAGTTTTAAACTCCGTCTCTCAGTTGACAGTTCAGCACTCTAACCACTCTGTCATACACTACGATCAAGAAATGTTTCCAATGTGATTGTGTATAATTCATAATGCTTCTGTGGTTCAAAATACATTGCAAGGAAGGAGGGAAGAAATTTGTTCTCTGCCTTTTTACACAAAAGTTATGCCACTCTTTAAATAGCGCCTTTGTGGAGCCCTATTCTCATAGGCATGGCCAATAAGGCTATCTAACGTTTGTAGAAGATGTGATTGGCAGCTGCTCGCTTTATTGGCCGCTTTCCTACATAATTATGCTCTTGTCTACTTATATGCGTGATGCCCTTCACTGGCTCCGTTTCTCAGAGCATCTCCTACTTAGTTGCTGCACTTCACTTGTCTGGTGGTGCCTTCATGGCTGAACTCCTTCCTACTTGCTGATCTCTGTCAACCCGTCTCTGACCTTGCAACCCGTCGCTCTTCGTTGTTCGGCTGGTGGAGCTTTTGGTCCCACGAGCTCACACTTCTGTTAGACATCATCAAGCCTTTTCGATTGTGGGTCCCTCCATCTGGAATGGCCTCCCACTAGACTTGCGATTGATGCCTTGGATAAACTCGCCTGCTTCTTACAAGTCCCTCAAATCACACTTTTTTAGCTGTGCCTGGGCGCGCCTCTGAGTAGGTCTCTTGAAGAGACGCTATATAAATTCTTGGAATGAATAAATGAACGAATGAATGAATTACCTAAAACATCTTGTAAGACACAAAACTATGTCGTATACCAATAATGATTACCTCAATGGTCAATTTCCGTCGGCTGGCGTTCGGCGTCAAGACATCTTTACCCCAAGATTTAACATCACCTAATGTTAATTTCTTCAGTTGCTCAACCTGAAGAACAATTGAATTTGCAGTTGCAAGTGTATTGTCGTTGTAGTCATTGTAATTGTAAACAAGTTGAGTCTATTGTATTTGATTGTATTTCTGGATTTCTAGTGTCTCTGACAGTACAACCTAATCAGAGCCCCATGAAAAAAGATGGAAAACGGGCAGAGACAGTAGTACCCCCAGTTGAGATCATGGCACGAGTCATAGAGGGAAGGTCATTCCAGAGCACAAACTTCAGATGCACATTGCACTGGCATGATGTTGGGCAGTGGCAGTCTGAAACATAGTACAAGGTCATGTTGGTCTAAAGAACCAGAGGTAGCGGCAGTCAAGTGACTTCCATCCGTGAATGTATCACAGAGAATGAATGGGCTGTGAGTGAAAAGAAGGGAGGGAGAACTCGATGAGCAAGTCATCTCGGCTGTTGACGAGATCAAGAGTGCCACCCTGTAGATGTGTAGATCCGGAGACAAGTTGAAAAGGGTCAAACTGTGTAAGAAGATCCTGGAAGCGATCCAGGAAGCGTCTATATGCTTCTTCTTCAAGTTCTCTGCCCTTGGGTAGGTTCAAATGTCCAATGGCGTCACCCTCTTGATGGTGTGGACTGGGAAACAAGCGTGTTTAAAAGGTCTCTTCTGCCCAAATGTCTACCCCACCACCTTACGTGGTCACCCTGTTGGAAACAGAGTGCTTGGTGGATGACCGAGACATCACCAGTATAAGCGAGTGCCCAGAGAGTCAGAAGGACGGATGATGGAGAACATAACAATACATTTTGAGATGGTGTTTCTCTAAACCCATCTTTCTAAATATTCCAAGACACAAAAATTCTAGCTATATTGTGACAATGTCTTCTCTTCTAGTAGGCATAACAAGCAATTTTAATGAACTGATATTACTACCATACCTTTATTTACCAATTAACTATAAAATCTTCATCAAAGTGTTTACCTGCGTAAAGCCATGACAGTAATGCAAAGGTAAGCACAGTTCAAAAGATATGTTCAGAGACTTATAAGGTTCGGAGGTTTGTGCAGCTTAATCAGTTTGTAACTATAGTGTGGACTTGTTAATATGCTCCTGGATAATGCGCTGTTTCGCTAAACGTGAAGTGGTACAATGACTTCCAAAGCTATCAACATAACATGCCTCAAGGTTGGCGTTCTTTAGAAGAACTGCAGCGTAGCAGTAAATATTGTTTTTACAACCGTATGCAGAGAAATTATTATTTATAGTTACTAGTACATGCTCTGTAAGGCATAGTGTAACATCGCCTGCATGTAGAGACCACCAAGCTGTTGTGGGACCATGAAAATGAGACCTGAGAGAGGAGGCACATATTATTAAGCCATTTCATTGAGAACAAGAATATTATAACCAACAATTTGACTACAACAGGCAGGGCTAAAGTCAAGAATGATATTTGAACTTTTCAATTAGAGGTCAGACAGCACAAAAGTGTTTGTGGACTGAAGAAACTGAAGAATGATATGTACCTCTACTTTGTGATTCTTAAATCTGTACAGCTGTTGTAAAATTTCATTCCAGTGTTGATGGACTGAGTCACTAAGGCTTGAATGATCACTATTCTTCTCTTCAATGGCAGTCGAAATCTGTAATGTAAAGCAATCAACATAACCTGCAAAATTACTTTGCAGATCTTGGACAATTATTGCCGCTTACCAAATTGAAAACCTCTCAATTCTTTTTGCTTAAAAAACATGAAAGTAAAAGTAGAAGACACAACAGTCACATCACATTGTTTGTCATAGAATGGGTGGCCTTCTTTGGTGTTCATGAAGGGAAGTTTGCATAAAAACACGAAGATGTATTAAACTGAACTTCACTTACCAATCAGAATTGGTTTTCTCTCTCAGTGGTAAGAAAGATCAAAACAACAAACCCTTCTTTACCATGGATCCAGAAATTAACGAGGTACTTCAAAATGCTGTAGATGAAAGAGCTCTGACGGCAACATAAGAGGGACACAGAGGAAGTCTATTGGTTGCATCTCAGAGGAGAGTAGACTTCCTCTTCAGAACTATCATAGAGGGAAGAACAGAGGGCAAGTCAATGAGAGGAAGACCTCGACGGATGCTGTTGGACTGGATGATGACGATAGAAACAGGACACTGACGGAAGAAGTCCACTATTGAGAGGAGTGGCGCCATTGGACGTTTGAACCTGCCTGATGGCAGAGAACTTGAAGAAGGAAAGATTGCTTAGTAACACATACTAGCAGCCATACAATTGGAAACCAGTTGTGATGCATTACTACACTGCAATGGTAGCTACTCACCATTTCGTTGAAGCGTGATGCGGACATTTTCTGCAGTGATTCGGCGTTATACATCAGAAAAAATGCATCTACTTCTCTGGCCAGCTCTTCCATTCTAAGCAGTTTCACACAATAGCATCACTTAAAGTACTTAAATTTAAGTAATTGAAAAAATAATTAATTAGATAAAAAGAATTGTATTTGATAACTTAAGAGTTGTAGATTTGCCAATTCATAGACCTTAATAGTTTTGGATTGTCATGCAGATTCTGCTGAAATCGACAACCTATTTCTGCCTCTTCTTCAATCCTCATACGAGTAAATAATGAATGTGATCAACAGATAATTTGACTCTTGCTGTGCTTCACACTAGGATGCCTTGAAATTCATTGCAGTTCTCCATTAGTCGTTTAATGTAATTCAGTTCACTATAATGGCGCTGCAGAAGTCATTTGATTAGATAAGAGTAGATTATGAATTCAGTGTTCTACCCAGATTGTCGGGAAAATCACAAAACTTAACGAAATTGTGCGGACTTTATCAGATCAGATATTGTGCATCTAAAGAACTTGCACTTAGAGCCACCAGAGTTATGATGTAACTTTGGAAAGAAGACTAACAACTTACGTGAATTTAGTTGCCTGGCTGAAGACTGTCAGGTCCAATCCAATAATACCATAGCTGTTTTCAGGTGCCAACCGTACTTCATAACCCAGTTGTCGTTTAGTGACAAGTTCAGTGGCACTCTTTTCCTCCATGTCATTCTGCATTGGAATATTATGAGCATTTCTTAACAAGAATTCATAATAACAATCAGACAAAGAAAATATTAATGTGAGCACATTTTTGGGGCGTGAAAACTATCTTTATAAGCTCCTTGAAATAGAAGTTGAAGTTAAGTAAGTAAGTAAGTAAGTATATCCTTTATTGAAAAACCAACTGCTAACCGCATTTTGGTGTACAAAGATCATCAAATATAAAAAAATTTAAGTATAAAGCATCCGTGTGACAAATGTTTTACGAGATAGAGAGTTTGCCTTAGGTATTATTCTATTGTGGGTTCTGGGGCGTAGCGAGTATGAAACAGTTTTCACGGGAGGCAGTAGTTGATGTAATACATGTGCAGGGTTGCTGATGACGGTAGAAAAGAGGTTAGAGTCTGTTTTCTGCAAAGTTGCTCGAAACTTTGGTAGGATTCCGGTAGATAACGAGACCGACCAGTCGCCGTATAGTTGCCTGAAGACGAGAGCGTCCCTCTACCCCCACAAAGCCCCACCACGCTGGGGCCGCATAGAGCATCCGCGACACTGTGGTAGCATTTGTTACATCACACAGAGATTGGCCCTTTAACCTATGTGCTGTTAGAACGCGGAGGGCATACATTGACTGCCTAGCCTTAATGACAATGTTGTTAACATGCGTGTCGAAGTTGAATTGTTCTGACAAAGTGACACCTAGGATCTTCATGTGCTTTACCCTGGCGAGGCCCGGTGTAATTTTTGGAAGATCAACACCCAATCCTCTCATTGGTCGACGAACTATCATCTCTTGGATCTTAGAATGATTCAGTTTTAAATTGCAAGAATCAGCCCATGTGGTGACATGATCGATTTCGGAAGTTATCAATTCGCTATTTGTTGATGGAATAAGGAGGGAGCTGTCATCTGCGTACTTTATAATTTTGTTTGTAGAGTGTCTTGTTTTTAGTTTGGATATTGCCACTATAAAGTCAACAGGACCCAGCCCAGATCCTTGTACAATACTGGCGTTGATTTCGATAGCGTTACATATACTCTACACTAAAATGCGATTCGCAATTAGCATTCCAATGTTTAGATCATTCTATCTATTTCTAGCTATCTATTAGGACAGCACAGTAACAGATAGAACCTTCAATTTCTTAACAAAATAAACTTTTATCAAATAGATTATTTTAATATGCACCTAATAGAAGCAATTATGACCGAAAGAAATTATTTATTGGCAAGGTGATAACATTCGTTAGCGCCGAAGTTTGTCTTTAACTCATTGGTACTAGGACGAATGATATTTTTCCTTCACCCGAAAATCAGTCTAACTTCAGATTTTAAAAATGATCCAAATTTTACGACTTATACTCGAGTTTATATGGTAAATACAAATAAAAATTTTGTATTACTGGCTCCAAACATCCTAATAGAAGTGCCAAGTAAGGATCAGTTTGGAACAGAGCACATTGGATGTTTGGTGTTACAAATGACTTACCACAATCAGCTGATTCAGCTGTTCGCTGTCAACTAGACCTAGCTGTATGTATCTTGTGAAAACGCAATTGTTGTCATTAAGATTTTGATTTGTGACAGTGTATGTAGAGCTGGCACTAGGAATTTTTGTCAACAACACCTGGTAAAAACAAAAACATAAAAATCGTTTTCTATAGTAATTAAGCCACAGTGCAATTTTTTTTCTTAGTTGCCAGTCTGAACTGAGCCTGTGGAATTCACTGCCTGTTTCTGATCACCATTCAAGTTCTCTAATGTTGGTCGAATCTGGAGTTACCCATATTTTCTGATTGCAAGCCAGTTCATAGTAAAAGGGTGCACAGTCTATTGCATATCACAGAAACTGACTAGTTCTTTCCTCCTGAAAGCTGAAATCAGTATCACCTGATTCCTTGTGCAATACAATGATGGCACTATAGAAGTAGCTTGCTACTGGCGATGGTATATAAACTGTCGTAATTACATCACCGTTCAAGTTTCCATATAAGAGATTAGCAAGAAATATCATGCATGTGACATAAATAATAAAAGCTTCTTCAATTTCCAGTTTCCATGCCTCTATTGTGTAAGTAGTAAAAAATCATTCTGTTTGACCGTGGACTTATGTAATCAGGTCAGAAGAACCTCTGATAATCTTTCAAGAGAGGCACTATATAAATAAGTACAATTACAATTACTAGTAGAATACCAACTCGGCCAATGGCACCCATGTCACTGACTGGCTAGCAAGCAATTATGCATTATTGACAGCATAAATATTCCATCCACATAAGACAACCTGAGATCAATCATTTAGGAATAACTGACTCACCTGTGCCAAGGCATCAGGGTAATCAACGGGTGTGACATCCAATTTCGAGAGCATGTAGGTTTCCAAATCAAGAGCTTCCTAATACAAAAAATCCCACTTTAATTAGCCTTGGGTTACGTAACACAACGTCTAACTACTTATGTGACTTTGTATAAGTGTGGATTCACTTTTTCAATCGACCAATGACTAGTGTTGAGTTTTTTGGCACGTCGGCGTCGTGGCTTCAAATTCGTATATAATAGCGGTAAACTGTTCGGTGCCTTGCAGCCGGAGGTTGCGGGTTCGAATCCACCTCAAGCCGCCACGTAGGGACCCTGGGCAAGTTCTTCACTCGCAATTGCTCATGCGCTTTCGGCGCGTGAAACTCCGATTCAGTGTCCGCGCTGTAGTCGGGAGCGCCTCTGAGTAGAAATCTTGAAGGGGTGCTATAACAAGTGCTCATACATACATACAATACGCTGTGGGTAAGGAAGATTTAAGGGGTATCATTTGATATTTCTTCTTATTGGCTATGCAACGCTTCTTTCAGACAGAACGCTTCGAAAACAGCGTTCTGTGTGTTTTCTCAAGCTGCTAAAAAATAATTTAATTCACTAACAATTTTAATGAAAAATTATTTAGTTACTTTATTGTTTTCAGTTTTTACTTAAGATGCTATAAAATAAGACGCTCAGGTTTAGCCCTTTGGAACCCTTGCAATATCTTCCATAATTGTTCTGAATTTGTTCTGGAACATTTCTTCTAAAAAACACTGCTTACATGAAACAACTTCTATCACGATTTTCATAAAGGTTCTTTGTATGCAAATTCTTGACTGTTCGATATGAATGAATGAATAATAATAATAGTAATAAGCATAAGTTCCTTACTTCACCAGTGACATTGCCCTGTACGAGACCCTCGATAAAGACGTGCTTGTAAAATATCTTTACAAATTCATCCAGCTGCTTCTTCTCAATACCCTGTAAAGCTGGCTGTTTTTCAATCACTGAATGGTGCTTAGTTAACAGCAATGATTTCTTGAGATCCCTGTACATAGAACAGTTTAAGTTTTCTTTTAAATCTCTTTATTGACCAATATTAATAAGACAATATGAATTTTTAAGGGTTTTGGCTCATGGATATGTTCTGACTGTCTAGATCAGATATCTATTTTGTGAGACCATATCTTTTGCCACTATTGGGCCCTCCCTATGGAATGCCCTTCCTTACTCTCTACGTGTTACCATTCTTTCTGGGTCTCTTCCTACAGCCTTCTCCCTCCTTAAAACCTTCTTCTCTATGGAGCACTACTGAATGGCTACTGCTGTTAGCGGTGCTATATAAATTAACAAATACAATACAATATTGCTCTTACACCAAAATGTGGTTAGCAATTGGTCTATTAAAGGATATTCTAACTTATTTACTTACATGCAACAATTATTGTCCATCTCATTGAATATTACTGTTAAATAAAAGGCATCGATGACTAGATGTTACAAGTCAGCTTCTTCACCTTGTAAAAAGTCTGTTGAATCAGTTTCAAGCAGTGTTATTTCAGTTATGGTTTTTCAGTTACAGTTACAGTTATCTAATTTATGATTTTTCAGTTAAAGTTATAGTTACAGTTAACTGAAATCAGATTTTCAGTTTTTTTTTATTTTTCAATTACAGTTTCAGTTATTTCTCTTTATTTTTCAGTTATAGCATCAGTTATTTTTTTCACAAGTCATGACCAATGACACACTGACCACAAGTATTCTGAACAGTTACCAGAAATATTTACGCAGCAAATCAATGCGATTTAACGTATTGTCGGTTTACTTTAAGGAAAACACGACGTTCCAGATTAACACTTGCTCTGTTCTGACAATTAGCGTGCCACACTCGTGGTTTTCAACGTCCATGCCAGCAACGGTGTGAACACAACATCGACTTTTGTCGCCTGCGGCTTCATAAACAAAATGTTCCCACACGCCACTTTCTACTTTTCTACCACTACTTGGCTTAAACATTATTCTTATAGAGGTGGATTGTTTTGCGAATTTACGGTTTAGCGCCAACGACAACACAATGATAGGAAAAGAAAACGGGATTGAAACAAACATAGAAACTGAAAAGGAATCCAGAAGTGAAACTAGCATAGAAAACTGAAAAGAAACCAGAATTGAAATGAGTATAGAAAACTGACCATAGACTAGAGTAGGATTACCATTCAAAAAGTAAGTAAGAAAAACACTCATGTTTTATTTTTCAGTTAACTTTTGTTATTTTTCAGTTATACAGTTTTCGTTTTTCAGTTACTATTACAGTTTCAGTTATTCAGTATTTTTCAGTTTCAGTTACAGTTAACTGCAAGACATTTTCCAGTTACTTTGCTATTTCAGTTACAGTTACAGTTAATAGAAATAACACTGGTTTCAAGCTTGTAAGTTCAGGTACCCTATTCTCTAATTACATTGTTTAATATTTTCTCACCTATTGTTGCATTCCAGTCTGTGTTACTGTAAACTAATGATTGGCCATGCATCCAATTAAACTCATTGCATACACGATGCTTATATACTGAGTATGGAAAACCAAAACAATTACCGGTTCAGAGTCTCTGGCTTCAATAAAATGTTGTCGTATAAACTGGCCAAATCCCGAACACCAGTGTTGAAGAGCCTATCATCAATTTCCAGAGAAGATATACTGTCAATTAGCGTCTTGAAAAGGTCCTGCAAACATATTTGAAACAATCAAAACTAAACATGAAAACTTGTATTGTATTGCAAATTCGTTTAATGGTAAACTATGGCTGTCATAAAGCAGCTAGTAAAAAAATTCTTCTCTGAGAGACAATAATATTGGAGTGAGACCAAATTAGGTCCAGTAGGGCAAGTTGATAAGAATAGGGCAAAAACATTCAAAGAAACTACATCTCACAACAGGTATGCTTCTGCGCTCATAAATACACTCAGCACTCGTGAATACGCTTGCGAATACGATGGTCCTTTGTGTCTAGCTTAGCATACACTTCTAAAAATTTGGAGTTAAGATTATGAGTACGCTAATTTTCCATTGTTATGCAGTTTTGGGCAGTTATATTGTTTACATGGTCAGCCTAAGGATCTTTACAATTCAATCAATCAATCAATGAAACTTGATATCTAGCGCCTCTTTAAGATATCTACTCAGAGGCACACAATTGATAGACTGGGCATAGTGAACAGACCTTTGATATTTTTAATCAAACCTCACCGGTAATTTTGCATTGAAGCCATTTAGACGCAGAATCATTCCACGGTCGAATACCTGCACGGCGTAGCTGAAAATTCCATGAAATTATAACATCTCAATTAAACCAGAACAGTTAACATTAAAAAATGTAGTGCTGATGTTTCATACTCACTACGCCCCAGAACCCACAATAGAATCATACCTAAAGCAAACTCTCTATCTTGTAAAACATTTGTCACACGAATGCCTAATACTTAAATTATTTTTCTCTATTTGATGAACTATGTACACCAAAATGCAGTTAGCAGTTGGCTTTTTTAAATAAAGGATATACATACTTACTTACTTTGCACTATCAACTGTTAGCGCAAATGCTGAGGCTTACATATCATGTACATTTTACACTGTTTTTTTTAATGAAGGTTGTTGCCATGTTAAGTAGACATATTGCATATGGTATGCAGGATAGGGTATCAAGGACAGACACCTCATTTTAGTGAAGTAAAGAAAAAACCAAGTCTGGCTAGCACTTGTATGGCAGACTACCCACAGAATACAATGTCATCCAGCGTGCATTCAGTCCTCCATCCCTGTTTAGCAAAAGTAACTACTAGTGCAGTGTGCGAGTTTAAACAGTCTTTCATTAGAACGAATGCAGTGGTCATGACCACACTTAAGTTTGTCTTGTGCTAATAAAGAGTAATCTGTTAAGGGGTCTAATTAATCTGTGATTAATTATTACTTAATTAATATTAATAAAGAGTAATCTTTATTTGTGCAATTACCAATGACCAATTAGCACAAGTTACTTATATATGTTTCTTTTTACCTCAGATGAGCAAACTTTGCAGGGTAGCAAATGGCAGTAAGATGATGCCTTAAAAGCATTACGTAGATTTCCAATAAACATTGGCTGAAACACAACGATTTGTGTTAAGCAGAGCAGTCAGAACACCACAGTTTAATCTAACTGATATTGAATCACACAACATATTCAGACAAACTGGTCATATGTCTTGCACGAATTTGTGCCAAATATATAAAAATATGATTGCAAATATCAGTGACCAAGATACTCAGAAATGTCAACTGCACACTGTTCCTCAAACTGTACTTGAATTGGTAAGTAACACTTCAGCTATTACAATGAAATGATGTGTAGTATATATATATATTCGTTTAATGCAAATCAGGTTGACAAGCCGCAACCGGTTACAAGATAAAGTTAAATGAAATTAGTAATTTAAAATTATTGTTTGTTCTTGAGTCAATCTCTCAATCATCCTACACATTGCACACTCCCGACCAGTCAATTGCACACTCAACAATTTCAACAGTTTGTGTCAGAAAACACACCACATAGACCTTGATAATAATAATAATAATGCAAAATAATGAGACAGAATAAAATAGGTAAAAAAATATAACAAATCGACCCAATTTATTTGGTCATATCTTCATAATTATAGACTTACTTTGTCACAGATCGGTCAGCCTCAACGCTTTTGAAGTAAAAGTTGAAGTATGCTGTAATTAATTAAAAAAATTAATGAGCAATTACTTAGCCATAGAGCTACACTAAATAATTTCCATGTCAGATGGCCACAGTTGTTACCTGTAATTTTACTATTGTTACTGACATGCTCACCAAACCTCAATTCATAAAGCCTCTCATTATGTATCGGTGGATACAACACTAGTCCAATCCAACAAAGTTTGACAAACTTAAGAGGTGAATCTCACAGCAACACCACCAGCAAGGGTTTATATATCTACCTGAAAAATACATTTTATCTCACCTTTTGGTAGCAGGAAATCATTGTCCGGTTCAAACCAAAGTCGACTGGTTATCGATGATGACAGAGGTTCATCTAACTGCACAGATTAAAAGTTTATCACATAAAATTATGGTGTATCTGGATAACCTCACTCACATTCTCACATCTTACTTGCATAAGTTAAAAGGTGGCACAAATTAAATTAGACCCTTTAACAGAATCAGCCTTTTAACAGCAATTCCTTAAATCATAGGCCCTTTAGCCCTTACATCGATAATTGTTGAAACTCGACTCATTAAGAGTTGATAATGACGATAAAATGCGTGTAAATACAGTTACGACAACGAAGATACAAGCACGGAAGCAAGAAAGTCGAAAATTAAATAAAATATCTACAATTAAACAAACGTCACACACTGAAACATTTGGCATGTGAGCCAAACTTATCCAAGTCCAGACCTAATAAAGATAAAATTATTCATAATTGTATTGTATTGTATTTGAACACTTGTTATAGCGCCCCTCACAAATTCCTATTCAGAGGCGCTCCCGACTACTGCGCGGACGCTGAATCGGAGTTTCACGCTGAAGCGCATGAGCAATTGCGAGTGAAGGACTTGCCCAGGGTCCCCACGCATCCCTAATACCTGATATAAACTGTTAGCCTTCGAGAGAGGTATTTTTTTAAATTTCATCACTTACAAAATTTGTGACATAATATCAGAATATATAGCACTGCATTTTTTTTATAGAATTAATGTTTCCAAAAATGTTTTTGAGCATTCTCCTGCCTTGGCACTACAGAGCCAAAACTTGTATGAGCATCAGCTCCCGGGTCCATGATGTCATCTTGACCTTCTAAACTGTATAATAGTGCAAAATGTAACTCACACTCAAAGTCAGGTCTGGATCTTTTAGTGTAAAATCCAGAGCTAAAAAGGAATCAAAAGATCTCACAGAGTTGCAGTGACGTCAATCATTTTACACACATCTGGTGGGTCAGTCCTAAGGATGATCAAAGACGGTTCCTTGATTTAACACTTTAGGCTAACAACGAGAGTGTACTAAAAGTGAATGGGAAACCAATGCAGCTCGATATTAAAGAATAGCCTAAGAATAATGTTATAAAAGAAATCATAAAGGATATCACCATCGCTAATCTATGAACATTTAATTCGACTATTTAACTCATTTACTCAAATAGGCTATTACAGCCATTTTTATATGAAATTGGCATTAGCACCAAAAACAACACTGTGGACTTGTCTGTGGTATATGGAAGACTAGGGTTTTAGTTCTTAGGGGTTTAGGTTCAACCCCCTAGCTCTCCTCCTCCTCTTTCTCTTCTTCTTACTAAAATATCTCATATAAAATTGTCAGCTGTTTCATGCACAACACATTAACAACTTTAGACTTCAACTTGCCTTTGTGAATGTTGTTGATCTGTAAAATTTTCTACCCCAGCTCTTTTTAACAACTAAAACACTGTGAGACAATAGTTTCACTCTGAAGCTCCACCAACTATGTCACATTAACAAAGTCACACAGGTGTGGTCCTACCTATATACTCGTTTTTCTCTGGAAAAGAGAAGTCTGAAGAAGCACCTGATCTGCACTCTAAAAAGAAGAACAAGTTCTGAATGTTTCATTGTTTCTAGCTGACATCAGAAGGTGATTCAAAAACTGACAGCAAGACGTCTGCTGTACGGAATGTCCATAAGAAGACGCACAGTCCCTTAAGCTAATACCCTGAGGCAGCCATGAGTATGAAGTGTTAGCAACTTCATTTTTATAGCCGCGGCATAGAAGGCGGAACCGGATCTATCTCTCACCATCCGTCTTCCACCGACAGTGTACGGTCAGTGTACTCATTGTAGCTGAGTTGGCTGGGTGCAAGTGACACAGAAATCTTGAATCAAATTTCTGCGATGGTGGGGATTTTAACCCCAACCTCTCGATTGACAGTCCTACATGTTAACCATTACAGTATCGAGAGAAAGAATAAGCATGAGATTACATAATTCATTCAAATCATTGTATCGTATCTAAGGATTTATATAGCGCCTCTCTCAGAATAATTATTCAGAGGCGCTCTCAGCACGAAAACCCCGGGGAAAAGAAACGCCTTTAATGATCGAGAGACAAAAAAGGAAAATCCAGTCATTAGTTTAGCCCTTAGTGAGAAGGGAAGGTCATTCCAAGTAGAGGGACCAACAACAGCAAATGCCCGGCATTGGGCCAAGGCAGTCCTAGTCACAAAAAGATCAAGCCAATCAGCAGAGTGCAAGGAACGAGATGAGGTCGCAGATAACGGCTTTCGCATATAGTCAGAAAGATACTTTGGGGCACTGCTCAGCTGCGCCTCTGAGACTAGAAACAGGATCTTATAATGGATGCTCGCAGTGATAGGAAGCAAGTGCAAGACATCAAGCATATATGTAGAGAAATCGCAAAGCGAGAGAGTCACGCTATGAGCTTAGCTGAAGCATTTAAGACCGATTGAAGGGGAGAAAGACGCTGTTTCTGGAGGCCCATAAGAAGTGAGTTGCAGTAGTCAAGTTGGGAACAGATAAACGCAAGTACTATGGTGGTAAAGACAGAGGAAGAGACCGAGCGTCTGATGGCTCTGAGCTGCCTCAGTTGAAAAAAGCAGGAGCGAGTCAGGTTAGATATGTGCTCCGTGAACGTGAGGAATGAATAATGAACATACCGGAATACATCTACGCTTTCATCTTAAATAATAGACAGAAGATTACTTGGCTAAACTTTTATTTAAATTTTAGTTCTTGGACTTACCATTCCACTTTTGTAGCCAGTCGGTCTGTATATCTGAAATAATCCATAATACTGAGAAAATTACATCTATGCTTAACCTGCATCCCTTTGTATCTCTGCAAACATATACTATAGTGCTGCTTAAACCACCTGAACAAACTCTCACAAATAATTATAATTCATTCTCTGACATACAGCCTTGGACTTGTGCAGTATCTGCATTGTACATTGCTAACGGAGGTAAAAATTACAGGCCTGCCGTTAAGAAAGTATAAGTTCTGAGAAAATGTCCTTATATCTCCCAAAATGTCTTTATATTTCCCACTGCTCAACAATGATACCTGAAAATTCCATTGCTGTTACAAACGATAATTCTCTACCATATTGCTTTGTACTATACTTATACCAAGACAGTTTACAATTCTAACCTAGCCTGCAACTTTCTGCAGGCAATCACTTTAACAATGTATAAGGCATCAATTGATGCCTCCAAGCAAACCTGCTACACATGAAAGAGCCATCAGCTCAAATCCAGTATGGCAAACAAAGTATAATATATAATGCCTAGATTACAAGGCATGATCATAATTGTAAACTCTAAATTTTGTAAGCGCTACTCTAAAATTTGTACAGGGTGCCACCTTATTCACATGCGCTGCATCACGCCACGGATGATTGCAACTAAGCGAAATTGCAAAAAACCAGGGAGGGCCTTAGGCACAGGCAAAGCAGGCAGTTGCCTTGGCCGCCAAATCTATTTTTAAAAATGTTTTAACAGTTTATGTGTTCCTTTTTAAGCCATTTTTCTCAATTACAATGATTATTTTAATTTGAATTCAAAACTTTCGATTATGGAATAAATTTAAAATAATTATTGATTTTATTGCACCTTTTCAAGTAAAACAATTTCAAAACCGCATTAATTTTATTTTAAAACTAAAAATTTAATTATTTCACGCCATTCTGTACTCTATAGTCTGTAATATTAGTCCTGACCGTCCGTAAATCTGATGCTGCCAGAGAGACATCTTTCGACTGAAAATGCCAATAATTGAAGAAATTTTGTAGAATATTTAATCCACCTAGGCCAATCTTCATTATTTTGTTGATTGCCGAGCAGAAATTAGTCGAGTAAAAATCTGTACATTTACATTTTAATAAAACAAATTCTTAAATAGGTTTAAACCTAAATCAATTTATAGTTTCGATCTAATAAAATTTCAATTTTAATTTTAAAAATTATGTAAAGCCCTATGAAGTGTTAGAAGTACATGAGTACTGAAAATTGTAAAAAAAACAACAACAAACAGAAGTTAGTTTCAAGAATCAAAAACGATGGCTTTCCAACTATTTAAAAAAAATTGAAACTACTTTAGCTGTGAGAGTCAGCACTTATGCAGTCATCAGCTAGTAATTCATTTGTAATAGACTCTATACTAATATTGCAGGTGTTTGCTTAAATTGCTTTCAGTTTCATTGTGTTTTGATACACTGAAACCTGATGGACAAGAACTACAAGCAGAAAAAGATTTCTGATTACTTCAACAAAATAATTGTTTAAATAAATATTTGTGTTCTCTTGTTTCGGTAATTAGAAGTTTTCGATAATATGAAGTCTTTTACTTTTTACCATACCCCAAAAATTCAAATTATCCAAGGTTGAGTGTACTAATAAAATAATACTAAATGACTCAGTTTCTCGTAGAGGCCTAATGTTCTGGCTGGTTCATCATTGGGTTGTGATGTGGGGTGGACCGTGAAGTGAGGATCAGAGGGAGCCAAATGTATGCTTTGCCTGGGGCGCCATTTGGGCTAGGGCCGGCCCTGCAAAAAACTTTATTTGTTCAGGAATTCTATATATTGTTTCATAAAGTTTAAGCACAGTTAAAACTACACTCTTCCTGTAAAAAGCATCAGAATAAATTTCCTGATGTCTGAACTGCAGTCAGAAATAAATGACAGAAAGTAAACTCAAAACTATTTGCACTCTTAATCAGAGACCATTTAAACGTGACTTCGGATGGCAATTAATGAGCTCTGGAGCGTGAAAATTTACCTCAACGTATGATTGAAATTTGTTCCATACACCCCAAAACTCATACAGATGATTTCTGGAGGAAATACCTTGCACATAATACGCCGTCTTAAACCATTTTTCTTCCTGGCATATTAAAACCGTTTCAGCAGTAAAGCTCTTCGACCATAATGCGATGTTAACGTTGTCAGGTCTTAATTCATCAAGGTAAGTTTGGATTATCTAACAAAACAAGCCAACCTTCAATGTGATAATTCAATACAATAATTGTTATTATTATAATTAATTAAATTTTTAATGCATGCAAGATCACATTAATATGTAAATCTGAGGCATGGCAACTGTAGTTGATTTTACCCTCCATGTAAAGTTCAGAAGTGCACACACGCCCATACGATAGAGAATATCGATGGCGCTGAGCAAATGAGTGTGAAGGACATGTTCAACATGGTAACCGGGCAATTCGTTGCCGGACAATTCGTTGCCGGACAATTCGTCGCGGACAATTCGTCATAATAACGCCATAATTATAGCATACAACATAAGACGGGCACGACTGAAAAGCTTAAGATATTTATTTAAAGAACACGCACACCTAGGCACATAAAAAAAAGATCATGCATGAGCACAGAAGCTTAAGAAATTGTGGAGAGCGTTTTCTTAATAACTTGTATTTTGTCCAATTTCTCATAACGTTATTATTTAGTCCAATGTCTTAAAACCTTATTATTTAGTTCAATAAGTTAATGTTGTGGCTGCAGCCGCGCAAGTAATCAATGCATGCGCGGTTCTCGTAATCCAAAACCACAGTCCGCAAACGACGATCGAGATCTCTATATTCGTTTTTCCTCGTCGGAGGATCTTCGCCTGCAATTAGGCGTTCGACGTTCATTCGATTGATACTCTGTTCCTTCTGCAGTTTGATTACTATCCGCGGCAGAGTTGGATGGGCAACTTGCACTGACCCTGCAAAAGCATTATGCCAACCCTCGACTGCATTGTTAGTGCGAGGAGTATCTCGACGGACAGCTACGTAACAATCCCAGATGTCTGCGGCAAAGAGAGCTGGATTTCTTCGTCTTCGCACTCGTCTTCCAATGAATGTGTCTTCAAAGTAGTTCAGAAGCTCATCGACTTCGGGGAACGTTTCGAGATGTATCAATTCCTCATACGCAGCTGCTTTGTCACTAGTTGGCACGTAAGCTAGAGCTACAAGCATTCGGATGTGCATCGCATAGTCGGGTTCGTTGTTCCACCTTGCAGCAAATCCCAACTCTTGAAACTTCCGCCAGATACATTGCCCAAAGTGGAAATGGCAGCCATGAATCTCAGTATTGTAAACACTGATGAACGCGTTCATTGCAGCCTTCTCAAAATCAGTTATTACGGTCATTGGTTGTAATCTAGGCTCAATTTCTGCTAATTTCGTCAACATAGTTGTGTATGTTGCTTCCAGCTTATTAGGCAGTAAAGCAAAGATGCATGGAATATTTATGCCGTTACGTGTTCCATGAATGGTGTATAACTGAGTGTAACCGGCTGGACTAACCTTAAAGGTGCCGTCTGCAAACCAGACTGGACACCCTGCAAGGAAGTTCAGGTCTGCTTACAGAATACATAATCTTCATTCATCTTCCTGGGCCTTTGAAGTTACGAAAGTGCAATGTTGTATGCTGTCGTAATTATGGCATTGAAAAGAATAATTCGCGACGAACTGTCCACGACGAATTGTCCGGCGACGAATTGCCCTAGAACCGCTCAACATTGCTAAAAGTTACTGCCTCGGAATTAGGCTTGAACCCATACTCTCCAAGTTATAGACCAAGCGCTCTAACCAATCATCCACCATGCTACAACCAACTTACGGACTGATCTTCTGGATGTTGACCTGATTACGGCTTGGTTTTGGTGTGCCATCGGTTGATGCCTTGTGCATTAGACACCGGCGCAATAGAAGTTGCTAATTACATTACTTACTTACAACACAGAATCGTTTTAACATCATTAGAAAATGAAGCAGTAAGAAAGATGGTTTTTCAAACACTACACTACAGCTAAGTCAAAGAAGAATATTCTTTATTGAAACCAATTGTATACCACATTTTGGTGTGCAAAAACTTAAGCAAAGTATAATTTAACATAAAAACTTAAGCATACAAAGAACATCAAGCCATACAGTCTGCCATTATGTCCTATATAGGCCCCACATAGATAATCTTACCCATTAAACTAAATTGATAACATCCTTATGATGAATGTTTTTCTAGCCAATTTATCAGCGGTTGGGATTTCTCGGTCGTATGTTCCTGGGCATAGAAAATGGCCTGTGAGCTTGATAGGCGTGAGCAGGTTATGCAAGACATGCCCCAGATCACTCCAAAAGAATGAGAAAAGGTGGGTGTCTACTATGTGGCATAGCTGTTCTATAGAACGAATGTTACCTGGGAGGTAGCGACCCCTGATGAGACATCAACAGACCCCTCCAAGCCTGTCGTGATCCCCTTGCGAAGTAAAACCCACCAAGCTGGGAAGGCATACAGCACCCTAGATAGGGTTGTAGCTCTCACTACATCATACAAGGTAAGTCCCCGTAAGCCATACACCACCAGGGTGTGCAATGCATAAAGCGACCATCACGCCTGACTGCATATGAGATTGACTTGGTCATAAAGCTCAGATCATCCGAGATACTAGTAACTCTCTTTAAGAAAGTCCAAATATTGCTTTCATATCTGCAGTCAGCCCGCCTTCCTCTGGGTCCTTGAATCAACATTTTGAAAGATTTCTTATAATTAAGTTTTAGGTGCATTTTTCAGCCCAGTGCTCTAATTCTGTTGGAATTGTTACACTGTTAGATGACGGTATTAAAAGGTAACAGTCATCCGCATTCAGCAGACGATTAAGAAGATGGGCAATTCATAGACCAGAGATTGCTGTAATAAAATTTACGGGTCCTAAACTAGAGCCTTGGATGATGCTTGCATTAATGTCAATTAGCATGGATAACTCATCCTAGACATTATGCTATATAGATAAAACAGTTTCAACAACAGAAACTAGATATTTCACCAAATCTGTCAAAATTTGCCAGTAAAGACTGCCAATTATGAATTTGTCAGTCTTACTCCCATCTCCTGCACCTGCAGACACACAAACACACACATACACATTATACACACACAATTTTAGCAATGTGTCTTTGTTAAAAATAATCAGAACCTTTTCATCAAAATCGAACATCAATTTTCCTCCGTGTAGAAAATCTTCAGGGTTGTACCGTTGCATATTGATACAGACGTCACGGGTGAATTCCTGCATATCTTCCTGCAATTCAAACATCAGCCTGATGATATCCATTCCATATTTTCCAGCACTGTTGATTGATTGACCCGTTTATTGAATTGTATATCATATCAGCACCAAAATATCAGTGTAACATTCTGTATGAAAAATTCAATTTAGTTATTTATCTTGAACACAACATTGATGCAGATCAATGAGTGCGTCGAAAAAGTCACATACATCCGCTAAAGACTCAGCTGGCTCATTTACAGATTTGATACATAAAGTTAATGCAAAATATAAAGAAATGCAGAGTGAAACATTGAGTTGATAGTATTGATTATAGAAGATCACAGAATAGCTAACGAAAACAGTGGAGGGTCCCACAAAACTAACAATAGCAATAATAATGACAACAGTGAGTGATCAACAAGTAGCCAACCACTAGGCACAGCCGGAAAGGAGGAGGCATTCCCATCTAGCTGTTCCACTGGTAGCCTGCATAGGTCTACTAACGAAAAAGTTCTTTAATTGAGTTTCAATTGCTTGATGAAAACAGTATTTCTTGGAGCCTCAGGAAGGTATTTCCATACTGACAAGCCAGAATATTTCATGGAAAATTGTTTCAATTTGGGTCTTGCATTAGTACAATGATATTTGTCAGATGCCCTAGTATTATAACCATGCATATCAGACCCAAGATAAACAAATTAATCAAAGTTGGGAGGCAACATATGCCGATGTTACAAGAAGAAAAATATTCTTTATTGAAACCAATTGCAAACAGCATTTTGGCAAGACTTTTACATTAGGTCCATTACAATAGTAGTACTATTCAAATTATGGTCCATGGCCTAGTTTCGGTCCGCAAACGATTGGTTACAAAGCTGCAGAATGATTACCGGAATCCAAATTTTTATTGTACTCAAATAAAATATTCAATTGCATACAGTGCAAACCATAAAAAATGAGAACACAACACAGTGTTCATAAGACTGAACAAAAAGGTTTAAACGTGAAACAGTACAAAAAATAGGCAAAGTAATAATAATCACTGACGATATCATGAAATCTAAATTTTAATATAACAAGTCATGTTGGTAAGCTGAAGTTGAAAAGCACTGGTCTGCAGTAAGACCAGTAAAACAATTAATGGTCATGTGGTTGCTTTACCGGCTCTGTCCACATAAATTGATTCCAGCAGATCTGTTTCATCTCTTCCCAAAATTCTTTTTGCGGACCAACATTCCGTATCATTGATAAGTATGAGAAAACATGACTGATGACCTGCCAGACAAACCAGTGTTCATTTAGAAAGACAACAGAAACATTTAAACTCACTTAACTCATCATCAAGATCATCACCACAACCACTACCAAAATCAATAATTATTATTATTATTTATTTATTTTTATTATTATTTTATTTTTTACCTGGAAAACAAGTAATTCCTAATTATGCAATTACTGCATTTGGGGAGTATTCAGTTTAATTAACTTGTACCTTAAGAATCTTCATATAGTAATAATAATGATAATGACAATAATAAATAATAATAAAAAACTATAGTAAATAATTTTATTATAACAGTAGTAATAGAAGACTAGCCATCCAAGAAAATTGCTATCCTCAATTTTTGAAATCCCAAGGGATTATGTGTACCTCAGGTAAAAAAATTTAAATCATATATTTATGTATGTATGTAAAGATGTACATATGCATGTATATAAAGTGTACGTATGTTAATTTTTCATGATGTATGTATGTATGTATGTATAAATATATGCATTGTATGTATTTTAAGATGTATGCAGGAATGTATGTAATGTATGTATGTAATGTATATATAGTTTTTATTTCCAAGGATTTTTCAGCGAATCTTTGGTATTTTGCGGTTGCTGAATTTGAAAATGAAAGTGGTTTTCAAATTGGCTCTAGTTTATGAGATAATGGACACCTACCTTAAATTAATACTTGCAATTTGTATAACCAACCATAACCAAACCAACCATAACCAAATGTTTTTATTGAACCCTTCTTTGACAGACATGCACATACAAATAAGCATTGAAACAAAGCATTAGGGAACAACATGGAAGAAAGAAACCCCAAGGGACCACAAGGGACCTAAGTCCTGCTAAATGGGGTCACCCTTTATTACAATGATAGTAGAGCAGTTGGCAGGACACAATTTCAAAAAGCATTCCTTAAGACTAAACTAGTCAACTAGACAAACGGTGCTCATACGTTAATCAGACGACTGATTTATCAAATAGTTTCGCAATTTGTGTTTGAAGAAGTAGATAAGAGGTGAACTACGTATCTCAATAGGTAGTGTTCCAGGACTTAAGCCCCATACATTTGAGCGAAAACATACGAGTGTTAGTGCGAGAATAAGTAGGTCGGTAGTTGCTTGCAGAGCGTATGTAGTACGGATTGCTTTCAGATATTGTTGTGAAGTAGTTGTTGAAGATAGACAAACGGCAGTTGTTCAGAACTTGTGCCTTAATTTAGCCAAGATGAAGAATAGTACTGAAGCTTCTCCTGGTGTAGTTTTGACTTGTTTTTCAGAACTTTTTAGGTAATAACAACAAAGCACACACTTACGAAGAACTGGTGCAAAACTTGCTCACAAACTTCAGAAATTTGGGTATTAATATGAGCATAAAGGTACACTTTCTTCATATATCCATTTAAATAGATTGGCATAATTATAATCTTGGAGATTTTAGTGAGGAACAATGTGAGAGGTTTCACCAAGATCTAAATGTCATGGAGGAAAGGGAGCAACACAGATGGGAAAGACACATGAAGGCAGACTATTGCTGGAGCTTACAACATGATTGTACTGACAACCTACATACAAGAAAATCGTACAAACAGCGTTTTACTATGCATTAATAGTGATTATCTGAATCAGCTTACTATGTTTATATGTTATTAGACCAAATAAAATGCCATTATGTATTTTATATGTGCACATTTGTACAAAATGTCAGATGATTTCATGTTAATGGGCTCCGTTTAACCATTAAATTCTCATAATCGTGAGAAAAACTAGAGTCAATCTAGCAAAACCGACTTCATATTTGGAATCAGTACTATAAATTTACCCTAAAATCGCTCAAATATCTTTGGCAATAAAATCAGTGTTGACCAGTAATAGATCACAAATAGTTTAAGCAACTTACTTCAACAAAATTTGCCAGTCCATCCTCTGTCAGGTTAATAACCACACCGAACTGAGCAACGGTAGAGTTATCTTCCTCGCCTCTTTGATCATATACATTATGGATATCCTTAGCCAAATTCCTTGAATTTACAAAAACAGTCCAATATCAGCTTTTATTTTTTTAAATTTTATATTTACAATGCTTAGGGTGTGCAGTAGTCTAGTGGTTAGCATGCCGGACTGTCAACCAAGAGGTCGGTCGTTCAATTCCCACTGTGGGACAGTCATTAATATATCTCTTCATCATCGTCAACAGCCCGAAAACAATTCAATCTAATATTAAATTGAGTTTTATATAAAAGTAGTAAGATAACTGTAATGATAATTGCAAATTTAATCGTAATTGCAAACTTATGTAGTACCACTTCAAAACAGGAATCAACCATTGTTATCACTGAT
Source organism: Aporrectodea caliginosa (assembly GCA_020284085.1). Classification (NCBI taxonomy): domain Eukaryota; kingdom Metazoa; phylum Annelida; class Clitellata; order Crassiclitellata; family Lumbricidae; genus Aporrectodea; species Aporrectodea caliginosa. Next base: position 577,168 of record JACEVL010000408.1, on the reverse strand, counting down.
CTGCCCCATCATGATCATGAACTCAAAATTTCTAAAGCCCTACTCCAAAGCTGAGCACAGGGCACCAGCTTATTCACGAGCACTGCAAGAAGTCAGAGTCCACATCAGCCTTTCAAAGCTACATTCAGGATCTATAAAGCAATTAAATGTTGAAGACCCAAATCATGCAGTTAGACAGTCATGCAAACAGCACATTTGGAAGTGTTTTGTTACACTACAATACTATGCAATTTAAGCATGTATATGCGACATGTACGTGTACATGGCTTTCTGCTATACAATACTATGCATGCACAACATGTATGTGTACATGTCTTTCTGTTACAGTACACTACTATGCAAGCATGTACAACACATAATTATGTGTACATATCTTTCTGTTACACAAAAACATTATGCATGCATGGAATTGTATGTACAACATGTAAGTGTACATGTCTTTCTGTAGAGGATGTATACAGTATCAGGATATGCAGGCCTTCGAGACAGCTTACTGATTACCTGTTTCGGAGAAGTGCAATCAGGCTTCCTGTTCCTTTGTAGCATAACAAATTCGACAAATAAACGAGTGGCTTTGATCTGTAACATTCAAACAATACACATTAGGCCAAAACAAAATAATGGTGTTTCCGGTAACGCGACCAAGTCAATTTTTTGCCGCGACTCGGAAAATTTTTAAAAAAATTTTTGGGGGGAAAAGTTTTTAAACAAATTTTTTTAAACTTTACATACGGTACATTAAGCCTTTGCATGTCGGAGATGCAGAATCGCGACATTATAGGTGCATTCACTAAAGCAGAGACGTTCGGAATGTTCTCCTAAGCAACCACCCACCTTAGTAATGGCACTCTAGCAACTAGTCTCTTTAGTGACCGCCCTCCTTAGCAACCGCCTTCCATAGCAACCATTCTCCTTAGCAAACACTCTCCTTAACAACCAATCTTCGTAGCAAGCAGTCTCCTTAGCAGTCGACGTTAGGAAACGATATTTCTTTCTATGTAAATATGGTCAGCATTAATAATATTATAACAATAAATGGGCTCAATGTTTCCCATGGACAATTTACACACTTGTATGATGTTGAGGAGATAACAGACACAGAAAAGTCAGCGATTTTCTCACGTTACCACCCACGCATATTTGCTAAACAGCCGTTGTCTACTACATGTTTATTGTTTAATGTACATAATCCATAATTCCTTCCCCACCCCTGCCCTAACATTTCACCTTGCAAGAAAAATGGTGTCAACAAAAATGAAATAAATAAGATTGTTTTCTACAGCAGTTTCTTAAATTTTCTTAAATTTTCATTGCCTGCATCTGGTTGCAGTATGACAACTTTGTTCTTTCAATAAACGAAAATATATATATATAGGTACATTCTGCAAATAGGCATTTTTAATACTCGCATAGAAAATACATACTTTGGTACAGCATGTACCGCTGTGCATAAATGGGCAGTGGCGTAATTTTGGGAAATCACTGCATAAAATTATTTTACCAAAATAAAATTATTTTCCTACCTACCTACCCAGTTTTTTTAACTCTGTTACCGGAAACACACCATTATCTTTTTTTTGCCTAACAATATTAGTTAATTTAACTGATGATAAACTAAAATTATTAAATAAAACTTTACTAGTAATTAGGCCAAACGCCCGTGTTATCTAGGGTGGCTACTACTAAGGTAAAACACTATAGCTGTGTTGGAAATCTGTGGAAAAATAAACACACAGTCCACATATAATATTTATAAATTTAGTCACAATGAAAAGTCCCAGATGGATTATCATCCACTGTATATCAATAGCTGCAAATGACACCAGCAAAAATTGTTTCTAGCAAACCAAGATAGCGTTAGAATAAGAAAAGTCAAACGAACATCAAACAAATTCCAGCCATTTGATTTTAAGTTCCGATGTCAGTCGATTTGCTCACTCAAGCATAATGTATATGATGTTCTGTCAATGGGTTCCACATTGGTTTATTCATTTATTCAAAAATTTATATAGCGCAGGGCGCTATATAAATTTTTCAGAAGCTGCTCCTCCAGCCCGGGTATAAAAAAGTAAACTTTCAAGTGGCCATAAAAAGGATCAGTACATGATCTACACAGCAGGCATAGTTCCTGAGGGAGGCCATTCCAAACCTTAGGGCCTACCACAGAGAATGCGCCAGGTTTTGCATAGCTGCTGTGCGGGCAAGCTCCACGTGTCTGTGTGGGCCCTCCACTGGTGCCTTTTCTAGTTTGCTGTTCACTGTTTGGCTAACTGATATAATAAACGACATTTAACATCACCTAGGCTCATGCAGAGCACCTCTAATTTTTTGCTCTTTGAGCGGCGCTACAATTATTATAATAAAGAAAGTGCATAATTCAGCCTTCACCTGTACTGCTGTAGCTGGCTTTGAAATGCCCATGTTAAGCGTAATTGGCAGATATTCTTGATAGGCAAAACTGCAAAGCAATCAAACATCTTGAAGACAAACATAAAAGAATGGGCTTTAAGGTACGGAAAAGAGTCACATAACCATGTACACATGTGCGTACGTACATATCGACCAGGTACACTGTATGTATTATTCTAATTGCAATCTGACATTTATAAAGCACCACTTCAGGAATAAACTTATCAGTGGTGCTCATAACCTGAACCAGTGATCTTCAACGGGGAAACTTCAACGACAAAGAACATCAACGCGAGCGTTGTCCAGGGCTCCGGTGCAGGCCCGGGGATGTACATCTCAGGAACCTCAGACCTGCGTCCGGTTAATGACGTTAATAAACTGCAGAAATATGCCGATGACACCTACCTCCTCATCGGTTCTATAACATCGACTCAACACAACCGGAACTACTACACCAGCAGGAGTGGGCCAAAAGCAAAAACCTGCACATTAATTCATTGAAAACCCTGAGAGATGGCAGTGGTGGGGCGATTACGACCATCCATGGCCCTGCGGCCATCTGTAACAGGAGCTGTTCGCACCACATCCATAAAAATGTTGGGTGTCACCATCGGTGAATGCCTCACGGTCTCAGAGCATGTTGACCTGACCGTTAGATCATGTGCATCATCTCTGTACGCCGGGGTGCGCAACCTTTGCAGTAATGTCGGCCGCATTAAAGGCTCATACTCTCATCACGACCGCCAAGATATCTGCTATTGGGCTATTAAAAATACATGTGTGGGGACGTCCAGAAATAAGCATGTTCACTGTTAGAAATGTGTTAACTGACGTCCATTCCTAGCTTCTTCACAAACTTCAGTACGCCTGCCATATCTTTTCCATCACAAAATTAATAAAAGAACAATAATTTTTCTATCTTCATCTTCAATCCTACTCAAATTTGTAGCTAAAATGACCTAATTTTAAAAAGCTACTCATTTCTGCACATACCTTTGTATATTTTTGTGAATTCTGGCGTTTCAAATGGCCTCTAAAATTACAAGGCAGAAAATAATACAGCAAACTTCTGAGACAGCTCAGTTTTACAGACAACATGCAATGATTAACTGCAAGAAAAGATCTGAATCTTTTATTGTATTCTTTATCAGGTTGGCAGTCACTGCACATCACTAGGACTGTCAAAATTTTAGCAAAATGCAACCCAGTTGCGCGAGTCCAAAGTGAATGGGTACCCAAAAGCCTGTCAGTCCATAACTGGGTAAATAAGACTGCCCCAATTTGTATTGATTCTTATACTAGTTAAATTTTGTAATATGTGCACTACACCGATTGATAACTGCTGACAACCAGTGCCAGATACAGGGTACCTTGCATGAGGAAAACGGGGAAACACATTTCCAGAAGGTGCAACATTCTGGTTTTCTTAGCCCATTGCATGGGGTGTGCGATAGCCAGTGATTAGCCTGCTGGACTGTCAACCAAGAGGCCCAGGGTTCAAATCCCTGCCAGGTAGAAACTTGATTTGTGCACTATTTGTACACGCCTATCATCGTCGATATGACGGCATCGTTAAATAAACGATATTAAGGCTGAACTTGATTTGAGAGTTCGTCTTCAACTGTGCCCCCTTGCCAACTCAGCCATAGCGAGTACACTGACTGTACATTGACAGTGGCAAGATGAGACAGCAAGGGAGAGGACAGACCATACGACCTCATATGCCGAAGCTATGAAAAAATTAAGTTGCTAACACTTCATACCCATGGCTGCCTCTCGAGGTCCTGTGGGTTAGCTTAAGGGACTGCTCTTCTTCCCTTCTATATGGAGGAAGGAAACCCACTCTGGTACATCAAGGCCATGACAACAAGGTTTCCATTGTTAGCCATGCAAAGTTGCATGCAACAACGAATGTTGTCCCTTGAGTAGCTATGCTTTTTCTTGACTAAGAGAGTAAACAAAAGATGAGCAAAAGATAAGCACATCTGAAGGATGGCATGGTGCCAACAGCACTGGGTCACAATGGGTAGGTATATTTAGAATTTGTTTATTGCACAAACAAGTATTAAAGCTGCAATCATTTATTCACAAGTACTGTGCAACAGGAGCCAAGCGAGCTTACACTAACCCTGGTCCCTGTTTCTTGGTTATTGCTCGATACATGAATTATCATTTATAAGGCTATAAATTAATTAATTAATGGCCATTAATTAGCTATAAAAGTTTGCATAAATGCTTACTTCAATGTCAAGAAAACTGGGCTTTTCATCATCACTGAAATAAGAAACCACACATTTTCATTAGAGACACTTAATAAATCAATTATTCATACATCACAAAATGTCAGTGTCCAAATTTATTTTGTTTCTGGTTCAATATTCACAATTTTTTATGTTATTCAGGTAAGTCCCTCCATCCCTCCATCCGCCTGAGCTTAAGTCCGTCAGCCAGAAGACCGGATCTAATGAAATGATTATGGTACATATTGCAAGATGGTACGATTCCATACGCCCAGCCAAACCAACCTAAGCGGCTGAATCATGGGAGATCTTAATTTAATCGTAACTGTAAACTGGATGGGAACTGTTCGAGAGGACCTGAGATGTCTGGAGATGACGGTGGAGGATGCTGTCGAGGTGGCGAAGGACAGCGAGGAGTGGAGAAGCTGCGTTGCTCGATGTGCAGCCCTGCACGGGAAGGACTAAGTAAGTACTAAGTACTAAGTAACTCTAAACTCGAAACTGCTACTCTAAGGCTAAACATCAGCTTATGCATGAGCACTGCATCAAGTCAAAGAACATGATGGGCGCCTTGTATGGCTGCCAAACAGTTAAATTCGACTCCTGCATTAACTTGTGAGCATCCGTTCATACAGATAGTATGAATTGTAATCATACTGTGCTATGTCAGTCTGAAACAATAAACGAAGATTATGTATTACTTGTGTGGAATACTCGTACAGATGTTCTTTGCCCAGCTCTGCAACACATCCAGTGGCTCTGAAAGTGCACAATCAGGATTAATTGTCACAAAGAACATGAGTTGCAATTCTTCAAAAGTCAAAAGTCTACAAAAATAAGTAATCCTTATTAGCACGAGACAAATGCTCACACTTTAGAACAACAATATAATTTATACAGTAGTGGAAAATGTAGAATGATGTCATTAAGGAAAAAAATAATGCAATATTTAAAACACTTTTAAAAATCTAAGCATGTATACAGTGACGGCTCATCATCGAGACTGACGACTGATCGAAACTATTGGGAACTTTCGCGCGCGATGACTCATCGATCGATACCTTGGGAATTTCCCAACAGTTTTTTTAAAAAGAAACGCGTGGACGTGTGATCATTAATAACCTAGGCTATGGGAGAATCACAGCTTTTTATGTAGCTCCTTTGTAATGCGCCAGAGAATTTATATATATACTACTCATACAGGGAAACAGCCGTACACGGAAACACCCACACTGCAGGGAACAGCCATATATTGAAGTGCAGTCATGCAGGGAACAACCAATCAGAGAAATAGCCATACAGGGAACAGTCAAAGTCAAAGACAATAAAAATTTCGTACCCAGAGTCCTCTATGCTAGTGTTCAATGACTATGCCCATTCCTCATTTGAACATTATGGTCAACAGCGTAATGAGTAAAACTAAACACCTATTATTTTCTCTAATCTCTTTGACATTGTAACTGATTGCGGTGTGCCAATCAGAGTTGTCTTTCTCAATGAACGAATATAATTATATTAATACAGGGAAACAGCCATGCAGAGAAGTGCCTTACAGGGAAACAGCCATACATGTAAACATTTATTGGACTAGAAATTAGACGCCTTGTATTTCGAATTTCATTTACGTAAACCAGGGATGGCGAACCTATGGCAAACGTACCTAAAGTGGCACACGCTCAAATGTTTTGGTTACGTGGAATTTGAAGCGTCCTCCAAAATTTCAAACTTAGAAACACCAAATCACTGTATACAGTGTATAGGAATCCACATTCTCTCTTATGAAGGACTGTATTGTAACACCATTCTAAAACCATATTTGAAATAATGTCTTTTAATTCATTTTTGTTAAGATTTTTCAGGTTGTTAAACTCTCTTGATCCTCTAAAACTGAAGCTGATTTCGTTACTGTTTTATTTTCACGTTATTCCAGTTATTTGTAGTGAACGACCTGACATGTGAAAATGCTCAACTGCTGCTGATAGCTAAATATTGTGTCTCATATTCTGGGTGCCGTGAACCTGCTGTAGGGGCCGCGGTTGAATGACAGAATGGGTCAAAATCGTAAAAATTTACTGATTATCGCTAATGGCAAACATGTATGTGGCCTACTATTATTGAAACATAAAGTAGTGTAGAAATAATTGCAACACTGTGGTTGACTACAAGGAACGTTGCTCGAACGTAATTAAGATAAAGAACTGGAAGAAAACTAAATTAAACGAAGAAGCCCAGGTGCCGTTGACTGAATGACTTACTCTGAAAGTGGTTGGGAGCCACTGGATTAATGAATATGGATGGAATGGATTGCAGGCTGACTGAGCACAGCAGTTCACCTCGGACTAGTCCGTTGCTTTTTCCTTTTAGAAACTCTCGTATTCTGTCGCCTTCTTTCGTTAATTCACATTAGCATCTCAGTCACTGGCCCGTTAGTACAGTAGGCGGTAAAATCCATTACATTATTAGGTAACTATAATAGACATACCGGATTAGGCCTACCTGAAAAGTCGGTAAGTCAGTCGACAAGTCTAAGCTACTTAATCAGTTTATAAGCATGTGACTTAGTCGACTAAATTGTTAAGTCAGTCACTAACTCATTTAGTCAGTCAGTAATAAATTCCTTAGCGACTGATTACGGGACTATATGTAGGCCTATGTATGTATTTATGTATGTACGTATTTATGTATGTATGTATAATGTATGTATGCAGGGCCTAGGACAGAGGGGGCCACCGGGGTCATTTGGCCCCAGGCCTCACTTGATATGGGCCTCGGGATTTTGGAATTACGGAGTTATTTATTGAAATGAGGAATTACGGAATTAAGGACTTATTCATTGAAATTTAGCGCTATACAAATTCTAATTATTTCGTTTTGAAATCGTTGACTTTAGATAGCCTAATTGCAAACTGTAAACAAATTTTTCGTAAATCTGTTATTAGTTGTAAAATTGAAAAGTTGTCAACACTCAACAGTCTAAACTCTCGTAACTCGTTACTCGTAAGTCGTAAGTCAAACACGCAAACCTAAATAATGTTTTAATATGAATATATTCTTCTTATCATCCGATTCGCTGTGGATAGTGTAGCCTACACAGAAGACACTATACTATAATAGTATATTCTTACTTTCTTAGTCTCTTAGAGAAACTCCGCCACTGATCGTACTCTGTCAGTGCCAGTCCCAAGCCTGGACAAAGGAGGAGGGCGACGCTAATGGTCTTCGTTATCACAGTGTCGTTAAACTGAAACTACTACTACTCTCTTAGAGCGGTGGTGTAGCCAGGATTTGGAGTTTGGGACAGTGTAGAAAATGAATGGGGTGGTGGACGAATTCGAGCGGAACGAAGAACGAGTGCACGATTAGGGGGTTTGTTTTTAACTTATGAAATTGATATTTAATCTACATCAAAATAGTTTTAACATACAATATCAGTCAATTTGACAAAATTGACCACATTGTCAATTTTATTGAAAAATAGCAAATATTCCCCCTAAGTTAGGGGGAATATTTGAACCTTTCTGGAGTTTTTAAAAGATATTTGAAAAAGGCCTTGAAAATTAACTGTGGCCCTGGGCCTCCAAATCCTGTCCTAGGCCCTGTATGTATGTATGCATGTATGTAGGATGTATGTATGTATGTAATGTATGTATGTATGTATGTATGTATGTATGTATGTATGTATGTATGTATGTATGTATGTATGTATGTATGTATGTATGTATGTATGTATGTAAGTATTAGTGTACATAGGCCCTGTGTATGTATTTATGTATTTATTTATGTTGTTTGCATGCAAGTGATTACTTATAATATAGCCTCTCCAATGCCAAGGATGACTCTTCATTGCTCAGTGGCAGCGTTTTGTGCCAAGCATTCAGTTGTCTTCGTTTCATTCTCTCCAGACAAAGAACCAGCAAACGAGCGGTGGCAGACAAATGAACTGTTTGGCAATGGAGGCAATGGAGAGCAAACAAATTGCCCACAGTGGTTAAACGGCTTCGCTTGGCACTGGCCTTCGATGGAGGCAGGTAGGGAGGGAGGGGCAAGCGAAGGGAAACCTTTTCAAGGCGCCGAGTGGATGGATGGATGGAGGAGGCGCAAGAAAAGCTCTCTGCGGCTTCTCCAGCTGTTTAAGAAACCGATGGAAATGGGAAAATGAACGACGCCGAAGAAATTCGGTTTCGCCCCCAGGGACAAAATGAAATCAACGAACGGCTAAAGAAAATACCGGCGGCCATATTGAATTCTACAGTTGCGTAAAATGTCATCGCTCAGGCACCGGTGGGGAGCAACTAAATAGCACTGAGTAGAGCAAGAGAGTGCCCCGACTAAGATCATACGAAGATACGCAGAATTTCATGACATTGTAATATTAGCCTCTGACAACGCATTTAGGCTATAATCGTAATGGAAACGCTCGCATTAATCCGTTGATAGTGTCCGGGAGATGCGTTAAATTGCTATCTATTCTGATAGTTTTTACTTAGCACCGGATGGAAGGTGATCCTGCGAATGATGCCTTCCTGTGCGATTGTTGCATCAACTCCTGCATATACGTCTGCGCAACATGTTTAGCGCATTTAGATTCGTCCATTAACTTCGCGCCTTTTTCTCTGGGTGGCCGACTGCAGCGTAAGTATGGGATCGTGGTCGTCGAAATAAAATTATGGGCCATTTTGCATATAATTATCAACCGACTGCAGCAATGGGATTAAATGTATCCACGCGTTAATACAGAGACAGAGATATCTGTTCAGACACACACACACACACACACACACACACACACACACACACACACACACACACACAGTGACAGAGAGAGATAGAGAGAGATAGAGAGAGAGAGAGAGAGAGAGAGAGAGAGAGAGAGAGAGAGAGAGAGAGAGAGAGAGAGAGAGAGAGAGAGAGAGAGAGAGAGAGAGAGAGAGAGAGAGAGAGAGAGAGAGAGAGAGAGAGAGAGAGAGAGAGAAATAGAAATATATACTGACAGGCACAAACAGGTGTCATGTAAAATGACTTTGAGTAAAGTACCAAGCTTCGAATCTTGGTTGCCTGTTGGTGTCCGTGGGTTTATCCTTAGGCCTTATGCATCTGTCTAAGTCTGTCCCACCATGTCCGTCTCATTCACTCTGTCTCTGTTGTGCTGTTTGTGTGTCATCTGTTTCTGACAGTCTGGTTGTCTGCACCATTCTGAGTGTATCCATATGTGCGAATGTCCGTCTGTATAGGTCACCGACGATCAGCCCGTGCGATATAAATCTCGGTAGAGGCGTACATAGTCCGACGACTACTCAGACAGTTTTACGACCACACAAATCCACAGAGGAAGGGAAACAAAAGACCGACAAAAGCAACAGGAAAAACGGACCGACGCTCGTCAGAATCAAGTTCACAGATAATAATATTGTAACTGCGTTGACGGAAAACTTAACAGGAATCATCAGAATTGCATTAGAAGTGGATTTAAAATGTTACGATACAAACTGTTCTACGGTCTTCTACCGATGAAATTGGAAACAATTCCAATACGATGCCCTAACACGACACTTTTGAACAGTCTTCATGCACCTATCTAGAAAGCCAAAAGCCTTTTTGTTAAAGAAAAACCCAGATAAAAGGCACTTGCATCGTAGCTCTGAGCATTTGTGCTGATAGTAACAGTTGACGGTGTGTATAAAGCATCCTATATATAGAAGTAGTTTACTGAAGGAAACTCGCCGTATATATGCAATTGCGGCAACTTCTGTAGCATCTATAGAAGTTGTCGTAATTACATAATTATACCTCCCTCGCTCAGCCTGTACTTGCTTTCGTTCATTCGTCTTCACCTCCGGATTTTGACCCAATACTGAAACTGACCTAGCTATCTGAGCCTTCGGATGTGGGGTGACTATAAGTGCCGGTGAATAAGATGATATCCGCGACACAGCCTTTGTATGGCGTTGAGAATTTTCATCATATAACATTATTATTATAGGCTTGATAATTAGTTACCTATAATTTTATGATACAATCAGGGGTGCAAAAACCCAAGTTTTCTTTGTTTTGTGTGTGTTTTTTTAAAGATTTTCCCATTTCGGATCATAAAACTCATAGAGTGACATGAATTCCGTTCAAATTAATCAGATGCATATTTATAATGAAATTAATTAGAACAGTAGAACCGTAGAATGGCATGTAACGAAATTAACGAAGACCATATACAACAATTGCCAAGAGAGTTGAAGAGACGCCATTTTGGTATTTATAATTTCTAAATTTGAAAAAACCAAAATACCAAATTTTACGGTTTTCTGTTTTTGTTTTTGTTAAAAAAAAACCTTTAGCAGCCCTGGATACAATGCAGCATTGAAGTTCATTGCTGTACGTCTACTGTGGCAAAATGCAGAGCTGAAAAGTCTATCCAGCCTTTTAAAAATTCGACACTGCTAGATGAAATCAATTGTGAATACTTGCTAACAGCGACAACGAAAGCACTAAAAGCTTTACTAACGAAGGATCTATATCATAGTGTTGACATAAGGTCAAGGCCACTCGATGCGATCGACCCATCAATCAATCAAAGTCACGGATTGCTGACGTCATCTGCAGCTGAGCCCTCTCTGCTCAGACGACGACGGATGCATCCATTATGCATCATCGTTGTGCGAAACCGCATTTGTCTTTGCGCATTTGTAAAATATTTATCGCCAATTTATCCGGCTGTTACTCGCAGCAACATGGCTACGCAGTGTCTAGAAAAGTCATATAACGAACGGCGAGGTTACCACATGTGGCTCTATAAAATTTCTATGCGGTGCTCGACACGTTCCGTGATACTTTTGATAATGACTCAATGCATCACTGTCGTCTGTTGCGAGTCTGAGTCGACTTTTAATTCCATTAGGAGTGACAACACGTCTCGACTTCACTCCCATGCAGACGGGTGCACTGTCACACGCTCCTGGAGACAGAGTCACGGACGAATCTCTGCTCCCATCTGTCCGTATACTTATATGGCCATATAACTCTTGAGCTTTCTGTCTCTATCTTTCTGTCTCTATGTCTCCCTCCGTCTCTGTCTGTCTCTGTCTGTCTCTGTCTGTCTGTCTCTGTCTGTCTCTGTCTGTCTGTCTCTGTCTGTCTCTGTCTGTCTCTGTCTGTCTCTGTCTGTCTGTCTCTGTCTGTCTGTCTCTCTTTCTCTCTCTGTATACCCATCTGTTTCTCTGTTACTCTGCAGATGCCTAACTCTAGCTTCAAGAGTTGGATTCGCCATAAGGTTGAGGGTTCGAACTCCAAGCCCAAATACTTAACCCCTGCAATCGTTGTGAAAAGGGTTTGACGTAATCTAATTGCTGGCCTGCTTAAGTACTGTTATTCTGTTAGTTAAGGCTGTTAACCGTCCTTCCGCTGTGTTAATTTAAGGATTAGCAAATAGGTGTCCCTGTTAGCGGGATCTTTAATCCCTTAAGGGCCTTTCTTGTTGCCATCTCGATATGTGAAGTCTATTACTGTGCATAACTTGATTGATGGTCTCAATAATAAAGATTGAATTGAACATTTATGTAACGACCATTCAAGGTATCTACTCAGAGGCGCTCTCTGCGCTGGCCTATAATGATGTTATATCTCATTACGAAAGAATATTGCTTTATCAGTTAGCATGCAAAGCAATGCACAGTAAGCTGAAAGAGTCACCAGTGGCGGCCCACGCACACACGGGAACCAACCAACGGATTCTCGTCGACAGCTGAAGATAGCATGGATGCTCAGAGTCTCTGGGCCAAGTTGCCTCGATTGGGTAGAGCGCGATGTAATCCAGGGCAGAACCCTGTTTACTGCTGTTTTGTATTATCTAATCTGCAAGTAACCGAATTATGGGTGGGCCATGGGTGGCGTGTGGGTCTGTGGGTGAGATTTGGGTGAGTTAGCGAGCCTGCCTGCCTGCCTGCCTGCCTGCCTGTCTGTCTGCCTGCCTGCCTGCCTCTGACTCTGCCTTCGCCTCTACGCTCTACGCTCTACCCTCGTTCTGTCGGTGTAAACAGGGTTCTGCCTTTTTGCAAGCCGGCACCATAGTTAAATCAGTTTCGATCTAATGTAATATGAGAAGTGCTCTAGTGTAATCTAATATTATGTAGCTTATTTTAATATAATCTAATCTAAAAATGCAAATGATTAAATCTACTGCTGTTTTGTATTATCTAATCTGGTTCATATCATCTCATGAAGTCTAATCACACTAACTCCAATCCGACTCAGTCTAACCCACGCTAATCAAATCTAATCAAAGCTAATTTAATCCGATCTATTCCAATATAATCTTTTTATTGTGGTCCAAGCTTAAGTCACACTGGCAATCCACATGTAGGTTCTACGAAAAGTATTTCAAACTTATTGAAGCCAATTAAAGTACAAAGGAACTTAAGGAAGGCATGTGCAGAAAATATTCTTAATATCTCTGATCACATGTATGTATGTATGAGCACTTGCTATAGCGCACCTTCAAGATTTCTACTCAGAGGCGCTCTCGACTACAGAGCGGACACTGAATCGGAGTTTCACGCCGAAGCGCATGAGCAATTGCGAGTGAAGGACTTGCCCAGGGTCCCTACGCGGCAGCTTGGGGTGAATTCGAACCCGCAACCCTCCAACTGCAAGGCACCGAACATACCCCTAAACTACCGCCCCCGCCCACCCCCTCCCCCCCCCATAGCATATAATTACAAAGCTATGGCAACATTTTGGCCTATAGGCCTATACATTCTAACAACATGTTTCTATCTACAATAGGTATTCTATTATTATATAGCACACGGTGGAAGAATACTTATGCGTCGTCATTTGAAAACGACAACTCGCCGTTAAGCTATTGAATGCGCAAGGGACGGGTGTTTATGATAGCTGCTGACGGGTTCATTGTTCCGCCGAAATAGGACGACGTCTTCTTTGTGGATTACTTTCACAGAGGCATAGTCATAAGTAATACCATTGAACAAGCCATTGACTGATATCATTTACATTACCCTGTGGAGAAATCTCCGTTCCCTGGGTTAGGGGACTTCCATGGCACAGCAGGGCTCTTCCACTGTGGTGGGAAACTGGGATCCGTCACTTTGGAATAGCCTTCCATTTAGATTACTATTCGAGCTCAGGTGATTGTGAGAGACGCAGGACTGTGGCAAATTCTTTTCTTGAAACTTAAGTATGGCCTTAGAGTCTCAAGCTGGAAGTAGTTACCAGTTGGTTCTATAGAGGCAAAATATAAGGTGGAAAATACATTACAATACGTTACAATATACGAATAATATTATTGACTGCATAATTGCATAGGCCTACGGATACATGGATACATATATATCCATAAATATACATGTTTATTCATATACATATTATATGGCTCTTTATACCCCGCTCGCGGACTTATTATTAGGCAGCGCCGTGCTTTCTCTGTTTCTGGCCCTGAAATTTGGAATGGGCTTCCTGTGGCTCTTCGCTTAGTATTGAATTGTATTTAGCAGTTTATAAAGCGTCTCTCAAGTAATACCCAATCAGAGGCGCTCCCAGTGCGAAGATCCCTGCGGAAAAAGAAACGTCTCAAGACAACGAGAAGAGACTGAAATACTCCCAGTTAAGATCACAGATCGAATCGCAGAGGGAAGGTCATTCCAGAGCATGGGACCAACAGATGCATAGGCGCGATGCTTAGTGCCCAGTGACCTTGAAGCCGCGTTTTATACCCACCTTAGTACTGTTCTCTTTAGCCAGGGTTGAGTCGGGAGTGCTCCTGAGTAGATAACCTAGAAGGTGCGCTACATAAATCTCCGAAATGAATAAGTAATCGCATCCATCTATCTATCTATCTATCTATCTATCTATCTATCTATCTATCTATCTATCTATCTATCTATCTATCTATCTATCTATCTATCTATCTATCTATCTATCTATCTATCTATCTATCTATCTATCTATCTATCTATCTATCTATCTATCTATCTATCTATGGAATTTATATAGCGCCCCTTCAAGATAACTACTCAGAGGTGCTCTATGTATAAGCAATAGGTCTATATCTCTAAAGTAAATATTTTGCGATTAATGATCGATGAATACTCACTCGTGTGTTCGATGTTGGAGCAATTGAAATGAACGCAGGAACAGATCTTCCAGAGACTGAAGTGAGCAGATCCATACATCGTATGATCTATACAATCAAAACAATCAACACCGTATGATCTATACAATCAAAACAATCAACACCGTATGATCTACACATTCAAAACAATCAACACCGTATGATCTAAACATTCAAAACAATCAACACCGTATGATCTAAACAATCAAAACAATCAACACCGTATGATCTAAACAATCAAAACAATCAACACCGTATGATCTAAACATTCAAAACAATCAACACCGTATGATCTATACAATCAAAACAATCAACACCGTATGATCTAAACAATCAAAACAATCAACACCGTATGATCTAAACAATCAAAACAATCAACACCGTATGATCTATACAATCAAAACAATCAACACCGTATGATCTATACAATCAAAACAATCAACACCGTATGATCTAAACAATCAAAACAATCAACACCGTATGATCTAAACATTCAAAACAATCAACACCGTATGATCTATACAATCAAAACAATCAACACCGTATGATCTACACATTCAAAACAATCAACACCGTATGATCTAAACAATCAAAACAATCAACACCGTATGATCTAAACAATCAAAACAATCAACACCGTATGATCTAAACAATCAAAACAATCAACACCGTATGATCTAAACATTCAAAACAATCAACACCGTATGATCTATACAATCAAAACAATCAACACCGTATGATCTACACATTCAAAACAATCAACACCGTATGATCTAAACAATCAAAACAATCAACACCGTATGATCTAAACAATCAAAACAATCAACACCGTATGATCTACACAATCAAAACAATCAACACCGTATGATCTATACAATCAAAACAATCAACACCTTATGATCTACACAATCAAAACAATCACCGTATGATCTACACAATCAAAACAATCAACACCGTATGATCTAAACAATCAAAACAATCAACACCGTATGATCTAAACAATCAAAACAATCAACACCGTATGATCTACACATTCAAAACAATCAACATCGTATGATCTAAACAATCAAAACAATCAACACCGTATGATCTAAACAATCAAAACAATCAACACCGTATGATCTACACAATCAAAACAATCAACACCGTATGATCTATACAATCAAAACAATCAACACCTTATGATCTACACAATCAAAACAATCACCGTATGATCTACACAATCAAAACAATCAACACAGAATAATACCCAATCAAAAGAACAATAGAACAATCTGTGACTCACTCGTCCATATTTACATGTAATTTAATGTGCTGTAAATCTTCGAAAATTTCTCAGCGCCCACAAAGCCACGTCAGGAGACCAACTTTTCACCGGCGCTATATCAAATCAAGTCCGCAGTAGCAAAACTCCTCTGTTCGTTCCGGTGCCAGGTCAAAATCCGGGGAGGTCAAGCCGAGGAGACACCATGGTGCTACGGTGGCAATCGGTGATGATGGTGGTCGTGTGGTGGCGCAGGAGTAGAATCCCAGGATAGGATTGCTTGAAGAGTTCGGTTTTCAGTCGTGAGTGGAAAGCAGAAGAGGAGAGTGCAAACGGAGGAGAGGCTGAGTTAAGAAGCGAGACAGGAGGATGAGCAAACAGGTGGAGGTCTTTGGGAGTCTGTTCCAAAGAGCTGGTGCAGCGTAGACTAAGGAGCGGTTGCAGAATTTCAGAGAGGATGAGACTGGAGGCCGGGATAGAGAAAGGTACGTTGATGAGCGAGTAGACCCATGCAGGCGGTTGGATGGTGAATAGCTGGCGTATGTAAGAGGGTTTAGACGTTTGAAGGGCATTGTAGGTAAGAGATGCTGTTTTGTAATAGATGCGCTGAGGCCAATGAAGTGATTTTAGAACAGGGGTTATGTGGTTGCGTTTCATTTGAGAAGAGTCGATGTTGTAAAAAATGGAGTTACAGTAGTCGAGTTTGGAATAAACAATTGAGGCCGCTATATATTGTGCACGCGGTCTTGTAATCAAGTATTGGGCGTTGTATTGTATTGTATTGTATTTGTTAATTTATATAGCGCCGCTCACAACAGTGGCCATTCAGTAGCGCTCCCAGTGCGAGAAACACTAGAGAAGAACAATGTTTGAGGTGGGAGAAGGCTGTAGGTATAGAGACCCAGAAAGAATGGTAGCACGTAGAGATGACGGAAGGGCATTCTATAGGGAGGGCCTAATAGTGGCAAAAGATCTAGTTTGGGCCATAGTTTTTTCTTTTTGTTGTAATTATCAATCAATCGATTACATATCATCCGACGAGTTATTCATCCATCCATCCGATCCAAGTTCCTACATTCCTTACTCACTCCATCTCTCCATCCATCCATCCGATACCTTTCCAGTTTCCTGCCTCCATATATATAAATACAAGTATGTATTATGCGTATATTGTTATTCATGCACATATACATATACATACATGTGGGCATACGTACATACGCACGTACACACATTCAATCACCCTTAGAATCCAATCCTCGATATGTGGACGAAGGGAGATTGATGATGGTTGATGAGAAGCGACTATTGACAAGTGCCCGTTCGGTCGAGAACGACCACCTGTTAGGTTAACGACCGGATGCTGTTAGGTTAACGACCGGATGCTGATTGCATTTAACAGGTCGGATCTTATCTCAGCTGCAGTTTTAGATAGGAGGCAGGCAGCCTATCATGGATACATGCAGCTCTGGAGAGCCATCGACTGATGCGTACGTGTTATCGATTATGCAAACGCTCCAGTTCCATCGTTTGAGACCTATTCACGTCATACTTACTTAAGCAAGTGCCCGATGCGATATGTTAAATTTCTCTCCTAAGACTTACAACTGTGTAGACTATGTAGAGTCAAAAGTCGCTCACGCAAGGCGAGCGGTCTTAAAATTATTATAATTCTGGGTTTCGGGCTTTGAGAGTTGAAGAGATGCCACTTTTGGCATTTATAATTAAAAAATTTATAACAAGCCAAATTTTGTGGTTTTCTTGCTTTGCTGGTTTAAAAAAACAAAACAAAATAAAACAAAAACAAAAGATACTTTTCCACCTCTGGTGGGGATTGTAACATCATTAACACAGGACCATGGCATGCATGCCCAGCGCATCAGATGACGTCGTAGAATTCGATGAAGCTTTACATCGAGTTGTCTTGCACGGAACTGTTTCTGTGCCATCTGCTTCGGGCGCAAGAAGATAATGACCGGAAATAAATCAGAGATCAAAGGTTACTTGAATCAGGAACATGACCTTTGTTGGTCGTCACTAGATATTCTTCTTCACTGTTTCAGTTGTTCAGAGCGTCTGCTTAATCTACTTTTGTAAGCAGGGCTTCATTTCTGCGACCAACAACACATCGCATATATAAGGTTTGCCTTTCAGTTCCCAAACGTCTCTTCCATTAACCCCGTGCGGCTGGCCACCTCGCGTCGTGAAAACGAATAAAGGGACGGTTTCCATTCCCCACGAGGCACGTAACGCACGTAACATACGAGAGATGTGCTCAGAGGAAACGCAACACAAAGTGCTCTATACACATGGTGGGATACACAATTACACATCATACACAGACGCCGGACAGGATGAATTATGGGAAGGATTGTCGTAAGTGACGAGTGTAGGATGAGTGCAGAGAGATGGAGATTGGAGACAGACAGACAGACTGCCTGTCTGTCTGTCTGTCTTTTCTCTCTTCTTTTTCTGCCTATTCTTTTTCTTCGCCTTCTTTTTCGCAGACAGAAAGGCAGGTAGACAGAAAGGCAGGTAGACAGACAGGCAGACAGAGACATTGGCACATCAAAAACCACCGAAAGCTGAATTACACTTTCATTCATTCAGTCAAAAATTTATATAGCGCCCCTTCAAGGTAACTACTCAGAAGCGCTCCCAACTCCAGTCCGGTCAAAAAGGTAGGCCCTAAGTTATAATTACACATATATTTACATTAAATAAGTAAGAAATTAGGTATACTAGTAACTAGGCAGGTAGATAATTAATACAAAAAATTAATTAAACAATTAAGGATTATAAGAAGGTTTTTATTTAATTAAGTAAGTAGGCCCCTGAACTTTAGCGCCGCTGGACAATTGCCTGCGCTAAACAAATAAAACAATGCAATATAGGCACAATGTAAGAAAACTGGGTCAAATTATATGACGTTTAAAACTTAACTCTACATGCATTTTGAAAAGGAATTAACATAAGTGAAGCTATTTGCATGCACGGTTAGAGGTCAAATTGGCATCAGTCATATTGAGGCAGGGTCAGTTAGAGGTCAAAGTAAGTGGGTAGGTAGGTAATAAATATATAATTTCATCCATTAACTCTTCTTCTTTTTCTTCTTCTTTTTCTTCTTCTCTTTCTTTTTCTTATTCTCTTTCTTTTTCTTATTCTCTTTCTTTTCCTTCTTCTCTTTCTTTTCTTTTTCTTCTTCACATTCTTCTTTGCATTCTTCTTCTTCTTCTTCTTGATATTCTTCTCTCTTCTTTTTCTGCCTATTCTTTTTCTTCGCCTTCTTTTTCTTCGTATTTTTCTTCGTATTCATCTTCTTCACATGCTTCTTAAAAACTGAATGAAGGAATATTTGAAGGGAACTGGTGTACCTTCAATTGTTGGAAACAGATCAACACCGTTGTTTTCTTTTCTTCCATGCCTCAAATTACTTTCCGATTAACCTCATCACCATAACACTTGCCCCATCCAACGCCAACCCCATTTCCCCTCCTCGCAACCTTTCCTTCGATGACAAACGACTGAACCCAATCCCTTCCCTCCCTTCCCTCGTCCGCCATCGTTCACCAGCCGAAGGTGTCATGACTCGCAGGGGTCCAGGTCGTAGGTCGGCATTCATTATGATGGCAACGGCGCTCCATACCGATGGCCCACTGCAGCAGCATATGGTTGGACGGACGGATGGACAGCGAGGCCCAATGTGCGCCAATATAGATCTCCTAATCCGGGTCTTTGTTCACGAAATACATTATTGACGTGCTGCCCTCTGACGACGACGACGGAAGGCGGCGCAAAGCCTGCTTCTGTCGACCGCTCGGTGGCGCTGTGCTATTGCGAGAGAGGCGCTCTCTGTCGACGAGAAATGAAGGTGGGGAAAACGACAACGGATACGCGGAGGCCGTGCAATGAAGTAGGAAAATGGGGGAAAAGGGGAGAGAGACAAAGAGAAATAAGGCGAGAGACAGGCAGACAGACAGACATAGACAGAGACAGACAGACAGACATAGACAGAGACAGACAGACAGACAGACAGAGACAGGCAGAGAGAGAGAGAGGGTAGGGATGGATAGGGATTGAATGATAGAGAAAGAAAGAAAGCAACAGAGAGAAACAGATAGAGAGAGAGATAGAGACAGTGGCAGGAATAGGCAAACAGATAAGAAAGGGAAAGTGACTCGAAGAGGGAGACAAGATGGAGAAACGACCGGAAGTAGGCTGAGGTCGATAAACAGAAGAAAATGAATGGAAAAGATGGATGGGTGAGTGAGTGGGTGAGTCAGTCAGTCAGTCAGTGGGTGGGTTAGTGGGTGGGTGGTTGGGTGGATTAGATTGGGTTTGAATTGGAATGGGTGTGAGTGGGTGAGTGGGTGACTGAGTGACTAAGTGAATGAGAGAGTCAGTCAGTCAGTCAGTCAGTCAGTCAACTGCCAGTCAATCAGTTGGCCAGATGGTGAGTCAGTAAGACAGTGAGTCAGTGAACAAGTAGGTGAAAGAGTTACGTAGTATAGTCATTCGATTAGCTGGCAACAGCTGACTTTAATCCATAAAAACATGCGGAAATATTACAAATGAGCCGTCATGGAAGTAGACTCAATTAACCCACAGAAAACCTTGAGATGAAGATGACATTCTCCATTTCACTGATTTGCTTCTCCTGTGCGTCAAAGACTGACTATTATGAAAGAAAAGACCGATCATAATGAAAGACACTACAAGCAGAACAATTGGATGAAGGAATAAAGGAAAGTAAGGACTCAAAATGTCACAAATACGTACGTGTGTACATATACACATAGCGCCTCTGAGTATAGGCTTCTTGAAGGGGCGCTATATCATCAGACTAAATCGCTCTGGATTTACTCACACAGGTTTCTCTTCTGCGAAAGTTCTTGCTAATGTAGCAGACACTTTGCTATTCAAAGCTGCTCTATTAAATGAGAATCATGCACTCAGATGCCTTTTCCCCAACCAACATTTCACCCCTTATTTTCTCACGGCCATACCACATAACTTTAACCTTCCTGACAAAGACTCGCGAAACTTTATATCTCGAATGTTATTCCTTAACTCTTACAAAGCTATTACTTTATAATTTTATTATATTATACTATGTTATCTAGCTTTTCCATGTACGCCTACAGCGTTATGTCTGTTGTTAACACAATAAACGAATATAAAAATTATGATGATGATATAAATCCCTGAAATGAACATACATGCATGCATGCATCGACACATACACACATACTATACATACGCACGTAATACATCTTGATATACATACATGATGCATGATTGTGTACATACAAAGGCAGAGAGATATGAAATTCCTGATTGGCAGACTATCAGGCATAGACATGCAGACGAAGTGACGAGTCTAATCCCCAGAGAATTGAATTCTGCGTTGGATCATATCGCGTAGTTCGTTTTCAGGCGACGACAGTTGTTATAATCAGGTCTTGCTTTGGGAAAAGAAGGCACAGGAGGAGGAGGAGAAAGAGGAGGAGGAGGAGAAAGAAGAAGAGGAGGAGAAGGAGGAAGAGGAGGATAAGGAGGAGGACGTGGAGAAAGAAAGGAAGAGGAGTCGGTGGAGGAGGAAGAGGAGGAGGAGGATGAAGAGGAGGAGGAGGAAGAAGAGGGAGGAGGAAGAAGAAGAGGAAGAAGAAGAACAAAAGAAGCAGAATAAGAAGGAGGAGGAAGAGCAGGAGGATAAGGAGGAGGAAGAGGAAGAAGAAGAGGAGGAAGAGAAGTCGGTGGAGGAGGAGGGGGAAAAGGAGGAGAAGAAGAAGAAGGAGAAGGAGAAGGAAGAGGAGAAGGAGGAGGAGGAGGAAGAGGAGAAGGTGGCGGAGGAGGTAAAGGCGGAAGAAGGAGAGGAAGAGGAGGAAGAAGAGGAGGAGAAGAAGAAGAAGAGGAGAAGGAAGAGGAGAAGGAGACGGAGGCTGGTCTCAGATGACGACTCCGTTCTGTGTGTCTCTTAGAAGAAACGATGTCTCTGGTCGTTGGATCAGTGCCAGGATTTCCTCCTAATCCTCATCTTCGTTTCGATCTGCAGCACTTGTCAGTCGCAACCATATTCATCCAAAGCTATATATATTCCCAGAGCTCGTCTATGTCTGCACTTCATGTTTCTCTCTCTGTTCTTCGCGTGTCTCTGTCTCTTTGTCCCGTTCTTTCTGTCTCTCTGTCAGTCTCTGCCATTGGATTAGATCAGATTAAGTTAGAATAGATTAGATTATATTAGACCACGTTAGATTAGATTAGATTAACGTTCTGCCCTTTCTCTCATCCAAGAATCTAGCAACGTCTTTCTTCTGTTGCCTGATGCTATAACTTCTGCTTTCTGTCCAATTGCCCATAATCCAGGCCAGCTGCGTAGTCTCCGGATTTCCTGAAGTCTTCCATCCCTTCAGTTCTTTCCATCTCTTGTATGCCTCCTGCTGTCACTAACGACCTTGCTCATGTTGTTTATCCCATCATCTCTTTGCTTAAATCAATTGTCGGTTTCTTCTTCTCTCGCATCAACCGTGTCACTTTCAACTTTGATTCGAGCTATCTTCCTTTATGTTCTGCTACAAGTGAACTTCAAAATCTCTCCGTTCCTCTGCGCAGGTCAAAGGTCAAGCTTCTTGTACCTCGCTCGCTGAACTCCGCCAGGCAGAGCCGAGATTTCTCGGTCGCTGGTCCTGCGACCTAGAATGGGCTCCGTGTGACACTTTGTCTGGTGCCCAGAGGCCATTCTATCATGTTCCATTCCATGTCCAATTTAGCCGGGGTTGAATCGGGAGCGCTCCTGAATGGATAGTCTTGAAAGGGCGCCTTTTAAAACCTCCAAATGAATGAAGACTTTGATTTAAACAAATCTTTGATAAAGTAATGATTTGAATAAAGTCTTTGATGTTCAATAGTATAATAATAAATTAATAGAGAATTTAACGACAGCAGCAGTTCACAGTTCAACATTAAATTCACTGCACACAAGAATCTGTCAGCATTCGTTACACAAACTTTCAGCTTAACCCTGAGCTCCCCAGCCAATCGGCACAAATACCCTGAGGAATTTTGTACCCAAAATATTTGTTAAATTTGTACGTTTAAAAGTTATAAAATCTTATAATTTGACTCCCGAAAACGTCAAAACACACAATTATTCATAACCATGAATACAAATAGAGATTTTATTTGTGAATTATACACAGTTCTCGCAACATGACTTTCCTTGTGCTACAGCTCGTTGCTTGCTGTACAGTTCGGTGAATTTGGCTATCGCCAGAATTCAAGTTTCGAATGATAATTCTCAAAACAGTTATTGCTACCAGTGCCAATGCACAGGGAAACTTCGCAGGCTTTACACCAATACACAGTTTTACAGCGTTTGGGTAAGTCTTTTTCCTTGGTATCCAGATCACTTTGCTTGGCTACCTTGTACTTCTCTGAACAGACAACACATCTATTGTTTGACGTTGTACCTTTTGAACATTCAGGTAAATGTACTGGAATATTGGGTTCATTCAATAATCTTGTATCATCTGTACCAGACGTTCGACGCGACTTCGGAGCTTGCGTACGTGGGTATGTTCCAACCAAGTCATGGCATCACATATATTCAAGCGAAGTCGGTTACTCTCTCTGGAAATGTTGTTTGGAATATTTTTCGGCCCTATGTTTTCCACCGGTTGGAACGCACTATTTGCTCCCGAAAACGATGTAATATCGATTGAGAAACAGTAGCAATATCTTTTCGAGATGAGTGAACAGGTAACTCGGTGTCAATATCATTTTCACTGTCAAATCGTCAGCGGTATAGTCGCCTGTCACAACAGACTCCGTATCTGATGCCAGCAGCATGTCACGAACTTCCTCGACCGTAAATGTTTGTTTAGTTCTTCGTTTCCGCTGTTTCTCGTTACCGGCATTGGTTTTCTTACGTTCATATTCCATACTGATAGATTGTTTGTTTGCTTTTTTAGGTTTCGGCATTATAAACTGTGATAAACGATGGTATGATACATAATGAATCATTACTTTCACTCACAGGAAACGCAGTCACAAAACACAAATATTGGAATTATCTGTGTCGAAAAAATCCTTGATTTCTATAGATATCAAAAATCCATCATCCAGTAGAAGCGTACGCAGTTTGTGCGCTAATTACATAAAGGTCGTCTTACTGGCCCTTAGGGAAATGATGGTAGATGATCAGGCCGGTTTTCCGACCTTTCTGGTATATATATATACGCCTATATGTCGGGGTCAAAAGGTTACATTTAACGCACTACCGACCACCTGTGCCAAGTCTTTTTCCTCGCCCTCTCCTCAATGCATAATTTTATGTGATACTGCCTTTTATGAGATATTCACGCCAAGACAACATACCACAGCAGATTAGAACGAACCAGTCCATGACATCACTATTGACCCATCTCAACGCAGACTGGAACTGAGCTGCCGTGGAGGCAACTCAGAGCGTGTGGACTTCTCAGAGCATGTGGAAGTCCACGTGCTCTCGTACCAACCGACTTCCTCATAATTATCTAAGTCTAGTTTTATTTCAGCCTCCTGTTTCTTCTTAAATACCTACGCGAAGCCCAACCATACATTGTAGTTCACCTATTCATTCTTGGGCCTGCTCCAGTACATAGGCCTATATGTTATGTAGCCTATGTGTAAATTTTAATTATTTAAGCTTATTCATTAAATTATTTTCGTTGTTCATGTAACGAAACGCTGCATGTACATTAACTTCTAAAAGGAGGAGTTTATCCAGAGCAAAATCAATGCCCCAAAATCCGCGATACTGCGCATAATATGAAAAATACAGAGTGCATGTGCTTCAGGAAGAAAGCGCTATAAAAATCGACCCTTGGGGTCAGAGCCAAGCGTGCAGATGGTCACGCCACGTAGCGGGGATATCGCTTCCTGGCTGTGGTAGTTGAGTACATAAAACTCGGCGCTTAATTAATTTGGTAATGGGTGATAACAGTGCTTGATGGAGCCGCTAATAAGGTCGTGGACGCGACGAGAGTTGACATAAAACCCAGCCCAGAATATCAGATACCGTACTCGGCGCATCCTGCCACCTTCCACAGCCAGTGTTGTCAAACTATTCGCCCCCATCCCCATATCACGCACCATCCTTAAACACCTCAGTTTAGCACCAAGGCTTCGTATCAAAGGCTAGCAAGGGAGTGAGGCAGCCAAGCTTGACTGCGGATGCTATAAAAAGCATCCAAATGTTCTCCGTCTTACGAGCATCGCCTTCCAATGAGGGACTGAGAGGAAACACGGAGGAATGGATTGAGTCCGAGATCCAGCGCCCATTTTCCCTCTTGATGAGAAGTAGTAGTGGTAGCATCAGCAGCAGCAACAGTAATGTAATTAGCAACTTCCATTGGGCCGGTGTCTAATGCACAAGGCATCAACCGATGGCACAGTAGTAGTAGTAGTAGCAGCAGCAGCAGCAGTAGTAGAAGTAGCAGCAGCAGCAGCAGCAGCAGCAGCAGCAGCAGCAGCAGTAGTAGTAGTAGTAGGCTGGTAGTATGGGTTACAGGACCTCCCGTTTGTTGGTTTCGATCGTACTTGTCTGAAACCACATGATTATCTCTAGTGATTCCAGAACTAAATGGATCCACATTAAACTGGGTGCTCCGCAATGCTCTGTCCTTAGCACCAAGGCTTCGTATCAAAGGCGAGCAAGAGAGTGAGGCAGCCAGGCTGGGTCCCCTGCTCTTCATTCTATATAAGGCTGACCTCCCTTCCCTTTTCCCACTCTCTGGGGCTGCTGGTCATCTCTTTGCGGACGATGTACAATCATTCGTCCATGGTTCTCGTTAATCTCAGCTGCACTTAGTTAGCGCATTCAGTTCCTCTCTAATTCTCTCCTCCCTGGATGACAGATCCTAGGTGTCACTTTGTCAGAACAATTCAACTTCGACACGCATGTTAACAACATTGTCATTAAGGCTAGACAGTCAATGTATGCCCTCCGCGTTCTAACAGCACACGGGTTAAAGGGCCAATCTCTGTGTGATGTAACAAATGCTACCATAGTGTCGCGGATGCTCTATGCGGCCCCGGCGTGGTGGGGCTTTGTGGGGGCAGAGGGACGCTCTCGTCTTCAGGCAACTATACGGCGACTGGTCCGGTCTCGTTATCTACCGGAATTCTACCAAAGTTTCGAGCAACTTTGCAGAAAAGCAGACTCTTACCTCTTTTCTACCATCATCAGCAACCCTGCACATGTATTACATCAACTACTGCCTCCCTTGAAAACTGTTTCATACTCGCTACGCCCCAGAACCCACAATAGAATAATACCTAAGGCAAACTCTCTATCTCGTAAAACATTTGTCACACGGATGCTTTATACCTAAATTTTTTTATATTTGATGATCTTTGTACACCAAAATGCGGTTAGCAGTTGGTTTTCAATAAAGGATATACTTACTTACTTACTTACTTACTTACATCACACCGTCTCTCCATTAACCTTTATTTACCCACTATGCCTTTTAGGTGGAATTTTGAGATGGCCCTTAGATATGTGTTGTATGTTGATGGTATTAAAACAGAAATGACAAGCTTTTAGTGATATTTCACATTTAAGGTCATTTTTGGGATGTTCCAAAAATGGAACGTTGGGTCATTCCCACTAGCATTTGTTTACAATGGCAGTTCAACATGAATACACGATACAATATTGGCTTATGCACAATTTATTGAAAACCAGTTTGTTTAAAGGTATAAAACCTTTCAAAACAGTTCACTTGAAGTATCGTGAGGCACCTGACACATTCTTTGGTAGTGTTTTTCTTCAAAAAATTAAAAAAATAACGAGCCTGACTAATTAAAGATATGTATTGCTCGATTCCATCGCAATGTGTCATGACAGCCTTTGACGTGCCTGAGCACTTTTCACAGGATTTACAGTATTGATACTGCTGGAACATGCTACTACATTGTTATCTGACTACCTAACAACAACAATTTTGGCATGATATGTGTATTCAATGTACCTCTTTCTTGTTTTGCAAAAATTTTCTTGTCATTCAGAGGTGCTGTTTCGGTTCGACCATCATGTCCGTGATGGTCGAACTGGAATATCACCTCTGAATGACTGCTGCCCAACATCTCAGCTTAGACAGAAGACTGTAACTAGTAAAAAGATTGGCAAATAATAGCTTGTGATATGGTTTCCTGTGATGAGTTAGGCAAAATTCATGGCAACGCGCTGACCAAAAGTAGTTTATGTGGGTCGCCTACTCCTGCCACAATAAATTGTTGCTTGATATGGATGAACATCCTATTCATGAATAAGGCATCCAGATCTTATAACTAAATCTGATTGGCTTTCCTCTTATAAACATCTCTAACCCATGATGTCCATAGTTAGGCACCCACTGACTCATAAATGCTAAGTTTGAAATGAACAATTCCAAATTGCAAAGATTTGTGTTACTGATCATATAGTGCACACTCTGCCATTCTAGAGATCTCTTGTCAGCTGCATGCTTGGCAGTATACATCCTCCTTTCATGGATTTAGACATTGCAGTTGCTATTAGACTGCATCAGGTACTCAACTCAACTGTGTTGCAGTTATTTCGTTATTTTCTAAAAACTCCAATTTAAAATATGTACTAATTATTAAAAAATCTGTGTTAAAACATAGGCATATATAAGGGGTTTTACGGGGAGGGGTCACCGTAAATAAATTGCCGACATTTTTTACTATGCAATTATATGCGAAATACAAAAAACTGAACTTTTTCGACCATTTCCAATGGAAACCCCAGAAAACTTACCCCCCCAATTTTTTTCCTGGCTACGCCCCTGGTTAAAAATAAATTAAATGAAACATAATATTAAAAACAAATTAATGATACATGCAACAATTCAACAGTATATATACTGGCAAATTATGAACAAGGAACACAATCACCTCATATTGGAATTATACTAATGAGAGTGCACCAACGTTCCAAAAATGGAACATGCTTCAAAACTGGGTTTTTTCTTCTAGAGTTTTGCTTCTTTTTCGGTAATTTTGATTTTTATCACTGACTTTAGATGTCAATCAACAAAATACAACGTGTCTCATCTGTAAAATTATGACACAAATATTTATTTCCACTTC
Source organism: Aporrectodea caliginosa (assembly GCA_020284085.1). NCBI lineage: Eukaryota > Metazoa > Annelida > Clitellata > Crassiclitellata > Lumbricidae > Aporrectodea > Aporrectodea caliginosa. The sequence goes on along the minus strand of JACEVL010000408.1, from coordinate 549,003 downwards.
CTAAAGATTTTTTTCAAAAATCACAAAATTCGTCAAAATTACGCATCTGTAGCACAAAAATAAATAAAGTCAATCATAAAATTACCACTTTTTTACATTCTCCATTCTTAGATCTTTCATTTGATGTGCAAATATAATAAATTTACCAAGGCAAAATTATTTTTTTAAACATTACAATTTATGTTCCAAAAATGGAACGTTGGTAAAATAAAGGTTAACGCCTCTACAACCCAATTCATTTGGGTTGGCACCCCCGCCCTCAACAGCTTCTGAAGATTGATTTTGTTCTCTTCACGGAAATTTTCAAGCACTAGCCTACTCCTTTTCTTCAACTGTACGTGATCTGGGTGTCACGCTAGATAGCTTCCTTTCTTTTAAAGACAATGATAACTCTAACCATATACGTTCTTCGTATACTTTCATTTAAGGCGTCTTAGGGCTGTTCGGCGTTCTGTCTCGTCTTCTGTTTTCACCACTCTGGTTAACGCTTTCATATGCTACCGAAATGACTGAATTGACAACTGTAGGCTAATTCTCTTCTCATTGGGCTTCCCAAGGTTCGACTTTCACCCCTGCAGTCGGTCCTAACTGCGGCCGCCAGATTAATGAGTACTCTATTACGTCCGAAGGCAAAAAGATTCAAATCAAACGTCACAGCAGACATGTGCAATGCTGTACAACATAAAGTCAAACGCACAGCCTGCGAAGATGTTCATAAAAGTCAATTATGCAAGTAGATTTTACCGTTTAAGATGCCGGCGAGTGTGGAATAACAAAGAAAATGCTCAACTTAACACCATAAAATATTCTGGAGAAAATTAGATGTCGAGTGAACTAGTCGCCAATAGAACATCATGCGACGTGTCTTAATTGGTGATGTAAGTCAATTCCCATTTATTAAAACCAAATAACTTTCTATAAACAGATGTCCAACATGCTTTCGGTTCATCTTCCTGTCTCACCGTGTATTTAACTACGGCTGAGGCGTAAGTTAATATTATAAGCAGTAGCTTTCTTGTAAAGATATATATGTACCAGCTCGTTAAGATCTTTGGCATGTGCGTAGATGCAATTACAGGTAGAGAAGAAAGATCGTCTCACCGGTTCCGTGTTAAAATTAAGCGATTTACCATGGTTAATCATTACACCCAGGTATTTTCTTGATTGCTACCACGCTAAACTCGCATGTTGGAACGACTGCATTGGCTTCCTCTCTCTGCTCGCATTAAATTCAAAATCCTCATTCCGGTCATCAAGACACAACGGTGTCTCCCTGAAATGTCTAGCTGATGCATTACTCGGGCCTCATTCAGCTTCATCGCATCGTCCACTCCGCTCTTCATACAAACTTGATCTTCTAGTTCCTCATACAAGAACAGCTATGGCTCAGTCCCGATCCTTTACCTAAATTGGTCCCACTCTATGGAATGCGCTGTATCCATCTACTCGCTCTCAAATTCTAGCTGGTAACCCTCTTTGACCTTAGCTTTTCTCATAAGCTATCTTCTTCTCTTCTCGCCTTGCGCACTGGGAGCGCCTCTGCACGGTTCACCCTACTAGAGGCACTTTGTAGATAGATGTTTGAATACAATAAAATACAAAAACTTCTACTGCTACTACTATTGTTTCTATACCCGAGTTACATTGTAGATATGATCCCTCAGATTCCTATAAAATATCCGGTGAAATAACACACATGGCACGGTTTCGTACTGAACTCTGTTATTAAAGTAGCAAATGTGTGATTGGATTTTCATTAGCACAAATAAAAAACGCTGAAGCTGGAGCAAGCACTTTGGAATGACACTGCAGCACTTGGTAAACATTGAATGATCATTATTTGCACGGTCTTATATAATGGTACAAGCTAGATTGCCTTTTATATGCTTCGGAGTGGCCGTCTAGCTTCCAGAAGATCAGAATAAATACATATATTTATATATTAGCATAGCGTCAATCGATGATGTAATAGCTAGGCAATCGTCCGTGATTTGAGGCTTTCTGACTCATTGTGTGGGGAAGTGTTAACGATTGCATATCGGTGACCTCAACTGGCCCTCGCGAAATTCTAATGAGCTTGGCCTCGACCTGTGTTTAAGTCCTTGATCCTAATGCTATTGCCACTGACCTTGGTCTCAGTGCTCCTCGTTTATGGTCAATCAATTGCACTGGCTTCCTCTCCCAGTTCGCATTCTGTTTAAAGTTTTTGTCCTGTCCTATGTGCAAACTGGGAAATGCTCCGAAATATCTCATGACCACATTCGATTCCCTCTTTATGCAGCTTCTAATCGACCTCTCCGCTCCCTGGACTTGCATGCTCCGCGAGTTAGGATCACTATGACCCAAACTAGTACAATTGTACCCTCTCTATGGAATGCCTTCCCTCCTCTCTCCGTGTTACCATTCTTTCTGGGTCTCTTTCTATATCCTTCTCCCTCCTCAAAACCTTTTTCTACTCTCGGGGTTTTCGCACTGGGAGCGCTACTGAATGGCCACTGCTGTTAGCGGCACTATAAATTAACAAATACAATACAACAGACCTAGCCTTGGATACATGTCCTCTTATTATCCATCGTGCAAATGAATAAATATCCGCATATGGACCGCACAGTATATTTTACGAGTGCATTCATCTAGCAGTGCATCCATCTAATGCCAGAGACCTTGACCTGGGACCGAACTTCACCTAACCCACCTATATTGTTTTAGCTGAACGTCTCTGATTCCGGCGACTTTAATTATAACAGCAATGGGCTCATTAGCGTCGGTGAACAATCTGGTCTCCCTGGCGTGACTTTTGTGTGACCCTGAGAATTTCGGAGAAAAGGCTAATCTACCTCCCTGACATTACAATATATCACTAGATTCCCTGATGAGTCTCTAAACTCATGGCTCTAAATATATCGTGTCCTTCTGCTAAGAATATTATGTCTTTTTTACGCCACCCACACAAGGCCATCCATGATTTTATGACGCCGAAGTGTTAGCCATACTACTGAAAATCACGCACATCTGGTGGACCTGTCACATCGGACTTATTTTTAAAGGGATTATTCCGTGTCTAGCGCCAGCTCAAAGGCCTTTGCACCAAAAGACAAAGACATATCTTTGCCTCTGGCTGCAGCTCTGTTAAAGGACGAACCTATCAGCGATCAACAGCTTCGAGAAAGTATGTTGATTGATGCTAGAAAACGTCTGACATTCGGCCAAGCGCTCATTTACAGTTGCTGGCCCCTCCATCAACGACTCTTGCTTAGATTATGGATCGCTATAGACTTAAAACTCAATTAACCAATTTGTCTATATTCTATGATATCTCGGGTTGCTCGGCTTCAATGTGCACAATGTCATCTGAACTTGGCAAGAGTGCATCATGAAATTTCAGTTAAATTATTCTGTTATATTCTTCTAGGACGATTCATTACATGTTACAGCGTCCAATGACTGATTCTGCCTACCTCACACATTGCATGCTCTTCGGCTGTTCATCTCAAGCGTCGGTTTTTCACTTACGCATACACATTCACTATTCGTAATTTACACGTATTCTTGATGATACTCGCTGAAATATTTTACTGTTTAATTGTGTGCATATATATATATATATATATATATATATATATATATATATATATATATATATATGTATATATATACATTTACATGTATATATTTGTGTATCTAGTTTCCGATACTTATTCCCATATAGGCCTATGTATATATGTGCATATATAGGGCCTACATGCATGTATATCTATACAAACATATATATGTAGACCCTGTATACACATGCATCTATGTATGTATAGGCCTATATATAAATATATCGGCATAATAAATATTGAAAACTATTAACGGATTGGCGCGTTAAGAACCGTCGCTATAAACGAAAGCGGAGCTCCTGCCATTTACGAGGCGCCTTTACAGGAAGTGCGTCTCTCGGCCAAGATCCCGGCCAACTGGGGGTGGGGGGGGGGGTTACCGGGCTATTGAATACGGTCGTCGACATTGGCCGCATAATACAGACGCCTCCGGACGCTGCAGCCGCCTCGGTAGCCTTAGTAAATCGATGCCTCCTTCCTGTGGGCGATAATAGGCGCCCTGGGAACGATGAGCGCTGCCCTCCTCCAGCACCTATAGCCATGGCCGCCGCCGCCGTCCATTCAGTGCATATACAATCCGTGAATCGTTAGCCGCAGTTCTGAGCAATTCGAGCAGATATTATAGAACCGGTATTGCGTTTAGTGTTCATCGGTTTCGTGTAATTGATGATTACATGCAGCGTCGAATCTTCACAACTTAATGACGTATTAAACAGGAAGCATTCCTCCCAGACTAAAACAGATAACACTGCGTTCATAAAATTTTATGGAGCATATAATATATACTGAGAGCCCTTTCTCGAAAGGCGCTGTACAAACGCTCAGATACATGCGTGCATACATACATACATATATAAATGCATACATACATACATACATACATACATACATACATACATACATACATACATACATACACACACACTTGCATACGTGCATGCATACATACATTCATACAAACATACATACCATGCATACATACACGCACATGCATACAAGCATACATACATACATACATGCATACATGCACAAATACATACATGCATGCATGCATGCATGCATGCATTCATACATACATGTCATACATACACACATACATACATGCATGAATGCGTACGCACATGCAAACAAACATGAATATATACATAATAATTATACATACATGTATGCACAAGCTATATCTTAAAACTTCTTTAGTTCCGTCTGTTATCATAATGTACAATGCATTCATTAGTCGGTGGTCGCATTAAACATATTCAATATTACATTTCCAGACACATCGATACTGCTGAAATTGATGCAAAACAGTATACAGCCTCCTGAGCACAAGTGGTTGGTGCACAGGTGAATAGGTATTTTGCATCTAAGCTTAATGGCGTCTAGCAAAAAGTTACCATGAATTTAATTTTTACCTTGCAATTTGTACATTGCTGTACAAGTGTGCCTATTAGTAAAGCTTAGCTTTTTAGTAGTTTATGCATCTTCTTCTTTCTTCTTTAAGTTCTCTGCCCTTCGGCAGGTTCCAACTTCCAATGACGCCACTCTTCTCTGTGCTGTGCTTTTTCCTTTAATTCGCTGTATCCGTCGGCCATCCATCCCAGCATCATCTGCCTCGGTCTTCCCCTCCCTCTTTTCCCTACCATTCTCCCTTCTATGATTTCTTTCAGGAGGGAGTCTCCTCTTAATACGTGCCCCACCCAGTTCTTCTGTCTTTCTCTTATTGTTGTTATTAGCGATCGTTTTCATCAACCATTTGTAGTACCTCGTCGTTCGTTATATGCTCAGTCCAGCTCACCTTCTCCATCCTTCTCCAGATCCACATCTCAAAAGCTTCTAATTTCTTAATCTCATCTTTCCTGATGGTCCAGGTCTCTGACCCATATAGTGCCACACTCCATACCAGTGTTTTGACCAGTCTTTTCTTTAGGCTTTTATTTAGCCCTCCTCTCAACAATTCTCCTCTTTTCATGAAAGCATCTTTCCCCAGTGCTATTCTTCGTTTCACGTCGCTTTGACACCTTGCATCTGTTGTTATCATGCTTCCCAAGTAACAAAAGCTCTTGACCTGTTCCACCTCCTCACCGTTGATTTTTATTTTCTCTGTTACCTCCACCTCCTCTCGGCTTATCCTCATACTCTTTGTCTTTCCAATGTTTATTTTCATGTTGTATGTCTTTAAGGTCAGATTTAATTTGTGCATCATCTTCTGTAGACCTGCCTGTGTCGTCGCCAACATTGCTTGATCGTCAGCAAATCTTAAGGCTTTTATAAGTCTTCCTCCTACCTTTACTCCTTCTTCTATCTCCTCCATTGCCTCCTGTATTAGCTCCTCTATATATATGTTAAAGAGGAGTGGTGATAGAGGACATCCTTGTCTTACTCCCCTTCCAATTTCTCCTTCCTCTGAACATTCTCCATCTATTCTTATCTTTACTTGCTGGTTCATATAGAGGTTCCCTATAGGCCCTAAGCCTCCTATCTTTCCAGTCGATTCCTCTTCGTCTCAGTGCAGTCATCAGCTTCCTCCAATCTACCCTGTCAAACGCCTTTTCATAATCCACAAAACAGATGTAAACCTCTTGTCCATACTCTAGACTTCTTTCTGCTAGGACCCTCAGTGATCCGATGGCGTCTCTTGTACCCCGGCCCTTTCTGAACCCGAATTGATCTTCTTCTAATCCTTTATGCATATGAACCAATTTTGTTTTCATAGTTTAGATTAAATTACTGCATATTTAATTATCCACATAATCTGTTCGTCACCATCGACGCTGCTTGAAAATTGGTGACCGTATTTAAGTGGGTTCTGGTCCTTTTCTGCCTACCGTTTGTTCCCCAATATCTTGCCAATATTTCATGTCGAACTGTATTTTCTTTCCCGACAGTTTTGGTAATCAATAAACGAAGGAACAAAGAGAGAAAGGAAGAAAGAGATAGCGTCTCAGATTCGCATTTCTGTGTGACCTTGTGCGCGTCAAAAATGTAGTACTAGCAGTAGTGGTAGTGGTAGTAGGAGCAGCAGCAGCAGTAGCAGTAGTAGTAGTAGTAGTTGTTGTTGTTGTACTAGTAGCAGCAGCAGCAACAGCATAAACAGCAGCAGCAGTAGTAGTAAAAATGATGATGATGATGATGATGATGATGATGATGATGGTGGTGGTAGTGATGATGATGATGATGATGATGATGATGATGATGATGATGATGATGATGATGATGATGATGATGATGATGATGATGATGATGATGATGATGATGATGATGATGATGATGATGATAAAATTAATAATACTAATACTAATTCTAATTAATAATAATAATAATTGTCTTGCATTCATTTCTGATCTGGGACACAGTCTAACTGGTATTACTGAAGACCCGAGAGAAACTAGCCATCTATTCCAATGGCTTTCGATGATCATTCAGCGTTTTAACGCCGTTGTTTACCGCGGCAGTAACCTTCGTGGACTTTTCCCTCCCGTTGTCAAGCATCATTACCACCTGAGACTATACGACCACATAACTTTACGCTGCCTACCATAGACGATAGACATTTCATCCCTCGTGCCCTATATATATATATAGCAACTCACCTTTAACACATGCACTCTAAGACAGTGCCCTGCTAAATATAGTCATCTGTCGAAATTTCAACCATGCATGTAAGGTGACGGCAATAGACATTTCATACCCTGTGCTGTATCTTTGAAGCTCCTCTCGTGTTCAACCTAAGACACTGCCCGATCTAACAATGTAATCGTTCAAAATTTTTATATATTCAATGTACCAGACAGAAGTGTGTCTATCTGTTTTGGAACCAATAAACGAATATAATAATAAGTACCTTTGACTTGCCAGAATGGGATGAGACGTGGCCGTTCAAGATGTTATTATCAAAAATAATAATACTTATGACGATGATAATGCTGTTGCTGGTGGTGGTGCTGGTGATGATGATGATGATGATGATGACGATGATGATTGATTGATTGATTGAATCAATCAATCATTCAATCAATCATTCAATCAATCAATCAAACAATGATCTATCTCGTATGAAGGTAAAAAAAGGCATCCGAGAAAGTTAGCGTATTAAGAATGAATTCCAATAATTTCTTAAGATTGGATCAGAACCAAAACGAAGAAAGCACATAAGAAGTTTTCTTGGCCAGCAAGGAATTGTCAAATTTCCCAGCTGCCTTCTTATCCTAAACCATTCTAGACTGTTATAGGCCTACCGTTCTGCGGCGTTTTCAACGTCCAAAAACGAAGCCGCTTTAATAACATCCATCCACGACTAGAATATGACATAGCGCGACATAAAACTCTTGCACAGAATAGTTCCCCTATGAGTTCTCAATGGTTTTTAAAAATAAATTAATAAAAGAAACTGCACGATAGTTAATAAAGTTTGTCTGCGATGCAATTCGGCAAATTGATAGCCTACATGGGACAAGCAGCCAGGCATTATGACATACAGGTCCACGGAGAGAAGGTCTTTCATTATGCGAGAGGAATATCAAGCGGATTGTCAGGTTTAATCCAGCAAATGTCGTCACTGTGATAATCCGATAGCAATGTCGTAGATATGTTTTGTTTCACTAAACGTTTGGTAGGGGCCTTCAGCAAACAGATGCCTGGTGCTGTGTGTCTAATTTTCGAATTCCACTGCTTCAAATGGAACTGGCAGTTCGTACGTAGTCAGGCAACGAACCAGAAAGGAAAACCGATTGCCAGGTGTTAGATTGAAGTTGTTGGTTGGCTTCACCTGATATATATATATAATATATAATATATATATATATATATATATATATATATATATATTATAAACTACAGGACCATAACTCTTTGGACTTCTCTTGGAAAAGACGTGCTATTATTCGCTTAGTTTAAATCGTCCCTAAGCGTTCGGTTCAACGAACGACTTCATCAGAAACTAGTGATTGCCCTTTCTTTGAAAGCCATATATAGTAGAGGGCTAGAGGCGGCCATTTAACGAGACCGTGTTATGATGAGGTTGTTTTCTATGGCTTAACTAATTTTGGGATCCATGTACTGACGGTTCTTAACAGAATTCGTTATACACCGAAGCGTATACTATATATAACGCGTTTCTGGTGTGACTAAGTTCTCTGTGCGTTCAGTCTTTGGTTTATTTTTTAATGCACCCATCACTCCCCACTAGAAATCTAGGTCTTCTCAGAACTGCTCCTAGCCCTGCAGCCCTAGCGAAGTGTCGATACAAAGCGTTGTCTTGCCTGTTCGATAGAAGACCAGGGCGTCACCCATAGAGAAGTGCCAATCAAAGGCAGTAGACAACCATAATTGGAAGTTAACGGACGCCGAGAGGAGAGAAACTCGATCTGTTTTCGATTCCGGACTCGGACCTCATTCAGACTACTCGTTTGAACAACCCCTCTGACTCGACGTAGCGCTCGTGAATAAGCTGGTGCCCTGCGCTTGGCTTTCAAGTGGTGTTTTAGAAGCTTCGAGATTACGATTGCGATTCGACGTCGTTCCACATTAGACCGAAGTTTCAATCGCGTTTCCGACGCTTTAACCAACAGCAGCAATTTGCATTTTGTTCATTGTTCAATCGGTGGCCGATTGGTTTGAGCATTCGGCCTGTAAAGCGGTTAGTACGGTTCAGAGCCTCCGAGCCTGAGACGGTTACTGTGTAGGCTACGGGTACTATATATACACTGTGTAGGGACCTTGAGCGAGTCCTTCCAACACGATTTGGAAGGAGGGCAATATCAAATACAGTTGTACTGTATGGCGCTGACTGTCATAGTGGGATCAACGTTTTCATAAAAAAGCTGTTCAGTTTAAGTATAATATTATATAGACTGCTCCCTTATCCATCATTTATGATTATTCGCACACGTCAGACCATTATACTTCATGCGAAGATATTGTTCATGGCATAGACATAGATATCATACTTTTAAGTCGGTTCGCATAATAAGTTGTTTCTGGGTTCTATTTCACGCATAACAACAATGATGTGTGCACGAGTGTACGGCCCTTATCTGTGTGCACGAGTGTACGGCCCTTATCTTTGTGCACAAGTGTACGGCCCTTATCCGTCCGTCTTTCTGTTTGTTCCACACTGTTTTCATTCGTCTGTAGTATACCGTTCCTCTCCCCCGCCGTCCGTCCTTCTATCCGTCCGTCTATCTATTCCTAAATTCATCTGTCCTCCCGTTCTTTCCCTCTACCCTGCGTCCTTCTGCAAGCGTATAATAATAATAGACTGAAAACTTGTACTGACTTTCGTAGGTTGACCATTGGTTGTTTGCGAGACTGGAGACTCCGCAGGCGAGAGCGGCCAGACCGAGCAGAAGGCCACAGCAGCGCAGTTTAACGAAGAGACGGTGCTCCCAGAAGGCTACCAGGGTGTTCCACTGTGCCAGGCTGAGCCTCGTCTCAACGCCGGACGGCGAGTCCGCCTTCTTCGTGTGGACCTTCTTCTTCTTCGTCGACGGCGGAATGTCAAAGGGAAACGCCGGATGTTGTCCGTAGACGGACGTCTCGTCTTCCGGTCCCACGGCCACAGTTGGATCGATGACGGCCAGATGCTCCTGCTCCAGTTCCTTGGCGACGAAGCGGACGCTCTCCTTCCGGGCCTTTCGAATGGGAGACGACAGTCGGACCCTCTGCAGCTCCGTCTGGCGCTGCTCCATGAACTCCACCCGGCGCTTAAACGAAGCCCGCCGCTCGTGCGACCATTTGAGCCAGGCCGACTGGGTTGCCTTACCGAGGAACTGTCCGTGACCTTGACCTTGCTCGTGGGCTGCGTCTGCCGTCGGTGAAGCAGTCCGATGTCCTGCGGTGCCTCCGCCGACGACCGTAGAGCGCTGGGGGTGGTTCTTCGAGGAGCGACGGGTGAACATGGAGGAGTCTTCTCTCTGCCAGTAGTCGCCATCCTCTTCGCTGCTACTACATGTCTCCTCTTCCTCGTCGTCCTCATCCTCATCTACTTCCTCCTCCTCCTCCTCGTCGTCTACTTCTTTTCTGTTCCTCCGTAGAAGTTCGTTGCGTCTACCATCGTTCCTGTAAGCGGTGCTCTGATCCTGAAGAAGGCAGGCACCGGGTCCTCGGGGTTGCGCCGCCTGAAGACCACCGCCTCGACCGGCGACCTTCCCATCGACCATGTCTCTTCTCTGATACATTGGTCGACACAGGGCGGCAGGCCTCTGCTGTTCCTCGCCCTGCAGTCTCTTATCGCAGATGAAAGCTCCATCTGGTCGTCGACTGCAGTTGGCTCCCCTCTGCGGCAGAAGCAGGAGACCGTCTGCAGCTGAGGGGTACATGAAAGCCCGTGCATCGTCGGTCATCGTATCCCCCGTGGCAGAGGAGGGAGCGACACCGATGGAGGCGGCCGGTGACGAGACGGGTGCCGTCGGGGAAGAGGCGGCGTCGACGTACCCGCTCGTCTCCGTCGAACTGACGGTGTGCATCCGTTCGAGAGTGCCACCATGCCCTGCGGCGGCATCCCTGCTGCTGCCGCCGCACTGACGCTGCGACGCCTCCAGATCGACGGGCTCCGACGACCTCTGACCCCCAGCCATCGTTCCTCTCGACGAGTCAGCAGGTGCTTTGTCCGTCCGACAGGGATAATACTCGGTCAGCGAAATGGTCTCTGGCGACGCTTCCATTTCGGCGGCTGCCTCCGCTGCAGCAACAGCTGCGAGCGCCGCCGCTGCTCAGAACCGGGCGGGTATGATGGGGGGCAGGATGATGCGCTCGTAGCTTCTACGATGCTGCTGCTGATGTTGGTGTGTGTCGTCCCAGATGGCGGTGCCGCTGATGCCGTCGTCCTCTGCCGCTGAAGCAGCCGATGCGAGGCTTATTCATCGTCGTTGGAAGCGGAGAGCGACCGACCGAGCGAGCGACGG
>JACEVL010000408.1:355000-535000 GCA_020284085.1 Aporrectodea caliginosa | reverse complement strand
TCTAACTATCCGTCCATCCATCCGTCCATCCGTCCATCCGTCTGTCTAGCCATCCATCCGTCCACCCGTCCATCTGACCATCCGTCCATCCGACCATCCGTCCATCCGTCCATTCGTCCATCCGTCCATCCGTCCATTCCGTCCGTCCGTCCATCTGTCCATCCGTCCATTTGTTCGTCCGTCCATCCGTCCATCCATCCATCTGTCCGTCCGTCCATCCATCCGTTCATCCGTCCATCTGACCATCCGTCCATTTCCATCCGTCCATCCGTCCATCCGTCCATCTGTCCATCCGTCTATCTAGCCATCCATCCGTCCATCCGACCATCCATTCGTCCGTCCGTCCATCCGACCAATCTCGTCCATCCGTCCATTCGTCCATCCGTCCGTCCGTCCATCAATCCGTCCATCCGCCAATCCGTCCATCCGTCCGTCCGTCCATCCATCCGTCCATCCGTCCATCCGACCATCCGTCCATCCGTCCGTCCATCAGTCCGTCCATCCCTCCATCCGTCCATCCGCCCATCCGTCCATCCGTCCGTCCGTCCATCCATCCGTCCATCCGCCAATCCGTCCATCTCTCTCCAGCCCGTCCATCCGTCCGTCCATCAGTCCGTCCATCCCTCCATCCGTCCGTCCGTCCATCAGTCCGTCCATCCGTCTATCCGTCCATCCGTCCATCTGTCCATCCGTCCGTCCGTCCATCCGTCCGTCCGTCCGTCCATCCGTCCATCCGTCCATTCGTTCGTCCGTCCATCCGTCCATCCCTCCATCCGTCCATCCCTCCATCCGTCCATCCGTCCATCCCTCCATCCATCCCTCCATCCATCCGTTCATCCCTCCATCCATCCGTCCATCCGTCCATCCATCCATCCATCCCTCCATCCCTCCGTCCCTCCATCCATCCATCCATCCCTCCGCCCATTTCCTCCACTCGTTCGTGTATACGTGCGATCGTATCCTATCCTGAATGTATTTCTGCTGCTTATCCTGTCGCGATTAAATATACGTCCGTTGGTCTGCGCTTTTCCCTATACCCTACCGCCTTATATAAATATACACACACATATATATATTATGTATATTATATTAAACATATATATGTATATACACACATATACACACATATATATATACATATACATGTACAATATATATATATATATATATATATATATATATATATATATATATATATATATCTGCTGCAGAGCTTCAGAGACTTGGCTCATTTGAGCCAGTTATGTCACGATCCATCGGCAACTCAATCTGGACGAAAATTGCTTTTTCCGTCAACCAACGAATGTACGTCACGATGAAGTATGTTTGGTTTATGCAGGCACGTAAATATGTATGCATGTATGTGTGTATGTATGTGTGCGTGTGTATGTATGTGTGTATGTATGTGTGTGTATGTGTGTATGTATGTGTGTATGTTTGTATGCCTGTATGTGTTTGTGTGTATGTGTGTATGCGTGTAGGCTATATGTGTATGTATGTATTTATTTATTTGTAATGTATTATTACTATTACATAGATACACAGTGTTTAATCTAGACGTCTCTGGGGGGTAAAGTTCCCCCCAGGATTGAGTTTTCCCCAGAAAAATTAAAGAGATGAAATTTTGTACAGAAAGTGTGAAATTTATGGATAATTGCAGGATTTATCGCGCACCTTTCCGGTGGTGAGGGGGAAAACTTTTGTTGGAAAACTGTCGTTACTACCCCCCCTCGAAAGTTTATGGTGGAAAAGTCTGGTTACTACCCCCCCTCGAAAATTCTTGGGAGATTCGTGTTACTACCCCCTCGATAAAATTCTTGGGAGATTCTTGTTACTACCCCCTCGATAAAATTATTGGAAAACACTCGCTACTTTTGAACTTTTCAAATATGTTGGGTACCCCTGAGAACTGTCGATTTCTCCCCCCCCCCATAGCAAGGGGATTAGATTAAACACTGATAGATACACAATTACTATTATTGCGAAAAAATTTACGCACGCAGTCACATATGGATGCAAAACGGAGGCTCTGTCAGTCAGTGACTGTCAGTCACCAGCGGAAGAGCATTTAAATACCTAGGTGTTTACAAGTCACTGAAACCAATGGGAAATAAGTCAAATAACGGGTTTTAAGGAGTGATCTGAAGGAAATAGAAGGGTTTGAGGATCGGATAAATATTTGTAGTCGGTTCCATTACCTGATTCCTTAACAGCGACAGAGAATGCACGAAAGCCCATGAGAGTGCTGTATCGTTATAGCTCAGCCATTAGAACCATACCCGAAGATCTCAAGCTGCAGGAGTCTAAGGAGAAACTAGTGGTTGAAGGCATAGGTAGGCCTGGTAGGGGGTGCTCGTTGAAAGGAGACCAGACAGAACAGTTTGAGTATGAACTCTACAGGAAGTCAATGCAGTTGGCTGAGCGCAGAGTTAAGGATTTTTGTACGAAGATGCACGCAACACCATGGGACGAACCCGAGAATCATTTGTATGCATTGAAACCTGTTGAATTCAAGATCTGAGATACCGTTCGAAGCGAGTTGTCACAATCGACCAGACTTGATGTGACGTATTGCCCTGAAATTATAGAAACAAGACTTAACATAACATAACATAACAAGGGTTTTAAGTGGTTCAGAAGACGTTTAGTCTGTGTTAGAACCACTGCAAGTCTGTGTTAGAACCACTTACAAGGGTTTGTTTTGAGGAGCTGAAAAATGTGAAATTATTGTATGTATGTACGCTCATGTATGTATGTTCCGTTATGTATGCACGTATGATGCAATTGTATGTATGTCTGCACACTGTATATACGTTTGAGGCTATGTATATGATACGTGAGGGTGTGCAGCAGAGAGGCAGTATGTATATACTGTAAGAGTCGGTTTTAATTTGCTTGTGGCATTTTCACATGTATTGTGGCGATATTAGAGTCAAATAACATTTTCTGTCCTAAAAGTTCAATTTTGTGGCTAGTTTGTCACTTTTTTGCTCAGTTAAGAGTTCGAAATTGTCTTCCTTGTATATATTTTGTGCCGTTATATATAGCCTACGTGTCCTATGTCGGCTGACTTGCTTTCTGTGATTGATGACAACAAGATCCCAACAACAATTTCTTAATCTTACGTTTGTTACGTCCACACTAATACCGGCTGGCATTCATTAAATTACTTGCGTTCACCAGTCGCCCTGTACTGAAGAACAGTTCTTTTCTTATTTATTGCACGCTTTATTACCTGTTTTCCGTATTTATCTAATTGCTATTCAAGTCTTCTGGATACTGATCGAATTATACGACTTAATTTTGGTGTGACATCGGTTGATGATGCCTTGTGCATTCTGACCGCCGCGATAGAAATTACTAATTACTAAAAATCACAAATTAATAACGATGTGGGTGTATTTTCTTTGCCCATGCATCGTCTGTTATAGCCCGATGGCATTCCTGCAACGTCCGTCCGTGTATGGCTCCTCCGCATATGCAGTGGGACCCTTTGTGTCTTTCGTCCGACGGCGGCCGGTGTCACGAAATAGAGTATCCCCCATACGTGAGTATCCCCCTTAGCGAAATGGAGTATTCGGTATAGTTTGCATTTTTGGCGGTTTCTAAGTGTATTCAGTCGTACAGTTTGGATTTATTGTACACATAAAATATGTTAAGTTGCGTATCTTTAGTTTGTACGTCGACCTGAAATTAATCTACTTCGTTTTTGGCCATATTGACTGGATTTTCGTCTTGGCTATCGTGATGCGTATGACGATGGGGGATAGAATGGTTTATCCACCCCGGATACTCTAAACCGGTTTATTCCATCCGGGGGGGATACTCATGCATGGGGGATACTCTATTTTGTGACACCGGCGGTACATCGTATCGTCGACAGCCACTAATTGCATTGCGAGGCCCCGTCTGACCTCTTTCTCTGGGACTTGTCGACGATGCATGCAAATAGACACTTTGCGATGCTTCGGCTTCGGACCGAGTTCAAACAATAAACCTTAACGAGTGCTGTTCATGCATTTATGAATGCGCGCGGAATATATAAGCTACTGAGTTATCTATAGCTGAATAAACATGCAACCATCCCACAATATCATAATATATATATATATATATATATACATACATACATACATACATACATACATACATATACATATATATTGAGAGAGACAAGCAGACAGAGACAGAGAGAGTGCGAATAGGAGTAAATGAAAGAGAGAGAGAGAGAGAGAGAGAGAGAGAGAGAGAGAGAGAGAGAGAGAGAGAGAGAAAAAAAGAGAGAGAAAGAGACAGACAGAGACAGACAGACAGACAGACAGAGATAGAGACATAGACATAGACAGAGACAGACACAGACACAGACAAACAGAGACCGAGACAGAGAGAGAATGAGAGTGAGAGTGAGAGCGTGAGAGACATCTCAAGCCGAAAACATCCCATAAAAGCTTATGTAGGCCGATACAGAAGTTTTTGTTTCTTTTCTTCCCAATCAATCTCTTTCATCCGTGGTCGCTGATTTCTCCCTCATCTTTGCAGGATGACTTGATTATTCCACGGATCGAACCCCCCCCCACAGTCCATCCAGCCACAACCTATGACATGAACTACTCGACCTCCCTTTGCCTCTCATCCGCCAGACTTTCAACACCATGCATGCTGTTCCATCGTTGTTACATTTTGTTCGGTTGGGAGCGCCCTCTGATGAGGTTCCATTGAATTGGCGCTGCATAAATTTGCATTTACGATTACGATGTATGTTTGTACGTATGCATATATGTATGCCTGTGTACACATTCATTTATGCTTGTATTGTATGCATTTGTCTACCTGCATATGCCTTTGTGTATGTAGGCTACTACGTGAGCCTATAGGGATATTTGAGGGATGTAGCCTCATCATGTAGGCTTATCTGCATGTGTGTATATATTACTGTGTGGGTCTAAATTCAGGCGCGTGTATTCGTTTCTTTTTTTGCAAGCACGCGTGTATTGCTTATACGCGTCCATGTGTGAATGCATTCACATGTAGATGTGGATGCTTGGTAAGCTTTTGACAGCAAGTGTAGCGCAGGCCTCTGCATACATTCGGGCTATAATGTGCCAAGCGTATATGTTACTACATGTCATTTACAGGAGCGTGCCAGCGCGTATGTATTTGTGGAATCACGGATGTTTGGCGCTTAATGGGATGCTGGATATAGTATGCTTCTGTTGCTACAAGTGGCGTCGCCAGAGTTAGAAGGTTGTGGGAGCAAAGGCAGAAGATCTGAGGGACTTCCAGCGGAGCAAAAACGGAAACCCTTGATGGGAATATATCTCTCCAGAAGCTGGAGATTTCAAAGTCTTGGTCTTGGTCTTGAGGTTTAAAATCTTGGTCTTGAGATCAAAGTGAGGTTTAAAGTCTTGGTCTTGAGATCAAAGTTCTTGGTATTGAGGTTTAAAGTCTTGGTCTTCAGGTTTCAGGTTTTGACAGCAAGACTGCTCATTACCCCCAGAAACAGGAGTTAAACCTCTGCCATTTCCGCCAGGAGTGAAACATCGTCAGCAGAGTAGCAACAACCTCTCCATGATCCGGATCGCACTGCAGTCTGCGTGATACTCTACTGTTAGTAACAGCCTTGGGCGATGGATTAAGACTAATGGAAGCAAATGCCATATAGAGGTAGCCCTCCCCTTTAAAAAAACACCGGATTTGCATGAATCTCAGGACCAAGGCTGAGCAGGGTTGGGGCATGCAGCTGACCCTGCCCTTGCTCCTGCCTCTGCCCCTACCCTTGCCCCTGCCTCTGCCCCTGCCCTTGCCTCTGTCCTTGCCCCTGCCCCTGCCCCTGCCCCTGCCCCCTGCCCCTGCCCCTGCCCCTGCCCTGCCTCTGCCCCTGCCCCTGCCCCTGCCCCTGCCCCTGCCCCTGCCCCTGCCCCTGCCCCTGCCCCTGCCCCTGCCTCTGCCTCTGCCCCTGCCCTTGCCCCTGCCCCTGCCCCTGCCCCTGCCCCTGCCCCTGCCCTATGGCGATGCTAATGGTTGCTACTGCAGCTGCTGTCGTCCGTTTGTTATTCAATTGCTCTTGTGCATCTGTGCATGCATAGCCTATAAGCCTTCTGCGTTCGTAGCTTAGCTTAGGATATACAGCCACCTAGGGACTAACAAAGGAAGAGACAGAGCAGGAAGGTGGGCAGATAGAGAAAGAGGAGGAACAGACACGTACGGTGAGGATAGAGAAAAACGAGGAATATCATTCCAAGCATGGATAGACGGCTGGGAGGTTGGACAAAAGCGGAGTAATAGACCTAGGGTTCGAATCACACACATGGGCATTCCTCTTCTTTCTCTATCCGCCCACCATCCGACTGGTCATCTATTCCTGGCCGTAGATTTCTTCGCTTTGCTGGATAGTGTGACCTGGTTGAACCAGTGTTATTTCTATTAACTGTAACTGTAACTGAAAATAGCAAAATAACTGAATAACTGAAAAATGTCCTGTAGTTAACTGTAACTGAATATGAAACTGAAAAATGCTGAATAACTGAAACTATAATAGTAACTGAAAACGAAAACTGTACAACTGAAAAATAACAAAAGCTAACTTGAAAATGAAACATGAGCTTTTTCCTTATTTCCTTTTTGAATTTTTGAATGGTAATCCTACTCTAGTCTACGGCCAGTTTCCTATGCTCGTTTCACTCTCGGTTCCTTTTCCGTTTTCTATGCTCATTTCACTTCCGGTTCTTTCTCCTTTTGTTGTGTTATCGTTGGCGCTAAACCGTGACACTATCGACCACCACGAGAACAATGTGTTAAGCCAAGTAGCGGTCGAAAAGTAGAAAGTGGCGTACGTGTGGGAATATTTTTTACGAAGCCTCAGAAGACAAGAGTCGATGTTGTGTTCGCACTGTTGCTGTCATGGACGATGAAAACCATGAGTGTGGCACGCTAATAATTATTGTTCGAAAAAATGCGACAAATCTTTGAAATCATTTACATGGCAAGCATAGTATAAGGATGTGTACGCGAAAGACTTCCTATCCGCGACAGCTTCACAAGCATTATATTGAGCTTGTTTTCTCAGTTTGGTTTTATGCGCACGAAAGCTGAATAGATCTCGAGCGGATTAATCTGGAACGTCGTGTTTTCCTTAAATTAAACCGACAATACGTTAAATCTGGGATTATTATTACTGCAGGGCCTATATCAAATCACAGAAAACTGCAGGGCCTATATCAAATCACAGAAAACTGCAGGGCCTATAATATAGGCTATATATCAAATCACAGAAAACTGCAGGGCCTATATCAAATCACAGAAAACTGCAGGGTCTATATCAAATCACAGAAAACTGCAGGGCCTATATCAAAATTAATCACTTCGCATCTCCATACGTCGGGTTGTTGACACTTATTAACACTTATTTCATTGGATCATTTTCTGTCAGACGATCGACCGTCCTCTAAACCGTGTTCGTGAACAAGACTTGTCAAATTACGGACGGATTCAAAACAGAAGCGACTCACAAACGTCGCAGCTGATAAAAGCGGCGCCAACGATTCCAAGGCCAAAGATGCCTCTATTGTTACGATGATGGCGTTGGTGTTTGTTACCCAGTCACCAGCAGCAGCAGCAGCAGCAGCAGCAGCAACAACAACAACATGCAGCTGATGACAAAGACGTACAGTATTTTTGTTCTGCTTCAGACCTCCGTTTAATGAGGTCACTTCTTTGCTGGCTTCACCCAACATATTGTTCGAGCAGAAGCACGTAGTTTAGCATCGTAGCCTAATCGTAATCGTAATCTCCAAACTTCTAAAGCGCCATTGGAAAGCCAGGCGCAGGGCACCAGCTTATTCACGAGCGAGCCAGAGTTCACACGCCAGAGGCGCCACTCAACATCGTTTGAAAATTGAAGCTGGGAGCTTTTAATAGAAGTGGTAGAATTGTCAACAGTAGTCAGTATATAGGCCTACCATTCAACACTTGTAGGCGTATACCCTTTGAAACGGGTATACTACAGTGGTTTAGTGGGGGGGAACGTGGGGGAACGCCGTTCCCCCACTTTTTTTCTCACACTATGCAAAATTCTTGCAAGATTGCACTTTTTGCTTACTTCAATATGCAGGCGTTCCCCCACTTCATTTTTTAGGACTACACTACTGGTATACTATATTATGTCTATCATTAGAATCTGTATGTCTACCATTCGTAACTTAGAATGGCGCAATTTGTAATAGGTCTACAGGCCTACCAGTTTCAATTTATATCATTTGAAGCTGGTACCACAATACATGCAGTAGCCTACCGTTCATATCTGCAAGTGCAACCTGGAACTAATTCAACTTGACACCGAAACCCACCAAAGAACTTATCATTTGCGGTCTAGATTTCATATAGGCCTAGCGCCAATTGAAGCTGTTTATGTATCTTAATTCGTTTATTCTTCAATTTCTTCTTCAATAACTCGTATCCTAATCGTAATCGTAATCTTTAAACTTCTAAAGCGCCTTTGGAAACCAAGCGCAGGGCACCAGCTTATTCACGAGCGCTGCGTCTAGTCGGAGGGGTTGTCCAAACGAGTAGTCCGAGGGAGGTCCGAGCTAGGGAGGTTTCCAGAAGATCAGAGCTCTCGAGGGCACAGCAGATGTTAAGGTGGGTGTCTTTTAGGTGGAGGATTTGAAAGTACAGAATCACTGAATCAGGTGAGTCAGAGTAAGAACGCTGCTCGTTACATTGACACAGTTGGGGAAACTGTTCATGATATGACTGACGCCGCTTTTGTGTGGCGCTTATAAATTTTGGAGACTTAAGCCTACATTTATATTGATTTACTTTTGAAGTCACACTGCTATAGTTAACTTCAAAATTCGTCTACGATGTTTCTTGAATCTTTGTCTATGGTGTTAATCCCGCAGATTGTGTGGCTAAATGTGTGGCTTACAAAATTTAATTTTAATTTTATATAATAGGTTAACCATGTGTCAAAAACTAAGTCTTTCCAAATAGCAAGTAGTGTTTGTTATTTTATGATTTTTGAAAACACTAAAAAGTTGATTGAAATAAAAATTTGTGTTCGATATTCCTCGGTTATTTCCGGAAGTTGAAACCAAGATGGCTGGCTGGTTTTGTAAATTATTGCAAATTTAATTAATTGTTTTCATTCGTATCGTTGATATCTTAAAACTTTTATTATAGAACAGTGAGTCGATTATTTGTTTGTATAGTTACGTATTCGTTGTAATATGTAGGTATTAAATAGATTTAGCAGAAAGTGGTGCATATGGCGTTGCTGTTAACATTGTCGGAATACGGGGAACGTGCCCGATTTTTATTCCTATCTTTTTGCTATCAGGGAATTATAAGTGCTCACCGTTTTGCTATTGTACCTAAACAGCGATAGCAGTATTAGTAACAGTTTACACGGTAAACACGTAGTTTAGGTTGCTAAATTATTTTATATCGTCAAATTGAAACGGAAGCTGGATTGAGGAAAAAAATTGTTTCACAAACTCGAAGTGGGATTGATGAAACTATTTCTGTCTTTAAATAGAAGTTGGATTGATCGAAATAATTTTTACCGTAAATAGAAGCTGGATTGATTAAACTAAGTTTTTGATGCAATAGAAGCTGGAATAATGAAAATAATTGTTTCCGTAAGTCGAAGCTGGCCCATGAGATAAGTTCTTTGCTTAAATAAAAGTTCCATTGATGAAAAATATTTTCTGGTTAAATATAAGTTGGGTCATTTTTTTCATTAAATGGAAGCTGGATTGATTAAAAATAATTCTCCATGAAATGGAAGCAGAATTGATGATAGTTATCATGGACATAGGTAGAGTGCTTACTTACCAACGTCAAGGACGGCATTGAAGACATTAGAATAATTTAGCAACCTAAACTACGGGATAACCGTTTACACGATTCGACGAAGCTGCTGGTACTTTAATAATTGTGTTATTTACGTTGTTGGTTATTAGGCCACTAATAATGGGCTACTAATCTGCGAATATATAAAATATTTAAGTTCTGTTGAATGTGAACGTTAAAATTAAAGGAGTTATTTGGCCAATATCCTGAATAGTATATTAGAAAATATCTTGAAAAGTTGGATTTACACAAATAATTTTTGTAATTTAGTAAATTTCAAGGATCCAGCGGAAATTATATATCAGGGATTAGGCTTTCAGAGATTCGCTACACACGGGGTGAGCCCGAAAACGCTGAAAACAGACAAAAACCCGATTTCCCGAAAACAGTTTTCTAGAAAACGGCGGAGCAATTCAAAGTTAAATTGTAAACATGACAAAGACCCAGCGTGGCCTTGATGTATACGATATACTGCCTATTCAAATATGTATTTGTTAATGATGTTCATGAATAGCTCTGCTGTCAGAAGCGCTTTACAAATGTTCAGATTAGATTAGATTAGATTAGATTCGGGTCGGACTTAGAAAATCAATTTCGGGGATCCGGCCGAAATAACTTTCGGGGATTCGGCCCGCACCCCTACACACTGTAGATATAGAATTACTGTGCTGGTCTGGCGATGCCTTCTTGGCTTTGCCCCGGCTTATCTACGGGAGCTCTGCTGCCGTGTTTCTGATTTGGCTGGCTGTCGAGCTCTTTGAACATTCTTCTTGTTGTGAGCACCTGGTTCCAATGCCAGCTGCTCAACTAGGCAGCTCATCTTCTCAGTTATTTGTTCCTCCATCTGGAATGGACTCTGTTTGGAGATTCAGCTGCTGGGAAGGAGTATTATGCCTTTGTTTCGCAAGCTGCTCAAGTCTAGTTTGCATATATCGCCATGGTTGGGCTTGGAGTGCCTCCGAGTAGGCTTCTTGAGGGGCACTATATAAATGTTTGAAATGAATGTAAGAGCCCCCTAGGTTACTGGGTTATAATGAGTGCAGCGAGAGCATACTGTCGATGGGAATAACAGGCGAAAAGTAGTAAAGCTCTTCCTTGCTACTTGATCTCCATTATATGTATATTGATAATAATTTATATATTTAATAAAATTATGAACTTTTTACCATTACCACAGTATTAGAGCAACTTCTGTACTGATTACCACAGAGATAGCTGCCAAAGTTTAACCATTACTATATCATTACTAACAGTTTAAAAAAATTCACATGGAATGGAGGTTGTGGTTACAATTACCGTGTCACTCTCTCATTTCAGATTAAATTCACCATGCCCTTGTATGGTCTATTCTGTAAATTTTTACACTGAGTGCACTGAAGTAATGTAAAATTGATGTAATGTAAATGACATGTGCTATTCGGCTGTGCTTTGTACAATATATATGCAGAACAGGATGTTATTCTCATAGATCTGTGTCGAACTGGTTTTAATTACCTTTTTAATGCACATCTGTTTACAATTTCTTTAATTTGGATTTACATTGAGCTGTTGCTTATTATAAATATATTACTGTTGTGTATGTAGAACAACAAACCTGATTGTATGTCATTAAATAATTAAGTGCTGTAAAATAGGGCTTAACCGATTTCGTTTTTTTTGCCGATTCCGGATACCGGATAGTGTAGGCCATTATTTGCCGATTCCGGATCCGATTCCGAATAGTAAAAAAGATTGTAATCTGACCAAATAGACGGACATAGAAGACCACTCACCCAATTAACGGGTGTTTAAAGGCCACGACTGTGGTCGATTTGACAGGCTGCAGATCGGCTTGTCAGTGAATGGGGTTGCAAGAAATCTCCACAAGACTCTGTGACTGTCTCTGTCTGTCTGTGTATCCTTCAGGCTTGAATTCAGCCCTCCCAGAGGAGGGGTTCGGCACAATTTCAGATTGCTCCTAGCCCTGATGATCCCTCCCACATGTGCTGTCTACTGAATACTCCAAGGAGGTCTTAAAACCCCACCCCAAGATCAAAGATCAACCGGCGGTGACTCTCAAATGTTTCACACCGTCGCCGACTGGTTCAGGGTTGTTAAGAGTCAACCCTCCTCCCCTTCTGTGATCAATGTATCTATTAAGACCTCCCTGAACTATCTGATGAAGGCAGTCACTGTATAGGGAGAACTAGCAGAGGTCATTAATAAAGCCATCCCAGGCTGATAACGGCAGGCCACGACCGTCATTAGCTATCCAACTATTAAATGATCTGTGTGGGAAATCATCACTGAATGGCCTATAAATTATTGTTATAGTTTGAAAACCGTCAAAAACATTGTTTTACTAATCGGCAGGCTAGAAATTCCGGATCCGGATAATTCCGGATAGTCCAAAATCGGCAAAATCGGTTTGCCGATCCGGATTCCGGTTAAGCCCTACTGTAAAATAAGTTCCAAGCTTTACTAAAGCCATCTTTGGTTAAGCAAAATTGCCTGTTAGAGATGCATTGACTTGGTTAAAGGTTTACCCACATTAGGTTTAAACCACATCAACTCTGCAGCTGTGCATAAGAAAATAACTCTTGAGCTGAGAAATTCACTATGATGATGATGATGAATACGACAATTTCTACAGCGCCGTTACACGGCACATGCCGTTACAAGGGCGCTTTGACACGATAATAAACTCAGTCAGGATACGCCAACTTGAAATAATGTGTCTTGAGTCTGGACTTAAATGACTCCAAGGATGTTGCTGAACGGATTGAAGGTGGAAGATTGTTCCAACACCTAGGTCCAGCAACAGAGAATGCGCGGTCTCCGAAGTAGGTTTTAGATTTTTGTACCTTCAGATCGCCGCGCGCCTCAGATCGTAAAGAGGACCCCGACCTAGATGACGACACGCCGATGCAGTATGCTCTTAGGCACTATCCAATATGGAAACTGTTTTTTTGCCAAGAGCACCAGTGTGACTAGGAGAATTGGTAGATGCTTATAGACTCTTTGACTGAGAATGGGCATCTATTTAATATCTATTGTTGAGTTTTTCTGTATTCTGCAGTTTGTTAAATGGACAGTTATTCATCTGATTTTCAGAGTGTCGTGATAGTTGACCTAAATTAAACCTGGTTGTGAGCGCATCCTTGGTCATGGCAGTTCAGATCAGCATACAGGGATTCCATTCCAGCCCTCGCCTTGCTCCACCTCATCACCAGTTCTTCCCTCCATCAAACATTGTGCAATCAGCTGCAATGGATCCAGGACTGCAGGCTCAACCAGTCTCACCAGTAACATCAGTGCCAAAGCCAGCTACCACAGCTGCAGTGCAGACTTCAAGCGGTGCAGGCGCCAGTAGCACTACTGCTGCGAGTGGAGGACCAGCAACAGGTTCTTCATTCGATGGAAGAAGAATGAGAAGCAAAACAGCCATTCGGAGAACCGTAGATTATAATTCATCTGTTGCCAACTGGATTCAAGTAAGTATTTTACTTCTTATATTTGACTTTTGTAGAAGCAGTATTTATAAAATGTTATATGGTCTCTGCTTCAATCCAGGAGTTTATATTTGCCGTACTCCCGTAATTATTCACATGGCATCAGTCAATGGTCAATTAGAAAATAAAACCTCAGTTACGAGTCAAAGGATCCTATGGTCAGGCACATAAAATTAATTAGACTTGTTGGGGCAGTTACCTTGTAACAGATGAGCATGACCATGTGCAGCAGATTCACTTGTCATCCTGGCCCTCAATATGACACAGACCAAGAATCCTGAACATAATATCCACTGTCTTTTGGTTTGTTCTATGTGTATGTGTGGGCTGCCAGTGGTGACTTCCAGTTATTTGGGTGTTATTTGCTTGCAGATGAACTTGTTGTTAATGAACTTCTGACTCACTTAGGCTGATGAGCAGAGATACTTAGCAGTTACTATAAAAATGGTGGTTACACATAAACATACAACTTTAATAATCATTTCTGTACTGGAACTTTGTGCAATAATAGTTTGGCTTATAAGTTAGTACATTGTCATCAGACATCTTCCTGTGATGCTTTTCTTTTTTGCATTGCTAAAGTGCAAAACAATAAATTACAAGAACTCAATGTAAGAGGGAGTTCAGTTTGTCTTCAGTTGTCATGTATGCTGCTGTTGTGCCAATTTTATCATCAGGAGATTCAGAGTACTTAGTAAGTAGTTCAGTGTCACTGACATCTACTTGAATTTGCATCTTTTAAAATTTCTACATCTAATAAAACATAATAGAATTTATGAGACTTTTTCAAAATAATAGAATTTATGAGACTGTTTCAAAATAATAGAATTTATGTGCTTTTTAAATTTTAGAATCGTATATGGCAAAGAGATCAACGTGATATGAGAGCAATTCAGCCAGAAGCCATTTATAATCCTATGGTTAGTCAGTTTTTCTCTTATTGTAGATTCACATCTCTCAGATTCTCAATATCGACAAATACTTCTTTATTCAACCATAATGGCATGCAATTTTTCCTAAAGTCTTCACAGCTTCTCTTTGTCTCTGGATCCTCCTGGTAAAAGTCTCACATTCAGATCTATATACTGTTACTAGAGACCTTGTGGATCTCCTGAGTATCCAAACTTGTCTACCATTGTACTGAATGGTTTATTACTTGTTCTGTTTGGTTACCAACTAAATAATTCAAATAAAATCAGACTACAATATTGTTATGTACCTGTAGCTATTTTATGTCACTATAATATTCATGAAACACTTTTGGAGCAAACTCATTTCCTATGTATATCTCTGTTGGTGGCGCACACTGGCTTAACAATAGTAAATTGTGGTTTTCTTTCTGATAGACATAGGATTTGAAATGGTTAAAGCTATATATAAGGTGTTTACTGTGTTAGTGAATGTTAGTTTTCGTTGCTTGCAGATGGTTCCCCCTGGCATGCTACTTGGTAATCCGGTCAACAGCCTTGCAACACGTTCTGTGCGTGTGGCAATGAACAAAGTCAAGTGTCCTATCTTCTGCACCTGTGTAAGTATGAGCATGAGTCTCATAGAGGCTGAATGGTCATAGAACATCCATCGATATTTCAACTGAATTGCTTTCCAACGTTTGAACTGTCATTGCCTTCTGAATATTGCCAATAATTCATATTTCTTGGGCAGAAGAAGTCATTTATTGAAATCTTACTCTTCTCTGGAGTGTCCTGTAACTGGTATAATAATTGTAGCAAGCCGTTTATGTATAGCGCCTCTTGGATTTAATGCAAAGCAGCATAAGGTATTGAAGCTGGTACAAGCAGTATAATCTTTTAGTATGTATATATTTGTGAGGGACAGTTGGCTCATCCATGGTAGCCTGGCCAGTGGAGGTAAACCAGGATGTGCGACATGCGTTCCTTGTTAACCCGTGCAATGAAGAAAGGAAGGTACTGCACATTCCCTTACACCGCGCATGTTGCCAGCGTGAAAGTATACCATTGGGGCGCGGTGGTGTAGGGGTATGTTCGGTGCCTTGCAGCCGGAGGGTTGCGGGTTCGAATCCACCAAAAGCCGCCTCGTAGGAACCCTGGGCAAGTCCTTCACTCGAATTGCTCATGCGCTTCGGCATGAAACTCCGATTCAGTGTCCGCGCTGTAGTCGGGAGCGCCTCTGAGTAAAAATCTTGAAGGGGCGCTATAACAAGTGCTCATACTTACATACATACATACATATTGTACAATGCATGTACCATTGTTGAAGCTGATTAAATCTAGGATACTCTAACTGGGCACATCGCATGACTTGGACCATGCCAGGGTTTTGCGAGCAATGATTTCAAGCACTCCCAAGAGGTTGGAGGAGGCCTTTTGGACAAGTCATGGACAATCAGGCTCTCCAGTTATTTTGCTCCCTGTTCTTACAAAACTTCATGCCTCCTGAAAAGCCTAATCCATTTAGAATAATTTTCCGTTTCACTCTTTCTATGACGTCACTCAGCACATGTGACAGTTCAGTGCGATGCTCTGCATTGGCATCGAGCCAGAAGTGTGAGTGTTACGTCCTATGGACACAGTCCATAACGGGATGCTCATATCGTCATATCAGAGATCAAACATCTTGAGATCAGCAAGCATGGCACTGCCAGCTGTTAGACTAACAGAAAGCATTTAAGTCAAGACAGTTCCCCTTGTGACCAGTGGAATGTAGGAATGGGATGTCATGTGGTCTGTGGTCAGAGTATTTCACATGTTATCTGATGCCAAGAATGTAAATGGTGACTTCTGTTTACACTGATTTGTGCTGAAACCTGAGCTAATATATGTCTGGTCATAGTTCATGTCAGCTCATAAATAACTGTTTGAGTCCCAGCATGGATGTTTGAAACATACAGGAAGAGGAAAAGTTACGTGAAGAGCTAATATCTTCTTAGGTTTCTGAAAGTTCTTTTAGACTTCAGTGAATGGGATGAGTTGTTCTAGTTTCGCTATTAAGCAGCAGAGTCCAGTTGTTTAGTACTGTGCATGCGTTAGCTGAAAGATCTAGCAACCTGTGGACTTGAGATGTTGAAGAAATGAGCTTAGTGAATGTCTGATAGCCGTATCTCAGCCTGCCAGTGTGCACTACTTCACTAGTTCTTACCATGTGACTAAATAACAACTGGGAAAGAATGCTTGTAATGACAGATGATCTTGGCAGTGTTCCAAGCTGGTGATATGAGAATGTTGTGAGTTCTAGTCTGACATTCATATAATCACTTTCTGTCATGAGTAATGCTAAATTAAGCAATGTGGTTTGACTAATGCAAATTGGTGGTCAAACTGCACTTGTGTTTTCATGACTTAGGGGCCATCCATAAATGACGTCACGCACCTAGGGGGGGGAAGGGGGTCGGAAATTTGTGACGATGTGTGACATGGGGGTGGGGGGGTCTGAGTAGTGTGACGTCACACCAGGTCGATGTTATTAAATTTAACAATTAACAACAATTTAATTTTAATAATAACAGCACTAATTTTTAAGATTAAATTTTAATTATTTTTTTAATTATTTTAATATAGACGGGCACCATTATTAATAATTTTCTAATTATTTCAATATTTGGTCACCGTTAGATTTTAAAATATTCATGCTTTCGCTATTAGTTCCATGAAGGAGCATTTTGCTTCGCCATGGAAATTGGTTTTAGGGGGGGTCAGAGCTTTGTGACGTCATTTTCAGAGGGGGGTCTTACTTTTTGTGACGAAGTGTGACGATGGGGGTTAAAAATCGGCCAAAATAGCGTGACATCATTTATGGACGGCCCCTTATTCTGCCAGAGGGAAGAAGGTGCTGTGTGCAGTGAGTTTTCTTTTTGCTGAACATCTTGTAATTGCTGCTAATTCCAGATGTTTAATGGCTTTTCGTGACCAAGGCTTTGGGTTGTATTAGCAGTTCACAGGCTGTCTTGCAGAATTTTCTGACAGCCTTTTCATCTCTGATGACACCATGAAGATATCTTGTTGAGTCGTGTTTTGTGACCATATCGAGTTCTAATGCTTGCATTAATTAACCACTACAGCAGCTGCATGGACTTGTTCAGGGTTACAAAATACCAGTTCAGTTTAATGCAACCTGCACCATAGTGTGGTACTTGATAGGATCCAAAATCTCGTGTTTTAGCAAGGGTACATTGTTTTTAAGTTATTCTAGAGTCAATGCTGTTTAAAGTAAAGTTTTGGGTTGTAAGCTTGATTGATTTGGAACATTCTCAATGGTTGGTCTTTGCATTACTTTAACTTTGCTGAAATTTGCCTGGAGTGCCGATGTGAGTGAGGCCAGTAATGTGTGTCTTGCCTTGATTTAATTAGTGAAGATTTTTGGATTTTTCAGTGGACACCAGAGGGCCGACGATTAGTAACAGGAGCTTCTAGTGGAGAATTCACTCTTTGGAATGGACTGACTTTTAGCTTTGAAACTATTCTACAGGTAAGTCTGAATCTGTATTCTGTGTGTATGTTAATTATGTGATAGTATTGTAATCAGTGGTGTATCTGATTAGAGCAAATATTTAGATAGATAGATAGAACGTCCTTTATTGGAATGCCAATTGCGAGCCACATTTCAGCATTTAATCTTTTTTATTTGTCCTATAAAATTAATTCGTTTAGAAAGAGGTGTACAGTTTGCCTGTAACCTCATGCGGCAGATAAATATTGATAAAGATTAGTGCTTTGTTTTCTTGCATCATCTGGGGGTAGCCGTATTGTTGATAACTTTGTGACTGCAAATAGGCACCACTCGTTTCTGTGGTAGCCAAAAAAATGTGTCTAGTTCTGTGACATTGTACTTTCTGTTATCAGACATTGTATGTCCCTGAGCATTCTGGCAACTTTGATAGAGCTCTGCTTGTATATTGCATTGCTTTTGCTAGTGCCAGTGTTTTGCAAGATCTTGGTCTTTTTCATATTTGATAATTGGTTGGATGGCTCTATTCAACGTGCCTCCATTTTGCTCATTCCCACCTTTTTTGAGTGTACCATTTGTCAGAAATAGTCTTGGCCAGAAGCAGTTGCACACATATAAAACATCACTTCGAGCTAGGAATTGCCATCCTGCATTTGATTTTATGTTGTCAGCTGGCCTTTTGCTTGTTGGCCTGTGGATCGCTTGTTTTACACATTGTTTTGATGTTGTTGATGCTGAACAGGCCCACGATACATCCGTTCGTGCGATGATTTGGAGCCACAACGACACGTGGATGCTGACTGCCGACCACGGTGGATACGTTAAATACTGGCAAAGTAACATGAACAACGTGAAGATGTACCAGGCACACAAAGACCCAATACGAGGACTAAGGTGGGCATCAGCAAAAAGCGTTAAACACTGTCAAAACCATTCCGACATCTGCCGGACATTGTTACACTTGCCAGAAAACATGTTTCTTCTGACAGTCTCATTGGTAACATTGTCAACTGCGGTAGAGTACAATAGAATTCTTACACTGTTCATGATTACTTGCTTATGGTTTATGTCTTTTAGTGATTTGTCGATAAAAAGCCATCTTCATATGAGATATTTTATGTTCCGAATATAAATGAGTAATTGCTGAATATAATTAATTGAGTTGCCATTGAAAAGACAGTAGCGTTGTTATAAATACTGTTCTAGATTCCTGATGAGTTGATATTAGATATTTATAATATAATTGATTGAAAAGGATAAAGAAATTTGTGATGCGTATGTTTGCTAGGATGATAACATGAAGCATAGGTTTATTCAATGATGACTGTTAACTGTTGTATAATATTTGTAAATTTTGGGTAGTTTAATCATGGTCAGCATACTTGAAAAAAACAGAGGTCCACTGCCATCTTTGTCCCTGTTGCCATTGCAAGATGAAATTATTATTATCATTACAGCAATTTTATAAAGCGCCCCTTCAAAGTTGCCTACTCAGGAGTGCGCCCAGCCCAACCCCTGTCAAACAGAACAGTCTTAACGGTAGGGAAAAACGAGACAGTGACCAATAGGTATTTGGTAGGGAACCCTCTCCAGGTTGCAGGGCCAGCCACGGAGAAGGTGTGGCGCTGATAGCAGTCCGCGAGTGGGGACAATAAGTTCAGCTTGAAATGACCTGTGTTCATGTACGAGTGATTCTTCTCTGATTCCACTCCTGCGAGTTTTAAATACGAAAAGCTCGATTCGATCATTCCTTTCTGCCCGTATAGGACAATAAGCGATGGTGTTACAGAACACAGATCTGTCTGTTAAAACACAGCTGTGCATGCCTGTTCACCCGAAATTACACAACTGCATTGCAATTGTCTTGAATAAAGTCCATCTGTAAAACCGATCATTGTGTTGCCAATGCAGAGGTCTTGTCCTCGTTAAAATTTATTTGATTTTACTTTTTTTTTAAATAAAGTGACTAGGTAAGCATCAGATACCCCTAGAGATATTTGTTTAACAGTCATTTTGAGAACAGTCAATTCATCAATATTTAGACTCTATTATTAAAGGTTATACTGCTGTTTGAACCATTTAGGAAAGTCTTTTAATAGTTAGTAGGAACAGTCAGGACTCCTGTTATTGCTGTATTGGTTAGTTTTGATCTAGTTGACGACTTCTGCATTTGCACCAGATCTATCATAGTTTCCTGTAAATTGGTCTGTTCTGCTGTTTGTATTCTTTTGAGGACCATTCCATCCCTTGCAACATATAGTACTGTTTCCTGTAAATAGGTGTGTTCTGCTGTTTCTGTTCGTTTCAAGACCGTTGCATCCTTGCAACATATTGTACTGTTTAATTAATGAAGCAGTTCAAGCAGTTCTTCATCAGGTTTGAACTTGCGGTAGATCATGTGCTTAGGAAATGACAGGAAGAATGTCATTTTTCTGAAACCATCTACATCAGAGCAACAGATGATAGTTAAAGCAGTCAATCACAGAATGTGGTTGAATCCTTCAGTAGACTCGAGCAAATCCAAATTTTAGCACTGGCGTTGGGCTGGTAGTGCCCCTTTTTAGGTATCTTGGAGGGGAGTTACATGAGTCCAATGAATGAATGAATGAATAATGTTGTCTGTTGTGCTGTAAAGTCAAGTGGAAAATGCTCCATTTATCCACTGTCCAAGATTCCAATCTGTGCAGATTCGTACCTGTGGAGATGCAGCATTTCTTATTAGTCACTCACTCTGTTTTGCAGAAATTACCCAGATAGGCACAATGTTTCTTTTTTTCAGTAGGTTTTTATGCATTAATAGCTCTAGGGTTCAGTATGAAATTAAAAAATCAGCAGGTTTTATAGGGATTCAATAATGACAAGAATCCATGCTGTATTACGAAAGATATTTGAATACAACAGAAAGAGATTCCTGTACGTTCTATTATAAGTTGTTGTAAATTAGCTCTCATGACACCACTCACTATTCAGTCACCTGACACATTATTCTAGGCTATAGGTTACTGTTTAAGTGCAGATTCTGGGATGCTGTGAAACTGCTTCTAATGGAGGAGTAGTTTAAAAATTTCTGTGATGGCAAACACTGCTGAGCTTAACTATCCACGATGTGAGACATCTAGAAGTGTTGTCTCTTGACTTCTTCCTACTGTATGAGATCTGATACGTATGTCTGTCAGATCCTACTCTACAACTTTAGTCCAGATTGCCATGTTTTAGCCACATGGTTGACCTAGAACAGCAAAGCTGATAGATACAGCAAAGCCGTAACTTTGCCAGAAATTCAAACATGTAAAGGCAATTTTATTTTGATGTTTGCTTTACTACGCTACCCGGACTAGTTAAGCAGACGTAAAAATAAAGTAATTTTTAAATTTGTTGAATTTCTTGCAAGGTTTTGGCATTAAGTATATGGCAACCATGACAAACTTTGAAATTGTCCTCTCTTATAGGCAAATATAAAAATTGAACTTATCTTGAAGTTTGGAGTTCCTTGAGATATTTAAAAATAAACTGTTTAAACATACCTGTAATACAGTGCTAGGCTCTTTTACTGTCTATTCCTCTGTCATCTGAATTTCCCCAAACACTGTTACTAGAGGGCAAGTGCATGAAAAACCAATTAAGATGTTTAATCACTTCTGCTTATTGCAATCGTAATCCAGATTGAAAGTGGTTCAAATACATAAATGAAACATTCACAGACCTGTGATTGAGGTGATTCCCAAGATAAACATAGACTTGCATAGTTTTAAAGTAAAACATTTGATTAGATTTAACATTTGTGTTTGCATCTACAAGAATCCATGAATGTTATGCATATGTACATATACAGTCTTACTTGCATGATAAAATTCAATATAGGAAGGGTCATCTTGGCTATGATGGTGCTTTCACCATAGGATCACACGTAGTTGCCAGAATAGAACAAAAGCAGTTCTGTGCTTTTGTTTTGACTGCTGGCACTCTGCTGTTGGTACAATGCTGACAAGCACAGCACAGTTAGGCAAGCGTGGTACTAAAGCTACACAGTATTTTTAGTGTGCCTTTCACACTTTCTGTGACCAAAGGCAGTTTACATAATATTGTTTGTCAGAAAATGCCAAGAAAGCCTTCCTGGCTTCTACTAAGAGCACTCTTAGTGTTTGCTATAAGCAACATTTGACTGATGCTCAGAGGGGAGTCTCTGCACTTTTAACTCCTCTGCTCAGAGGGGAGTCTCTGCACTTTTAACTCCTCTGACATTGGTCTGTTTAGTATTTGGATGGGTCAACAGTGGAGGAATAACTGGTCTTCTGGTTTCAATTCTGCCATCCATCCTCTGGGATTTTATAGTTAATGAATACCATTGCAAGCTTGTGAGGTTAAAAATGGTATCTGGTTGTGGAGTTGCTTTGGCCGTGTTTTGTCTTAGCCAAACATTCTGCAACCCCAGAACCATTCTTTTGAGGAATTCTGATTACAAATGCATTACATTTACCACATTAGCTGTCTCCAGCAGCCTTCACTGCGCTACATCTTAAGGGCGTCCATGTACCCAAAATGCAAATCTGTTCTAGATTCTGCACAGGTGGTTACTTTTTTCAATGCAAATGCTACAAACCATTTGATGGCATGATAATATATTGCTTCACTTTACCTCAGTACCTTGAAACTTAAACTTACCATCCAGTGTGTGCTTAAATGACCTGATAATGCTGAATCATAAAACTCATCTGTGGTACATTCTACATAGAAATTCAAGATTAGCATACTGTGTAATAAAGTCTTGAACATTGTTTTATCTAATTTATCTTTTTCAAGTTGGGTGTTTGTGGATTGTTCTATGCTTAGGTTGTGGCATGATGTTAGTTGAGTGTCCCAAAAATTGGTGTATGAAAAGTTAGGCCCTTGCAAAGTAAAACCTATTCCTGTGCAGGATTTTCTGTGTCAGTTTTGTCATCATCTGGTGACCATAAATGAAAGGCATTTTTGTAGAACCATTCCCAAATTTGTCATTTTGTAGTTTTTGTCCCCTTGACCAAAAATTTGCCTCCTGCTCTGATGATGGGACAGTGCGAATCTGGGATTTCCTAAGATATCAAGAAGAGAGAATCCTAAGAGGTTTGTTGGCTGCTTATTTTAAATTTTCTCTAGTTCTTTTTTTGATAGCTCTGTCGTCTAATGAATGGTGGTCAAATTCATGTTTGCTATTTTTAGCTATACATTTGCAGATATATTAAACATATATGTAACCACTTAAGCAAGCTATAGTTTTTTAAAGTGTGCTATGGTCATAAGGGAATCTTTTAAACAGCTAATAATAGACACTTCTAATTAGATTTCTTGACATATAATATATCACTTGCTTTTTATGTTAAATTTTATAGGTTATAAAAATCATAGGTAGGACTTTGCTTTCATGTAAATGCCGTGCACATTTAAAATACTTCAGATTCATCATGAGCGGAAATTATCACCAATAAAATACTGGTATGGAACATGTGAATGCTTTCAAATAAAATCTAGATTGTAACTGCCACAAAGAATGGGAGTTAGGTTTAGTGATAAAGAAACAGTGTACTTTACTGCTGTATCCAGATTATGAATTACCAGAAGAAGTAGTCATGCAGTGGTCAGTTATTATCCACTGATACTTTGTTTTATGGATGGAGTCAATGTATCTTTGTTGTACTAAATGTTGCATTTAACAGTGGATCGCATTATAATGCATTATTATCTTTTCTAAACTCAAAGAGTGCAAAATAAATTGTAGATTACGTTAAACTGTGTGCACCTTTCTTAATCAGGGCATGGAGCAGACGTGAAGTGTGTCGATTGGCATCCTCTGAAGGGTCTGATTGCTTCCGGAAGCAAAGACACTCAGCAGCCGGTCAAACTTTGGGATCCTCGAGTTGGAAATAGTCTCGCAACAATGTAAGGAACTTACCAGAGATATGTGGAAGCATCATGATTATTCTTGTTCTTGCTCGGGCAGAAATTGGTTCGAGATTTCTGCTCCACCGGCACCCCTAGCCAACACAGCTATAATGAGTACCCTGACCGTACATTGTTGGTGGGAACGTGAGATGGCGAGGGAGAGGACTGTCCTCCCGCCACTTGTGTCGAGGCTAACAGAATGAAGTTGCTAACACTTTATACTCATGGCTGTTGCCACAGGGCTAGCTTAAAGGACTGCTCTTCTTCAGTTAACTGTAAAGTAATGTATTGTAATGTCAGTGTCATTAAGCAATTATACAGTCCCATGTCAGATTCTGTAATGCATTCACCCTTTGTTGATGACTTTGGGATTCTGTCCTTTCCCTGCCTTTGGTATTTGGGAAACTGCATCAAGAAAACTTTCCCAGTGGCATTCTGAAAGTGGTAACTAAATACCATTGTCTAGAAGATTGGTTTCAACCAACGTTGGTGCAAAGGGAGCAAAGGGCTAAACAAGCTGTAGAAGTTGATAACCTATTGTCAGCCTATTCCAAGTGTATAAAGTCATGTACTATTGCAGTGCAGAATCTGATGCAGCTCAGCTGTGTTTTGCGTTTGGGTTTCTATCTGTGTATATTTTTAGTATATGCACTGACTAAAACTGTAAACCAGAAGTCATAGAAATAAACTTACTTTGTTTATATTTCCATTATAGTTGTTCCCTTAGAATTCACCAAGTTCTGGGTTAGATTTAAGTTTAACTGTTATTGAATTTATGTCGAATGAGACTTCACCTTTAATATTGCTGCTGTATTACGAATTTTTGTATGAGTAATTTCGTGCTAAAGAGGATACATCACCAAAAGCATTTGTTAACACTGAAATATTATTGTAGAAATATGTTACCTTTGATCCGCAATACAACCTCTGCAAATAGTTTACCAATAAGAATCTGAAACTTGATGTTAGGTGAAAATGTGAATAAAGAACTTCTAAACCAGTCTGTGTTTGTCTTGCTAGCCATGCTCATAAACACACGGTGATGGACCTAAAATGGAATCGTAATGGCAACTGGCTGCTGACCGCCTCTAGAGACCATCTGCTCAAAATATTTGACATTCGCAACTTCAAAGAAGAAATGCAGTCGTTTAGAGGACATAAGAAAGAGGCCACAAGTAATAACTTCTGCTCACTTCCTAGCGAAAGCTTCACTCTGACAGTTGAAGCTTTGTTCATTAATTAACCCTTTAACAACGAGCGTGTACTAAAATGCATGGGAAACCAATGCAGCTCGTCATTAACAGGTAAAACTACACTTCCTTCTGTGGTGCTAGATCGTGATGTAGCATTTTGGTCTTACAGGTTTCATTATTATTATCAGATTGTATCTGTTCGCTTGTATAAATATGCTGACATTTACATATTCCAAGAACTCAGTTGCTATATTTAATTGCAATATTTTTTAAGCAAATATATTATTTTGGGCGATAGTCACTTTAGTTGATTTGGTTTGACTGAATATTTAATTGATTTTTAGCTCTTGCTTGGCATCCAGTTCATGAATGTCTCTTTGCCAGTGGTGGGTCGGATGGAGCAATTATGTTCTGGCTTGTGGGGTAAGTAAGCACCAACTTATGCAGAGTATTTGGTAATTTATACTACTTATGTAATAATAGTCAATATAAGAATATTTATGTATTTGCTAATTTGTTTTGCTTTCACCTCTGCACCCAGATATTGAACTTCATGCAGTAATGGTATTGAAATGATATGCTTGTCACTCACCTTTTATCAAGAGATTTTTTAACATAGCACCTTCTGTTGTCCTTTCTAAACTGCTAACAGAACACACTTGTAGGAATGAGATGCAGCCTTGGAGTATTGGATAGAGTACCAGTAGATTGTTTTAAGAACAGCTCTTAGCCACAGCTTTAAAAAGAGCTACATAATCTTTGTTAGTCTACGTTATTTGTAGAAATGAGAAGGAGCTTGGAAGTATTGATGAAGCTCATGAAACAATGGTTTGGAGCATGTCGTGGCATCCACTCGGCCATATCCTTGTTTCTGGATCAAATGATCATACAACGTAAGTTGTTCTGTTAACAGGAAACTACACAGATTAGATCTAAACTGCCTCCCCCTCCAACCTCATCACACCACAACCATCAATCAGGGACATCTTTTGGTCGAGTCTGTAGAAGCTCCTTGATGTATCTTGTCATTTTAAATATGAAAATAATAGTCTTGAAATCATTGTGAACAATTAATTTCTCTCTTGGTGCGTTTTGCTTGACCACTTCACCTACCGGATATATCCAGCACCCAGCAGAAAATGTCGGTGCCTTACCTCTGGATTATTCTGGTGCAAGCACACCAACTGACGGGCAGTGTTGGCACGAGGAATTTCGTGCTTTGTGGCATATATAATATTACAACAGACGAACTTTGCGCTGTATTTGGTAATATAATTTATGCATGAGTGACTTCTGGTCTGGTTGCTAAGCAGCAGTGAGTAAGGATAGTAGATTACATCATAGGTAAATTAACATGGGTGTCGTGGATAGACATGATCCGATGCTTGAACCATATTCAGCAGCAAGAAAATCAACTAAATGGTACCAGAAACTTACATTGCTCTAGTCTTGCTGAAGATGGCTCTGCACGCATTCTGTGTAAGAAAACCGGTGGCAGACGAACATTTGCTGAACAGTTCGTTTTGCAGAACTGTTCCTTGGGTTTAGCTGTTGTTGTTGTTCTTGATTTTAGATTTGCTTTTATTGAAAAAATCATAAGTCTACCTTAATTTTTGCAGAAATTTGTGTTGTACATCAGATATACCGGTGATCAACAAAACCATGAATATGGATGGTACACTGTTGAAATTCTCAAATTTTGCTTTTGTGCAGTGACTGGAATTTTTTTTCTGGCCATTAAGGGGTTAATTGAACCAAGCTTTATATTCCATAGGTAAATTGTCATTTATATACCCTTCACTGTGTGATCTGAATATATATTCCAGGAAATTCTGGACACGTAATCGACCTGGTGATACAATGAAGGATCGTTACAATCTTAATACATTGCCTGCAGGAATTTCTGATGAACTTGAATATGGTATCTCTTTGAATTCATTTAATAAATAAACATAGATCTATGTAAAAATTGTGGTTTGCTGGTAACTGTTGATGTGGTTTTAGACTTTATGCCTCCTGACGATTGACCAAATGCCTTAAAATAATATGATAGGAGACTGTGTTATTTCAGCATGCATAGTTTGCTTTTGGTAAAGGAAAGTGTGATAAAGTTCAGTGAATGCCCGCTTTGTTTTATAATTGTAATTAGCTGACTTTTTAGCATTTTATTTAACTATTACGAGTAGTTGCAGTTTATGGAATGGAAGTTAGTTTGGATGTGGATAGAGGTGTAAACATTTTGTTGGGCTCGTGTACTTGTCCATTCTGAGTGGGTGCTCAACTATCCATAACTCCTGCATTGGATATTAAAACAATTGTCCAATGGGCCTGTGAATCAAGTTGGACCTCCGGCACTTTGATCTCTTATTAATTTTATTAATTCATTCATTTGTTTATTATTAATGTGCGAGTCATTATTCAGACTTAGTTAAGCAGTTACCCTACCAACAGAGGTCTGTAAGTGCATAGAACAGCACGTTCTGTTGACTCCTAGAGACTAAGATAATTTAGTATTCTATATGCTTCACTGATTGGTTACTGTGGATTGCAAACCAGTATATCTGCAACCCTTTGGCCTCACCAGGGAGACAACTGTACATTATTAAGCTGTTAGCCCATGATTTATGCAAAAATCTATTCAAAATAATCATGCTTCTTTGGCCAAATTTTGTTTACACACATTCATATTCAGTGCACCACCCTTGGGCCCAGTGCCTGGGCCTCTGCATGCCAACTGACATACCTAGATATAGTTATCGTTATCGATAAACCTAGAATAATTATTCATGATTGCACATTGTTGTGCCATGCCAATCTGTTAATGGCTTTGTTCTTGTAGAATTTGACCATGTGAGTCAGCCGACTGTGCCTGGTCTGGGCCATGAGTTCATTCCTGACGTTACATCAAAAGCAAGCCAAGGTAGCAAATTGTCCAGTTTTTTGTAACAACCATCACAAACTTCAGTGTTGCAGTAATTAATTAAATTAATTAACTCAAAGCTCCTGTGTTCTCAAAATCATCAGATTTTTTGTGTAACAGTAGATGGACTGCAGAATTCTTAATGTAAAACCTTGAGCTCGTTGTGCATTTCTGAGATTTGTGTTTTATTTAACCCTTTAACGACGAGCTGCCTATAGTTTCCCATACATTTTAGTACACGCTCGTCGTTAAAGGGCTAAATAACATTTGTATATAAAAGTCACTTCAGGGCTAAGCAACGCTTGGTGTAACACATTTGGAAAATCAAGATTTTTGTGATAGTATAGATTTGCTGTTTGTCTAAATTTGCTGTTTGTTGTATGGCACAGATAATGGTGAGGTGGCTGCCATTCCAGGGCTTGACCTGTCTCCAGAAAAGTCGGCATCGTCTGACACAGGCACCGGCGGATATTCCAGTGCAGACAGCAAAATGATGCGCAGAAAAGCAATTTACACAAAACCGGTTCCAAAGGACTTTGAACGTGCGTGGACGGAGGGACGCCAGCCAGCTACTCTCGCTTCCTCTGGGGACAACATTCCAGAAGATCGTCATGTGATGGACTCACCAGGTGAGGAGGAGTTGAGACTTTCTGCAACCCAAAGACCAATGAGTCTGTTTGAGTCTGGCCTGTTGCTGCCAATATTTGAAGGTCGTTGTGCTGGTGGAACTGAGGATGTTTTTCAGTATAAGCTGTGTTTCTGCCTTCAAGTTATTTCTTGCTCACTTTTTGGGTAAACCAGTAGTCGTTGGTAATTCCTTAGCGACTGACTCCGAAGACTGTACGCCGGCTTCAGTGAAACCAATGACTGTTCGAGCAGTGACCTAAATTTCTGCTGTGGAATTAACAGTACAACGGTCTACATCCTCGTAGTACTGCTTTTGCAAATCATCCACAGTTTCCAAAGTTATTTAATCTGTGTAATTGTAATTACGACGATTTATATAGCGTTGTTGGTAGCAAGCTACTTCTAGAACGCTTAACAAAACTGTCTACTGTCAGCGCAAACGTTAGTGCTCGTGATTAAGTAATAAGTGCATTTTTAACTGTTTTTTAAAAATCGATAAGCTTTTGGTTTCCTGAATGGGTGCACGGACCAGTTCGACATCTGTGCTTTACTGTATTGGTGTCTGTTCATTATTTACAGGCAGTCGACCTAATTTTGACAACAGGGGAACACCGTTTGATTCACCACGCAATCCGTACAAGTGGCACGGACCAGTTCGACATCAAGGCCCTGATGGGCAGCAGAACCACGAGCAGATGAACCCCTCGTTACAGGGGCCAGACCAGATGCTGCCTCCGGGTCAAGGCTTTCCTATGGGGCCTCATCAAGGTCCCAAGGGACCTATGCAGTCCGGACCTGGTCCTATGCAGTCTGGACCCGGTCCTATGCAGTCTGGACCCGGTCCTATGCAGTCTGGACCCGGTCCTATGCAGTCTGGACCCGGTCCTATGCAGTCTGGACCGCCACGTGGACCAATGCAACATGGTCCTCATAATCCAATGATGCAACGAATGCAGAACCCCATGCAGCAGCAGCAGCAACAGCAAGGAATGATGGGACCTCCGAGACCTCAGCAGATGAATCAGCCAATGAGAGGACCGATGGGACCACAAGGTCCCCCTGGGTCACAAGGTCCTCCTGGACAACAAGGTCCGCCTGGGCCACGACCTCTGCTTTCACTCTCTTTTGAGGATCGTGAAGGTCCTCCAGGTAGGTTGATGTTTTTGCTGGACATATGTATTATACCGTTTGTGATTGTCTCTGAGCTCACAATGGAAAAAGCTTCTCAGTTAAGTACAGAGAAACAGTTTAGATTCATTCTTATTTTGCTCTACACCAGGGATGGCCAACCCGCGGGCCAAATGCGGCCCGCGGGCTGCTGATTGGTGGCCCGCACGGCCCCTTTGTAAATAATTTGTTTTCTCAATTTGCACCTACTTACTTGTCCGACTACTACAATATTGCATAATAATTATGTCTAACACACTAAAAGATTTAGTGTTTAAGTTCTAGTGTCCTAATGTAGTCATACTTCTTTTTATACATCTTGTAAAATATGAAATAAACATTTGTATTTCTTTCGATGCTGTGAGGACAAACATTTTGCAGCCCGCCGCGTGCTTACCAACAATCATAGTGGCCCGTAGGCCAAAAAAGGTTGGCCACCCCTGCTCTACACATATTTGAATGTGTGGTATTTTGGCATGTGCTTATGGAAAAAAGCAGTGCCCTCCCTTAAGCTTACAATTGTAATTGTAAGTGCTCATTGATAGAGTTTCTCCTGACGTGACCATGCAGGAAACGTGAAGTAGAGGCATATAAAGGAGAAGACGCTCATGTCATAGATTGCATGGTAGCCTTTCCCAAAATTGATGTGGAAGGCAAAGCTTCCTTGTTGCATTGCGGCATTACAGTCATTGTAACTCCACATTTCTATGGAATCGACTTCCTCCTTCTCTACGCTCTACAATCCTCTCTAGTAGCATCTCTACCTCTTTCTCTCACCTTAAAACCTTCCTTTTTCCTCGGAGTACCTCGCACTGGGAGCGCTTCTGAAAGGCTTATGCTATGAGAAGTGCTTTATAAATGATCAAATACAATACAATACAATAAAGCACCACTGTAGCTAAGCGCAGGGAACCAGCTTATTCATGAGTGCTGCAATGTATAAGAGGGGTTGTCCAGAAATGTCAAGGGAAAGTCTGAGTCTGTTCACAAGAGGAGGAGGAAGACCACAAGGTAGAGCAAAATCTTTTGCCAGGTAATGACACTGAGATACAGTTGAGACAGAGCACAGCTGGCCAGGCAGTTACAATTCAGCATCAGGATCTTAATTAACTTAGTGCATCTTCATACGGGTAACCAGTGCATTTCATCCCCCACCAATTCCAGTGTCACACCAGCGTTGAGAAGGAATAATAACGGGCTTGTTGATACAATGGTTCCTGAACCATGAATCTGTTGTGCAAGTTCTTGATCGACCGAGCAACAAACTACCACTGGTGAAATTGTCTGTAACTGTGATTATAATTAATTAGCCGATAGTTATAATTTCTGTATGCGTCTGTTTTGTGTCATTGCATGCATCTGTCAACTTGTGTTTACAGTTTGTTGTTGTTTCTTGTAGGTGGTCATCCAGGTGCTAGTGGTCACTCAGGTCCTGGTGGTCATCCAGGCCCCGGTGGTCATCCAGGCCCCGGTGGTCATCCAGGCCCCAGTGGTCATCCAGGCCCCGGTGGTCATCCAGGCCCTGGTGGCCATCCGGGCCCCGGTAATCGTATGGGTCCTGGCGGTCATCCCAGTGGTCATCCAGGCGCTGGGCATGGGATGCCACCACACATGATGTCTCATGGTCCTGAGTCTGACTCTCAGCATTCTCCTCATCCAGGCGCTCATTTTGGCAATCCATCTGCCGAAGGCACAGATGCGTTTCAGGAAGAACCTGATCACCGTGGCAACGAGTTCCACGGCTTCAACGAGATGCCCAACCGTGACGACCAGTTTGACAGCCATCGCCGTGGTGACATGGATTATCGTGGCAACAGCTTCAGTCAGGAAGAAGGTTCTCAGATGCGCATGGAGTCGTTTCCGATGCAAGGGACAGATTCTAACGGTCGGGGCGGCTGGAGGCGGCAAAGGGGTGGCGGCCCTGGCATGCCTGGCCACCAAGGTGCTCCAGACAATCGAAACCAAGGTCCAAACAACAACGAGCCTTTCCCAAATCGGAATAAACCACCGTCCCTGCTGGACATGAAGCTGGGACCGGCAATGCAACCGCCGCCCCCTATGGGACAAAAAAGAAAGTGGGATGGGCCACCAACAGACGAAGAATCCGATTTCAATATGCCACCAAATGATAACCACGCTCCCACTCCTTTCGGAGCAGGTCCTGAGGGGATGCACGAAGATCCCGACTCTTGGCCGCCGGAGGGTCCAAGGCCCCAGAACATGGGTCGCGGAAGGGGTAACTTTTTTCGGGGTGGCCCACCAGTCAGAGGAGCACCACGAGGGCGAGTCATGCGTGGCGGGCCTGGTGGGAGGGGTAGGTAGAGTTTGCTTTCTGTGATGGACATGCATGAGCAAGGTTTTGATATAGAGAGAGGAGGACTGAACTGTTTCTGAATTTTTTGTTTTGCACATTTTGTTCCTCTTAGCCAAGCCCGTTTTGGCCATCATTGTTTTGCTGGAATCATTTCCCTTTGTCTGCTCATAAAAAAAATGCAAGCTCTGTTTTCCCAGAAGGCAACATTCAAAGAACCGATGAAATTTCTTATGTTGGATTCAGCTTGAGTGAGACAGACATTACCCAAGGGTCTGGGGTTGTGACATTGCCCCAGGCCATGTATTTAAATTGCCGCATCGCTTATGCAGCTGAATTGCATCTGAATGCAGTTGCGTCTGGGTTTGCAAGATATCAAGTTATTGGCCTTCAATGACAGTGAACTGTATAGTTCTGAAGTAAACGTCTCCAATATGTTGCCAGTGTTTGTGAAGTTCATGTGACAGATTTCATGATTCCTTGATTTAATTCTTACTGATCTACCATGACATAATGACATCTAGAACAGCAGTGTTTCATATGTCATAAATAGAACTCAAGTGAACGATACGAATGTTCATTGAAGGCATCCTTATTGTGGCACAGTATCCAACTGGTTCAAGCGTTCAGCCTGTAACACGGAGAGCGTGGTTTTGAACCTCGTCCAAAGTGATTGGTTTGTTGTAGAGCTGTACCGATATCGCTTTTTGCCGATTATGCCGATACCGCGTATAGCCGATTATTAAATTGCCGATACCGATACCGCGTATAGCCGATTATTAAACTGCCAATACCCATTATGAGACCGAATATTTC
This sequence comes from Aporrectodea caliginosa, assembly GCA_020284085.1. NCBI lineage: Eukaryota > Metazoa > Annelida > Clitellata > Crassiclitellata > Lumbricidae > Aporrectodea > Aporrectodea caliginosa. The sequence goes on along the minus strand of JACEVL010000408.1, from coordinate 502,285 downwards.
ATTATTTGTTTAGTCAAAATGTTCGGTTCCGAAACATAAACCAGTGATCTATCGTCACAACAATAAGGGTCGACGTTTAAATTAAGTTGGGAAGTTGTTAACGATAGCCTCTATTTAATGCATAGCCTAGATAATAAGGGACATAAAACGATAGATGAAAATCGACATATGCAAATATTCAACTATTCAAGTATTGGAATATGCAAATATTCAAGTATTGGAATATGCAAATATTCAAGTATTGGAATATGCAAATATTCAAGTATTATTATTAAATTATAACACAATTTTAACATCGGCACCGATTAACCGATTATTTCTGCCGATACCCGATTATGCCGATTGTTCTAATAATCGGCCCGATTACGCGTATGGCCGTTTAATCGGTACAGCTCTAGTTTGTTGGAACCTTGACCAAGTCCTTCATTCACAATTGCTCGGCATGATCTTATGGTCATGTGTGCACTTCTGAACTTTGGTAGTAGGACAGTATTAGATGCAGTGGTACATTGTATTATTATATATATATATACATATATATATATAAGATAAGAATATTCTTTAATTGACCAGTTACTATCAGCATTGTGGTGCACAGAGTGCCACAGACAATGGACAATGGTAATAAACATACATCATCCATTGAGCTGATCAAGACAATCAAATATTCTTAAATCACACATAATTTATCCTAAATTCTATATATCATCCTAATGATTATATTATACATGTATATGAATCACTAGCCAATTACTGAGTTCTCAACATCAAATGAAATGAAATAGGCTTAGAACAGCGAAATACAGAGTTGAATCAGTTGATGCCGAGATCTGCATTTGGCCTTACCCTCCCTCTCCTTTGTGGACGTCCATATAAGAGGACGACAAGCTACAAGACTCCTGCAGTTGTAATAGCCTAGGTTTATAATTTCTGTATTCACGTAGCCTACATATCAACTGACTTCCTTTTCTGCTGCATTTGCATGCCAAACTCGAATCAACTTTTTAATGTAATCATTGTTTTTACTAATATTCCACAGTCCATGTTGACGCTGATGAAATGGTTATTGAGCTGTCTGCATTTTATGTGATATCCGAATAGAGAATAGCGATCGAGTATCGGTTATAGATTCGTCAGATAGGCTTATAAGGCTTTAGATTCGAAATATTCGGAGATCGGCATGATCGTCATCATCACCACCACGTACCACCATCAGCTTCATTGTTACATCTGTATTAGTATCATTCTCTGAGTGCTGTAGCAACTGAATAGTTTCTGAAAGAGGGGCTAAATAAATTTCAGCAGTACAGTAGGCCTACAATAGCTTGTTGATAAGAATAGTGCTGACCATAACGGTTGAGTTTCTTCAAGCACCAACTGGACCTGAAGAGTCGCCATTTATGAGACAGTTTACACAAGTAGCCTAGCACAACTTCTTAACATCAACATTACGAGATATGCGAAAAAACAAGTGAATAGCACTCAATGGCTATTGATACAAACAACTGTACAACCGCGGCAAACATAGAATAGGCCTATCGTGGGCTGAAGGATTCTACAGTATCTTTGGGTATGCTGCGTTGATGCCGGACGGTGGGCCTACCAGGTTTTCTAATGACTACACTAACCCTAACCGACCCTCACGACGCCAGTAAACTTAGATCTACGCACGATATCCTTCAGCTCCCGATACTATAAGCTTGCCACAACCGCCTCTTACTCAATTGTCTCGCGAATCTAAAGTCGCAAAGTTTGACGACTTCTGACACTTAGGACCAGTTGCAGAAGCCTCGATCTAGTTTATAATGCGCCACTCAGAGAAGCTCCGATCTAGTTTTCCAATTCGCCACTCAGAGAAGCTCCGATCTAGTTTTCCAATTCGCCACTCAGAGAAGCTTCGATCTAGTTTTCCAATTCGCCACTCGGAGAAGCTCCGATCTAGTTTTCCAATTCGCCACTCAGAGAAGCTCCGATCTAGTTTTCCAATTCGCCACTCAGAGAAGCTTCGATCTAGTTTTCCAATTCGCCACTCAGAGAAGCTCCGATCTAGTTTTCCAATTCGCCACTCAGAGAAGCTCCGATCTAGTTTTCCAATTCGCCACTCAGAGAAGCTCCGATCTAGTTTTCCAATTCGCCACTCAGAGAAGCTTCGATCTAGTTTTCCAATTCGCCACTCGGAGAAGCTCCGATCTAGTTTTATAATTCGCCACTCGGAGAAGCTCCGATCTAGTTTTCCAATTCGCCACTCAGAGAAGCTCCGATCTAGTTTTCCAATTCGCCACTCAGAGAAGCTTCGATCTAGTTTTCCAATTCGCCACTCGGAGAAGCTCCGATCTAGTTTTATAATTCGCCACTCGGAGAAGCTCCGATCTAGTTTTCCAATTCGCCACTCGGAGAAGCTCCGATCTAGTTTTCCAATTCGCCACTCGGAGAAACTCAGATCTAGTTTTCCAATTCGCCACTCGGAGAAGCTCCTATCTAGTTTTTCAATTCGTAAATCGGAGAAGCTCAGATCGAGTTCTCCAATTTGCCAATCGGAGAAGCTTCGATCTAGTTTTATAATTCGTGACTCGGAGAAGCTCGATCCTATCTAGTTTTTCAATGCGCTACTCGGAGAAGCTTCGATCTAGTTCTATAACTCGCAACTCGGAGAAGTCCGATCTACTTTCCCAATGCGCAACTCTGACAAACTCACATCTAGTTTAATAATGTGCCACTCTGAGAAGCTCTGATCTAGTTTTCCAATGTGCCACTCGGAGAAGATCCGATATAGTTTTTCAACGCGCCACTCGTAGAGGCTCCGAAATAGTTTCCCAATACTTTTCAGCGCGTCCTTCAGAATCATTCGGAATTGCTTCGATCAAGTTTTCAATGAACCTCCGAGTGTCGCTTTGGAAAGTTGATCGGAAGCTCGGAGCTTCTCAGAGTGGCGCATTGGAAAACTATATCGGACCTTCTCCGGGAGGTGCATTGGAAAACTATATCGTACCTTCTCCGAGAGGCGCATTGGAAAACTAATTCGGACCTTCTCCGAGAGGCGCATTGGAAAACTACATCGGACCTTCTCCGAATGGCGCATTGGAATACTATATCGGACCTTCTCCGAGAGGCGCATTAGAAAACCATATTGTTTGGATTTGTGTCTTAAGTCACTAAATTTAAATAAAAACAGTTTACCGCTATTATTTACGAATTCGACGCTGCGACGCCGACGTGTCAAAAAACTTAACATTAGTCACATTCCGACATGTTAGCATCAGTGGCATAACAACCTATAGCTGGGGGCCCTTGGACACTGCTTGGGGGTCCTTACCCATTAACGAGACTAAAGAGTGAAAATAATGAGGAAGAAGAAGGAGGAGCAGGAGCAATCACTTAAGCTAGCCATGGCCTCCCAGAATCAGATAGCATATAGTGCTATGACCATCCACAGTCCCCATAAATAACTAAGCAATGTGTAACACACAGAACAATTAACAAACACAATAATTAAGAAGATGAATTGTAATCGTAAACTCAAAGTTTCTACTGTGTTACTCTAAAGCTAAGTGCAAGACATCAACTCATTAACAAGCAGTGTCGAGCATAGGGTTGTCCAAAAGATTGATGTCCAGTGGGGGTCCAAGTCCAGTTGCCAGTGAGATTTGGCAGAGCGACTGTTAATTAAGGTTGTCCGTCCTACAGGCCAAGTTGGATTAATTAACAGAATTCTTGCTTAAATAGAAGTTGGATTGATGAAAATAATCCCTGCTTAAATGAAAGTTGGAATGATGAAAAGAGATTGCAGTGTAAGTAGAATTTGAATTCATGCAACGATTTTATGTCGGATTAATGTCGTACTACAGAATCTTCGGACTATCGAACCTTCGGACTATCGCGGTGTAAGCCCTATTGACACACTGCTTCGTTGCAGTGGATATCAAAACCCACGCCAAAACCAATTGTTCGGAGACAAAAGAAAAACTGCTTCCTGTTACAGAGTCTGCCTGTAGTCAACCGGCGTTTCATTGTAATTGCTTTGCACGGCACTTTCATCGACATAAGCAAAGATTAGCCATCCCAGATGTTACAAGTCTCTCAGACATACTTTCCTTAGCTTGTCTTTTTTATCACCTATCGATTTGAAAGAAGAAATAATAATAATAAATAGTAATAATAATCAACAATAGAAAGTAAGGAGGTTAATAATAATAAATAAAGGAAAATTCAGCATCTTCACTGTTTATCATAATAATACTATACAGGCCAAATATTTATATAGTAACATTCATATTAATGATAATAGTATGTAATAGTATTACCAAATATTATTAAATATTATTACACAACTGTATAACATGTTTAATGGCATAATTTATGTAGAACGGGTTGAACTATTGGCGCCTTTTAACTAACAGTTTCTGCTTTTTATCCATCTAGTTTAACTTGCGGGAATCTTGCTTGCTTGATTGATTGATTGAGCCACAGGCTAAAAAAGTCAAATCTTGCGACGACTAGTTCGATCACTTACCATCATTCAATCGTCTCATAGAGAGGCAGCGTTTATGCTAAAATTCAACTATTATATTCATAAGATGCGTAGGACTCGCGTCTTTTCAGGCATAAAGACGTCTGATTTATCGATATGCGCGTTGAACTTGACGCGTTTAGTTTTAAGCAAACGATATAAATTTGCGCATGATGGGGGAAGGGGGAAGGGGGAAGGGAGGACGCCCGCCAGCCCAATCACACGTGTAAACTAATGGAGCACGAAGCGGCGAAGCCGCTTCGGTATAAGCCTATCGACGCTGTCGAAAAATCAAAAAAAAATTTTGAAATTTGAATAGATATCAACTTTTGAAACGCCAAAGTGCGCTATGCGATGTTCTATCTGAACGTCCGTTTTCAGTTACTCCATAATTTCTATCGTCTAAAGTTATGCATCGCATTACTTACTTACTTACATTCCTGTAAGGTAGAGTCGGTACTCGTATCACTACTGATGACATTCCGCAAAAATCGAAAAAATCGAACTCGATACGATTAATTAACATTGCGTGCATTGCGTACACTACCTGCATTATTATTTTTTAGTATAGGGCCTATATATATTTAATATACATCCGTTTCTGCGTGCACTCCAATATGTATAAACTATCGATTTATTGTCTATGTATTCGGCTGTATAAACAGTTTAATCGTATACGTACCAACAGTTTCTACTGTCTAGACAGGAATAATTATATCCAACAATCCATCGTTTTAACTTTACAAATGCATACACACGCGCTCACGTGTCAAACGTATAACGTCATTTATACGATTTATCCGCTGAATCAACTATTATCGACAGAATTCAGAATTCTCACTTCATATTTCGCAGCGCTGTCTACATCTGTCAACAACAGTTACTAAGCGCATCAAACCATTTGTGGGGGTGTTGTTGCGCAACACCAATTTGTCAATCCGCACAAATCTTCGTTCTACATCTAAAGATGAAGTTGTACTCGTTTTCTTTGTCATTACATCAAAAATGGAAAGTCATCAATTCTGAACTTTATTTCAAAGTCTTACCTTCTCAGTTGTTCAACCGACTACGGCCATTATAAACGTACAAAACTGATCCGTTTGCTGCGGCCGGAATCGTATGCATCGCTTCTCAGTAGGTACTTTGAAGAAGCGCCATATAAATTTCTGAATTCGTGCTTATTTCTGACCTTCTCAGCTGTTCAATCCACTACGACCATTGTAAAAGTATAAAACTGACCCGTATGCAGCGCTTCCGAGGAGGTACTTTGAAGAGGCGCCATATAAATTTCTGAATTCGTGCTTATTTCAAAGACGCAATGCCTTGCCTTCTCAGCTGCTCAACCTACTACGGTCATTGTAAACGTATAGGCATATAAATGCCAACAGTAACCCGTTCGCTTCTTAGTAGATACTTTGAACTGGCGCCATATAAATTATTTGTAAATTAACGAATTTAAGAAGACATCTCTCCTTGAACGAGTTGGAACATACAATCATGTCTGATAGATTTCCACAATTATACCCAAGAAATCTATATAATCTGTTAATAAGCTGATTCCCACGACTTCGCATTTGTGGTGATTGGAGAAATTTCGAGTTAACGATTACAATATACGTTGGCTAGCAAAACCATTTATTAATGCATCTGCTGATTGGATATTATTAGACTGTACAGACACACTGATATAAATTAAATAGAGGTCGTATTTTAATTGAATTCCGTTTGGATTGGTGGTGGATACCAGCCAATAGTCAATTGTCTGATATGTCTGTGTATAAGTACGTTGGCATTTGGTCCAAATAGTTCTGAATGCGTCCAAGAATACAGTCTGAAACGCGTCAAAACACGCTTAACATAACGCTGGAAATATGTCTAATTATTGCTCGAGAACATTCTCGGCTGCATGCTTAGACAAAAGACAGGCATGGCATTGCTTAAGCACCATGCGTTGCTATGTAGCCGCGTAACTAACGAAGCATATGAATCAGCGATCTAGTTTGTATTCTTATCAACGTGGCATAGTATGGCCTATAGGGCGTATTTGTATAATTATATAGTTTCAATGACTAGGCCTACTAAACTTACTCGGTTTAAGTATAATATTTGGCTTTACATTACCTATGCGTCACGACCGGTAAACTCGTTCAAGGAGAGATGTCTTCTTAAATTCGTTAATTTACAAATAATTTATATGGCGCCAGTTCAAAGTATCTACTAAGAAGCGAACGGGTTACTGTTGGCATTTATATGCCTATACGTTTACAATGACCGTAGTAGGTTGAGCAGCTGAGAAGGCAAGGCATTGCGTCTTTGAAATAAGCACGAATTCAGAAATTTATATGGCGCCTCTTCAAAGTACCTCCTCGGAAGCGCTGCATACGGGTCAGTTTTATACTTTTACAATGGTCGTAGTGGATTGAACAGCTGAGAAGGTCAGAAATAAGCACGAATTCAGAAATTTATATGGCGCTTCTTCAAAGTACCTACTGAGAAGCGATGCATACGATTCCGGCCGCAGCAAACGGATCAGTTTTGTACGTTTATAATGGCCGTAGTCGGTTGAACAACTGAGAAGGTAAGACTTTGAAATAAAGTTCAGAATTGATGACTTTCCATTTTTGATGTAATGACAAAGAAAACGAGTACAACTTCATCTTTAGATGTAGAACGAAGATTTGTGCGGATTGACAAATTGGTGTTGCGCAACAACACCCCCACAAATGGTTTGATGCGCTTAGTAACTGTTGTTGACAGATGTAGACAGCGCTGCGAAATATGAAGTGAGAATTCTGAATTCTGTCGATAATAGTTGATTCAGCGGATAAATCGTATAAATGACGTTATACGTTTGACACGTGAGCGCGTGTGTATGCATTTGTAAAGTTAAAACGATGGATTGTTGGATATAATTATTCCTGTCTAGACAGTAGAAACTGTTGGTACGTATACGATTAAACTGTTTATACAGCCGAATACATAGACAATAAATCGATAGTTTATACATATTGGAGTGCACGCAGAAACGGATGTATATTAAATATATATAGGCCCTATACTAAAAAATAATAATGCAGGTAGTGTACGCAATGCACGCAATGTTAATTAATCGTATCGAGTTCGATTTTTTCGATTTTTGCGGAATGTCATCAGTAGTGATACGAGTACCGACTCTACCTTACAGGAATGTAAGTAAGTAAGTAATGCGATGCATAACTTTAGACGATAGAAATTATGGAGTAACTGAAAACGGACGTTCAGATAGAACATCGCATAGCGCACTTTGGCGTTTCAAAAGTTGATATCTATTCAAATTTCAAATTTTTTTTGATTTTTCGACAGCGTCGATAGGCTTATACCGAAGCGGCTTCGCCGCTTCGTGCTCCATTAGTTTACACGTGTGATTGGGCTGGCGGGCGGGCTGGGGCTGGGGCTGGGGCGGGCTAGTCCTCCCTTCCCCCTTCCCCCTTCCCCCATCATGCGCAAATTTATATCGTTTGCTTAAAACTAAACGCGTCAAGTTCAACGCGCATATCGATAAATCAGACGTCTTTATGCCTGAAAAGACGCGAGTCCTACGCATCTTATGAATATAATAGTTGAATTTTAGCATAAACGCTGCCTCTCTATGAGAATTTGACAATTTCGCGCATATAATCGTTTAATCATCGCTTCGCAGTTCGCGTCGGGTCGAGTCGCTGCGGATTCTGCGCTTAGTACATTTTCAATCTTCTGTCTTTTGCACGTTAAAATTCGCGCGTGATCTATACGAGCGTCCATTCAAACCAACCAACGTCGGATCTTAAAATTTATAATTTCGATACGTCGAATGTTGTCTCGTACCTCTGTGCGAATATAATTTTAAGTAAGAAGCTCTAATCTCATGAGTCTCGATGACGACGCCCTATAGTACTAAGTAGATTCTGGTCGCTTTTCTACTCGACATCGTGAAGACGCACTGGCGCTACGAAATTTTTAAGTTTCATCCAACTATACGACGTTTAAGGTGTAATTTCTCAGCGCGAACCTTTCCGCGTATCGTAAAAGTTGCTTGTTTACTCTATAAAATTGCTACAATCTACCGATTTCCGTGTTCTCGAGTTTGACGGGTTCGACATTCTACCAATTGTGCGTGTGTGTTTGTGGGTTTCTAAGGTTTCAAGTTTCGTAAAGATTGGACGTTTGTACGTTTCTAAGTTTTCCAGCTCATGGATTTCGCAAAGCTTGCGGGTTTGCGAGTTTCACAATCACTAAATTTCTAAGTTTGACAATTTTCAAGCTATCCAAGTTGTGTGTTCTCTAAAAGTTTTAGGCCTACGTTTCACGAGTCTTAAGTTTCTAGGAATCACAATTTGTAAACTTCACAAGTTGTATGTTTCGCGAATGCTAAGATTCACGCATGTTAAGTTTCACAATTTGAAACTTCCAGAGTTGTGAGTTTCCCATGTTTCGTGTTTTACGAATGTTAAGTTTCACAATTTGATTCTTACCGAGTCGTGAGTTTCTCAAGTCTTAGGTTACTCAAGTTTTGTAAAGACTACTAGTTTCGCCACAAAGATTGAAGTTTCTGAAGTTGTAAGTTCTCTTAAAGATTTCTGTTTCACTAGTCTTAAGTTTCTAGGATTCGCCACGATTTTGTATGCTTCCAAGGTTGTGAGTTTCTCACGTTTTAGGGTCTTCGAGTTTGGCAAAGACTGCAAGTTTCACAATTTTCAATATTCCAAGTTTTAAATTTCACGAGTTTACAGTTTCTCAAGTTTCACAAAGACCCCTAGCTCCACAAAGATTGACGTTTCTTGAGTTTCACAATTTTTAATCTGTTCAAGTTGTAAGTTCACTGAAAGTTTTAAATAACTCGAGTTTCGCAAAGGTTCTAAGTTTCACAAAGATTGTAGGTTCTCTAAAAGTTTTATCATGATTTGACAGTTTCACGAGTTTCACAAAGGTTGCAAGTTTCCTGAGTTTGTAAGTTTCTCGTGTCTGTGGAGTTGTAAGTTCTCTAAAAATTTTCAATTTCAAAAGCTGTGCGCTTTCAAAAGCTGTAAGTTATCAACATTTTACATTGTTCGAGTTGAAAGTTCGTTGAAAGTTGTAAATTTCTCAATCTATTCGTTTTCAAATTTGTTACTTTCTCAAATAATGTCGATTCAGCTTATAAACAATCAACTCCTCCGGTGGAAATCCGTGCATATGTTGGCGGATTGGTCGCATAAGATGGTGCGATTGGTAGATAGAAGTCGTAGGGAGGCGGATTCAGACAGGTGTCTTGGTATTCCGCGATGGTCTGAGCTTGTCGTCTGATGGTTCGAAACAAGATGGATCGTCGTCGAAATGCGTTGATGATGTACATTACGACTAGCACTGAGATGACGATAGAGACGATGCTGACACCGATTATGACTCGATTTGTGAGGAAAATGCGATTGATGACTCCGGTATAAAGTTCGCCACCTATGTATTACACAATTAACATGTAAATCGCGTAAGTGTATAGGTTTCCTATAGTATACATATGATCTTGACGCGTTCATTTCTACCATGAATCACATCTCTTTACACAAGCGCCGAACATCATTATCTCGGATCCTGATTTTCTGTTGCAGTCTCTTCGATTTTATAATTAAATATTTTGAATAATATTATGATAAGCAAAATCCATATGTATAATACTCATACCGGTGAAAGGACAAATGATCTCATCCGATCCGTCGAAGCAATCGTTCCTTCCATCACATGTTAGATTTCGATTGATACAGCTACTGTCGGATATGCATATGTATTCATCCCATTGACAACTTGAATTTTGACCAATCGATGGTCGTACGATGCGTGATTGAGTTCTCATTGCTGCAATTGGCGGATTATTATTATTTATAAATTCAATGTGAAATCCTTAAGGATGCCTCTCCGCGCAAGCTGTATGTTCTCAATTTACTACGTAAACCTTCGCCCCGTACATCTTTTCAACCTCGCAATATCAAAGTTTCACCATACAAACCAATATTTTAAGCTAGAAATCTTCACTTCATCCGTAGTTTCCTTAGAATTTACAATTTTATAATGCAAACAATCTTATGTAGTTAACAAACCACCGACTATCTCAGTGTGTCTTTCGACCTATGCAATTGTAACTTCTAGTGAACAAGCCATATTCTCGTGAATTTTTATAATATAATGTAATAATACAACTATATTTTGATGTCGTCCTCCTCCTCCTCAAAGTACAAAATACGTCGAATACGCCGATACATATGTATTGTAGAGAAAATGTGAGTGAAGGACTTGCTCAATGTCCAGTCCCTACACAGTAGGCCTAACTATCTCGGATGAGGCTCGAACCCGTACTCTGTGCGTTACAGATCAGACGCTCTAACCAGTCGACCACCATGCCTCACAATCTTTGTAGCTCAATATATGTAAGTCCCTCGAGTAAACTCTCAATGCAGCTCTCTTTACAATCTAGAATCGCATAAGTCTGCTAAGAAAACATCCATATTACTTTGTAAACTGAAAGATGTTCATTTGCTTTTCAAATAATCATTTCTTCTATCTCTGCTCCATTAAAATATACAATTTAACTATATGATAATGTTCCATACGTCAATCTAATGTATCTCTCGCTCACGCTTTCGGACTCTCTCAAACTTCTAAAGCATCATATGAAAATCTCACACACCTCTCTCTCGCACTCTCTCACTCTCTCGAACTTCTAAAGCGCCACACAGTTTTAAATTTCACTATGTTTCTCAGGTTTAGAGTTATCTAAGAACTGTAAGTTTGACGATTTGTGAGTTCTCTAAAAGTTTCACCAGTTGTTAGATATCTAAGACTTTCAAATTGCACTAAGTTTCTCAAGTTTCGCTCTCTCGAACTTCTAAAGCATCACACAAAGTTCTAAGTTTCCTAAAAGTTTTGGAGTTTTCGAAATGTTTCCTCAAAGCTATTAGTTTTCAAATGTATATGTTTCTGAGGTTTTCTAAGAACTGCAAGTTTCGCTAAAATTTAAAAATTTCGTAAATAGTATGTTTTCAAAGATGATAGTTTTCAAAGTTTGGTAAGCTTCTAAGGTTTGCAGAGTTTTGAGTTTTCTACAAGATTTTAATTTCTCAAGCCATCAGTGTTCAAAGTTTTAAGTTTTTCAAGTTTTAAGTTCTCTTGGAACTTCTACAGCTCTATAAGACAACGATCTCGAATGTCTTTCTGAGTTTACGAGTTCTTAGAATTTAAATTGATTCGTAGTGAAATCTACGCCGAAAGGGTTGCATTCCAAACAGCTGAGGTATCCGAGTTGATTGGCATGGTCTTCGCTCGCGTAGCACGGTGTGGCATCTTTGAGTTCGGGTAGGGTTCGATGCAAGTCGTGGATAGTCGATATGAGCGTCTCCCATTCGTCCAAACGTAATGCGATACCGCTACGCGTGGGACGTTCTTTGGTAGAGTTTGGTGGTATGAAATAACGACGAATGTTTACGCATTTCATTCCCTCAGAAATTGTCACGTAGTATTTACCACCGATATGTTGACGATATTCGACGGGTTGATCCGCTTTGAGTAAGTCCACGTTTCTGTCGATTTCGTCTAGTTGGGAGTGGAAAGTAGCCCATCTGACTTTAGTGAAAGCGACGCCCTTCTTGGTCGGATACGATTTGTCCTTGTCGGAGTTGTCGTATTCTCTAATGTGCACCATCAGTTCGTCTCGGTAGATAGTGGCTTGTGAATAACGATCGTTTCCTAGAGGTTCTTTGAAAAGATCTCGCTTTACGTTCCTCGACTTTGTCTATAATATCAAATAATACCAATAGATATAATTCAGGTACTATGAAAAAACCAAAACATATAGTATGGCGATGCTGCTGAAATTCACTTCCCTATAGAAACAACGATTTCAAATTAAATGAATTGGTTTATACTTACGGTCGATGCTGTAGCTTTAGTCGCTCCTGTGGATGTCTTAGTAAATGGAGCCATCATTGACGTCTTCGATTTGCTGCTTGGTCTTCGATTCGATAGCAAACTGTGCAGACTGATGCGTGTGTGCGAGCTCTTATAGGATCGTTTAAATTATGTGCGCATGCGCGAGGCTATGTATTTTGGTTGGATGTGGGTAGAAACGTGTTTGGACTTGTTGCGAATTGAAGTGCTCATGCGTACGAATGCGTGCTCTTATTGGCTGATGATTATAGAAACAGGTTTGAATCAGTTATTGAATACGTATTGGAAAACAGCCTTTGTATTGTATGCGACGTGTCGTAGTCATGGAAACGAGGACAACAAACTTCCTATTAATATGCTAATGATATGCTAGGTCAAAGTGCAGTCTAGCGTAGGTGCGCCAGAAACTAGGCGTGCCGTCGTCATGGAAACTAGGTCAACAGGCTCCCATTGTTGTGCTATTAATAGATATGACGCATGGAAACTACTTCAGCAAATTCCCCATTGTGCTATAAATAGATATGACGTCATAGGTCACGTGACTTGCGTGGACCAATCAGGTGGCTTCCTACCCTCCGCACCTCCCCCTCCGACCCTCCCTGACGATCCGATGATCGGAGTCCCCCAGCTGTGTCCTGTAAATCGACTGCGTAGGCACTAATGCACTAATGCTATGCGGCTTGCAGGTTATAGCCTACGTGGCTTATCTCATATCGAATCTGAATTATTTCAGTCACTTAATAAAATCACTCACAATTGGTTTATAACCAGTAATTAGGCAAGAGCAGTTGAGGCAACATATTGGTCGTGTGAGTATACAGGGATTTTATTGTTGTGTGAGGATGATTATAATTCGGTTAAATTTCCACGATCCGACAAACATAATTATCTTTTGTAAATAATTGTAATTGAACATTTGTATACCGCCATAAAAAATTCAGAGGCGCTCTCGACCCAGGTCAGTGCTGTCTCTAGCAAATAAGATAGTCTTCAGGCGTTTCCGAAACAGCGGAAGAGAAAGGCTGAGGAGCTCAAGACGCAATTCATGCGGAAGATGGCTCCAACTGGAGGGGCCGAAATAAGCAAAGCTTCTGGATTGAGCAGTTGCACCACGCATGCGAGGGACAGCCAGAAGGCCTCGATCTGGCGGCCGAACGGAGAGCAGAGCGGCCAGGAGTGAGGACGTCTCTTTATCCCCGACAGATAAGGATATATTAATATTTGACAATTATAGATGAAAACGAGTATCGTCTAGCCTGTGGCGTCTACCAATGGTGGGGTTTGGACAACGACCTCCATTGAACTTCAAAAGTTCGGGGGAGGGGAGGGTCAAAATTAAAAGTTGGCAATCCTGGATGCCCGTAAAGTCACTTAATATGTCATTACCAGTTTACCCTATCCACATCACTGTATGCAATATAATGAATGCTGCGTCAGCCTAATGTAGGATCTGCAGTTTACCGAAAATATTCGCTAAAAATTACAGTAAAATCGCCATAAGACCTGTGGCCTGTATAAAATCAGAATTAACCTCAAGAGAAAAAGGTTTATTAAATTTCAGTAACCTGCCAGGCTTAGGCCTAAGACCGGCTGTTCGAGTTTAGTGTGCGAAACAAGAACATTTGGTGAAGTAGATATTTACACCAAATTCCGGGACAATGTACGTGGGATCAATCCTGGACACTGGACGCACACGGCCGATTCCGGGTCAGTCAGGCGAATCCTGGACAGCCTCAGTGTCGTCCGATTGCCCTACATTCCCTACAATGTTACAAACAACTTAAGCTTCTTTAGCCTATCGTAGAGACGTAGACACAAAAATCACTTCTCTATCTCTTATAGTTCCTCAGAGACTCGGGAGCGGGGGTGGGGTGGGACGAAATTTTCTCCAAACTTGCGGAAAACGTCGACGGAATAACAGAGGAGGGTGAGTGATTGATTCGGAAGGCCGTTCTGAACGTCATTGATTTAATCTAGGAGGGGTTTATTAAGCAGAAAAATTTGTTTGTTTCAAAACCTCTTCAGTGGCATAGTTTTCATAACATTTCGGGTGTCGGCCTTGTAGGGCATTTAAAGTATATGTCTCTTCTCAGTGGCGTACCGTACGGGGGCAGGGGGGGCGAGTCGCCCCAGGCGGCACTTGAGCAGGGGCGGCAAAATAGGGGTGAAGAAAAATAAAAGGAGTGAATGCAGAAAAAAATAGAAAAAGTATAAGAGAAAGTAATAAAAGTAGACAAAGAAGGAAGGAAAGTAAGAAAAATAATCCAATAAATAGCATACAGTGGCGCAGCGGCGCCGCCAGGATTTTAACTGTGTACGCACAATAACCCGGAGACGACACGTAGGCCGGGGCCCGGGGGACGAAGGTCAGTGGAGGGATACGATGAACGGGCGTCCGAAGGACGATCGCTGTGGCCTGCAGCGCCGAGCAGGGGAGGGGTTTGGAGAGGGGGATGTGCCCCTCCTCACTTAAAACTTTTTTGAATTTCCACACTGTAATTTTAAGCAGTCATCGGAACAAAATTGCTTCATCATTTCAATGCTTGTTGGAACCAGATGTCACTCGTTGCTAAGATGTAGTTTGAGTCGCGTTTGACTGCAGACAATACTAGCAAACCAGACACTTATTGAATTTAATATAAAAACTAGAAAATACGTTCAATTTCTAAGAGCGCTATAAGCCTTAAGGTAAGCATATTGCTGACCAGACATAATTAGCATAAATAGTTTATAAATAGTACACAATCCAAACGAGAAGGATTCAACTACCGAATCGTGAAGCCATGAGGTAGGGCCTAACGATGTAGTTTTACTAAATGTTCAAGGAACACAACATTTTGAAATTTGATATCTTGGTAATTTGACAGATAGCACTCGAGAGAAGCCATTTAGGTGTACAAATATAATATTTGTACACATTAGGGTGTCTCTTAGCATATAGTAAAAATATAGTTTTTCTATTTCTCTCGCTCTCACCCCTCCAAGTTGTTAGGTTCATAGAAATAAAATTTTATAAAAAATTTCATTAAAATCGGATAATATTTAGAGGTGGCCCTCAAGCCCTGAAGTTTAGAAAATTTATGATACTTCGTACAATGGGAAGTATATAATGCTACATTATAATTAATCGCCAGTTGTAGTACTAATCATTTGTATTGCTTATCTAGCAAATTATCTACTATCTACCTGTATACATAGGGTATATATATAAGGTATATGTATATACCCTATATATATTACGTGTGTTAAAATTAATGAATAATTTCCCGGAATATGTTGCCATAAAAGTCTTTTCGCTGCAGTCCAGAAATTTACGTCGATGGTCGGAGACAACTTGAAGGAGGAATTCTAGTTGCTCCTCCCTGGCAGTCAACTTCTTAATGAGGGCCACGCCTCGCTTAGCCCTGTCATTGACGACTGCCAACCCGCTGATGATGCGCAATTCCCCGGAATGTTTCCTCTTCATCGCATTCAGACGAATCCATGGCAAGGAAAGTCTGAGGAAGGCCAACTATAGAAGAGTGTTTATCGCGCAGAACTACTCCAGGCCCCGGTGCCCATAATGCAGCAGATTTAACTTTTGGTCGCTTTGGTGGATGTCACTGGGTGATCCGGGGCTGGGTAGTCCATGGTGGCTAACATCAGTCTCTTCATCTCCACAGACACTCTGGAATCAAAAAGAGCCAGTCCGACCAGCTCCTCAGAAAAGTACCATAGATGAAGTCCAAGCTATTT
Source organism: Aporrectodea caliginosa (assembly GCA_020284085.1). Lineage (NCBI taxonomy): Eukaryota > Metazoa > Annelida > Clitellata > Crassiclitellata > Lumbricidae > Aporrectodea > Aporrectodea caliginosa. The sequence goes on along the minus strand of JACEVL010000408.1, from coordinate 486,111 downwards.
GCTTGTTGTGCTGAAAATGGCTTCATGTGGGTATTTTAGGAGTTCAATCATGAGTCGGAAGTCATTCAGAGGTGCTTCAACTCCGATTGGGGCAGTTATCCAGGTCTTGAGGTGGATGATAACTGCAAAAGTTGCCCGATCACGAATTCCTCTCTTCTCTGAAGCAGTCATTTGGAACTGGTCATGAAAGAGCCAGATTTTAATCGCATGTATAACCTTGGTCATCCATCTGGCACAATGCATGGTGCCTGGCACCTGCAAATGAACACATCATGCCTCCAACATCGCTTATATAGCAGAACTTCAGGGCCAGTAGATGCACCACTTGTCCCTTCGAATGTTGCCCAAATCACTGGCTCTGCCATATGATGGTGACATGCCAAGAAGAGCAAATCTCTTCCAAGCCTCTGCTCTATAATCGCGCAGCACCAGAAATGCCACCATCATTGTCAGCCTTTGGCAGGACAGTATTTGTGTCAAAGCACAACCCCGCAACACGATCCATAATGCCCCATTCCTCCAAAGACATGATGACGTCAGTAGCTTGGGCCTCGGTAGTTCCGGTTGGAAGTCTCGGAACACCGAGTAGCTGCTTCACTCCAACACCTGATATAAGAATTGGAAGACGATCGATATGCTCTGTGGAAGTTAGGTCTTCCATTAGCTTCCCATCAATGTGTTGTCTGTCAAATGTACAGTTACAGTGAACTCTGATTTTTAGCTTGTTCGACTTGGTGGAATGAAGTTTGGTCATGGAGCAATGAATTGTACTCCTGCTAATATTCAAATCAGTAACGTTCTGCCAAAGGCTAGATGCAACTTCACTGACAATGAAGGTGGCACTTCTGGATGAGACGCTGGTTTTGTCAAGTGCTAGACATTGTGTTTAGCCGTTCTCTCTTTGGGTATGGGCCATCGCCCGAAGCACAAAAAGGATGGTAATCTTCCTTCTCTTCTGGAGTACTAGGTGATGATAATGATGATGATGATGAAGATGATGATAATGATGATGAAGTACTAGCCTGCTTCGCTCCTTCTTTAGATTGAAATTGGCAAATTAATAGGACAATCTGTCCCTCTCTTAATGATTCGAACTATGTAGCATAATAATAAACAATAGGCCTACATGGCTAAAACTTTGACATCAAAGGGCCACCTCTAAATGTTATCCGATTTTCACCAAAATTTTTGTAAAATTGTTTTTCCATGAACCTAACAACTTGAAAGGGTGAGAGATTAAAAATTTAAACTTTCATTTTTAAGAGACACCCTAGTACACATATCATTTCAACAGTAGATTATACTCATTATTATATGATAGTATCATATTTTATAATAGTAAATAATGTCATTATACCATATAATATCAATAGATTATTTTTTAAGTCGATAGATTATTTTCTAAATCGATAGATTATTTTCTAAGTCGATAGATTATTTTCTAAGTCGATAGATTATTTTCTAAGTCGGTAGATTATTTTCTAAGTCGATAGATTATTTTCTAAGTCGATAGATTATTTTCTAAGTCGATAGATTATTTTCTAAGTCGATAGATTATTTTCTAAGTCGATAGACATATTTTCTAATTATTTTCGAAGTCATTTTTTCTAATTATTTTCGAAGTCATATTTTCTAATTATTTTCTAAGTCATATTTTCTAATTATTTTCTAAGTCATATTTTCTAATTATTTTCTAAGTCATATTTTCTAATTATTTTCTAAGTCATATTTTCTAATTATTTTCTAAGTCGATAGACAATTTTCTATATTTTTTCTAAGTCGAAAGACTATTTTCTAATTATTTTCTAAGTCGATAGATTATTTTCTAAGTCGATAGATTATTTTCTAAGTCGATAGATTATTTTCTAAGTCGGTAGATTATTTTCTAAGTCGATAGATTATTTTCTAAGTCGATAGATTATTTTCTAAGTCGATAGATTATTTTCTAAGTCGATAGACATATTTTCTAATTATTTTCTAAGTCATATTTTCTAATTATTTTCTAAGTCATATTTTCTAATTCTTTTCTAAGTCATATTTTCTAATTATTTTCTAAGTCGATAGATTATTTTCTAAGTCGATAGACATATTTTCTAATTATTTTCTAAGTCATATTTTCTAATTATTTTCTAAGTCATATTTTCTAATTATTTTCTAAGTCATATTTTCTAATTATTTTCTAAGTCATATTTTCTAATTATTTTCTAATTATTTTCTAAGTCATATTTTCTAATTATTTTCTAAGTCGATAGACTATTTTCTATATTTTTTCTAAGTCGATAGACTATTTTCTAATTATTTTCTAAGTCGATAGATTATTTTCTAAGTCGATAGATTATTTTCTAAGTCGATAGATTATTTTCTAAGTCGATAGACATATTTTCTAATTATTTTCTAAGTCATATTTTCTAATTATTTTCTAAGTCATATTTTCTAATTATTTTCTAAGTCGATAGACTATTTTCTATATTTTTTCTAAGTCGAAAGACTATTTTCTAATTATTTTCTAAGTCGATAGATTATTTTCTAAGTCAATAGATTATTTTCTAATTCGATAGATTATTTTCTAAGTCGATAGATTATTTTCTAAGTCGATAGACATATTTTCTAATTATTTTCTAAGTCATATTTTCTAATTATTTTCTAAGTCATATTTTCTAATTATTTTCTAAGTCATATTTTCTAATTATTTTCTAAGTCATATTTTCTAATTATTTTCTAAGTCATATTTTCTAATTATTTTCTAAGTCATATTTTCTAATTATTTTCTAAGTCATATTTTCTAATTATTTTCTAAGTCATATTTTCTAATTATTTTCTAAGTCGATAGACTTTTTCTATATTTTTTTCTAAGTCGATAGACTATTTTCTAATTATTTTCTAAGTCGATAGATTATTTTCTAAGTCGATAGATTATTTTCTAAGTCGATAGATTATTTTCTAAGTCGATAGACATATTTTCTAATTATTTTCTGAGTCATATTTTCTAATTATTTTCTAAGTCATATTTTCTAATTATTTTTTTTCTAAGTCATATTTTCTAATTATTTTCTAAGTCGATAGATTATTTTCTAAGTCGAAAGACATATTTTCTAATTATTTTCTAAGTCATATTTTCTAATTATTTTCTAAGTCATATTTTCTAATTATTTTCTAAGTAATATTTTCTAATTATTTTCTAAGTCATATTTTCTAATTATTTTCTAAGTCGATAGACTATTTTCTATATTTTTTCTAAGTCGATAGACTATTTTCTAATTATTTTCTAAGTCGATAGATTATTTTCTAAGTCGATAGACATATTTTCTAATTATTTTCTAAGTCATATTTTTCTAATTATTTTCTAAGTCATATTTTCTAATTATTTTCTAAGTCATATTTTCTAATTATTTTCTAAGTCGATAGACTATTTTCTATATTTTTTTCTAAGTCGAAAGACTATTTTCTAATTATTTTCTAAGTCAATAGATTATTTTCTAAGTCGATAGATTATTTTCTAAGTCGATAGACATATTTTCTAATTATTTTCTAAGTCATATTTTCTAATTATTTTCTAAGTCATATTTTCTAATTATTTTCTAAGTCGATAGACTATTTTCTATATTTTTTCTAAGTCGATAGACTATTTTCTAATTATTTTCTAAGTCGATAGATTATTTTCTAAGTCGATAGATTATTTTCTAAGTCGATAGATTATTTTCTAAGTCGATAGACATATTTTCTAATTATTTTCTAAGTCATATTTTCTAATTATTTTCTAAGTCATATTTTCTAATTATTTTCTAAGTCATATTTTCTAATTATTTTCTAAGTCGATAGACTATTTTCTATATTTTTTCTAAGTCGAAAGACTATTTTCTAATTATTTTCTAAGTCAATAGATTATTTTCTAAGTCGATAGATTATTTTCTAAGTCGATAGACATATTTTCTAATTATTTTCTAAGTCATATTTTCTAATTATTTTCTAAGTCATATTTTCTAATTATTTTCTAAGTCATATTTTCTAATTATTTTCTAAGTCGATAGATTATTTTATAAGTCGATAGACATATTTTCTAATTATTTTCTAAGCCATATTTTCTAATTATTTTCTAAGTCATATTTTCTAATTATTTTCTAAGTCATATTTGCTAATTATTTTCTAAATCATATTTTCTAATTATTTTCTAAGTCATATTTTCTAATTATTTTCTAAGTCGATAGACTATTTTCTATATTTTTTCTAAGTCGATAGACTATTTTCTAATTATTTTCTAAGTCGATAGATTATTTTCTAAGTCGATAGATTATTTTCTAAGTCGATAGATTATTTTCTAAGTCGATAGACATATTTTCTTCTAATTATTTTCTAAGTCATATTTTCTAATTTTTTTCTAAGTCATATTTTCTAATTATTTTCTAAGTCATATTTTCTAATTATTTTCTAAGTCATATTTTCTAATTATTTTCTAAGTCATATTTTCTATTTTTTTTCTAAGTCGATAGACTATTTTCTAATTATTTTCTAAGTCGATAGACTATTTTCTAATTATTTTCTAAGTCGGCTTAGAACATAATCTAAGTTGATAGATTTTCATAGGCCTTTTTGAAAAATTATCGGAAACGACCTGTTGTAAATATGCTTAGTAAGTTAGTGTAGTTTTCTTAGCCTACTACAACTAATTCACTAAATGCAATCTTCGAAAATTTCTCAGCGCCCACAAAACCCTTAGTCTTTCTTAATACCCCATTATTAAGTCTTCATTGCACACCCAACTCCAAGTGGATCAATGACTGACCCCCAGTCTTTTTTCTACAATTCTCATAGGCCTACTAGAGAACAGTAGCCTAAGGTACGGGGAGAAGTGAGATCTGTTGGACAAAGGTCGGAGGATAGGCTAGTTTGTTTAATTGCTCGCGGAGGCCAATAATGAGGAATTCTGTTTTTGAACGGTTAAGATATAGCAGGTTAGCGGTCATCCAGGCTGAAATCTGAGTGATGATGTTGAGTAAGTGATTTAGTGCACCTGGAAGGGAGTGAGGCATAGAACGAGTATGCGAATATTACGAATATTAAGATTTTTAGAAATTGACTAATATTGACGAATATTAAAACTGGCCAACGAATATTAAGAATATTAATTTTTTAGTTTTTTTAATTCTTCAACATCCGGGATTAATTTTTTTCTAAAATCATTGCCAAAAATATGCATAAGAACAGTTACAGTTTACAGTTACTCAGCCAAGTACAGACCTATATGGTGGGTAAAATCATTCTTGACATTATATTGAGCGGCGTGGATAGGTATTTGGGCGCCAATACCAACAATAGAGATTTCACTTTTTTCATTTGCAATTTTTCACTTCTTAGCCTTTCAGCGCTGTACGCATTTGCGTAAGTGCGTACGCCTAACGGCGCCCCTGCAGTGGCGTAATGAGGGGGCGGCCCCCGGACAGGGCGGCTTCTGACAATTATAGCATGAGTGTCTTGTCTTGCACGGGGAGGTGGCTGGCTTCTGACTTGAAAAAGAGGGGAAAGCAAAAAAAGGTCATCAGAATTTTGGCGGAAGTAATAAAGAAAATTTTCCGGAGATTTCCAAAATTAAGTGCCAAGGGCGGGCATTTTGGGCTGTCGCCCCGGGCGGCATTTGAGCTCCGTACGCCACTGTCTCTTCTGAACAACTGTTGTGTTTAAAGCTTTCAACATGTTTATGCGTTTCACGTAAGTTTAAAACGGCATTTTCAGATTTTGTACTAATAGGCCTACCGGAATAGATGTTTTTTGGGGGAAATTTTTCATGCCAGCATGTTCATGGGTATTTGATGGAGCTCATAAGTGCTCTATAGGCAGTACGGGTCTCGTGTGGGCATTATGGTGCTGCAACTATGTGGGCATGCAGACAGATTTAGGCTATGATTATTTTCAGTGTAACCTTATAACTTAGTCAAACCATTGCACACTTTTCAACCTACTGATTCACACATCTTAAACTCTGGTAGGGGCGTGCCCTTACTCAGACTTCAAGGGCATCTACTCTTTGGTAGGCCTATAGAAATAATCGTAATCGTAATCTCCAAACTTCTAAAGCGCCACTCGAAAGCCAAGCGCAGGGCACCAGCTTATTCACGAGCGCTGTAAATAAAGTCTTCATTCCTTTAATACATAAATGTACGCGTTTATTAGCCTATATATATAGCGACCGTATGGTCTCGATCCTGCTCATTTTTCAGCGAATTGATCGGGACGTGAGATCCTTCACCACCGCCGCCCGTTTGAATGGACGCCATTTACGGTTCCCGTATACGAACAGCGCTAGTCTGATGTTCAAATCTCTTAAATAAGCCACCATTGGAATGCGAACCGGCAACCTCACAGAGGCGCATGTCGTGCGTATACGATCTAACCGATGTAGATGTAACTGGGCCAGCATAGGGGCTATGGACAAGCTTGCAAACTGACAAGCTATAAAACTTTAAATGCACATTATATCAAGTTTATTTACTTAAAGGTATGAGTGACCTATATAGGTTTTGTATTATAGTGGGCCTATGACGTCACGCACTGATCGAGGGGAGTAGGAGAGAGGTTAGACTTGCGTGACTTGTTATTGTTTGACGTCACATTTATCATGACTCCACGGCATAGGCCAAAGATTTTAACAGGTAGGCAGTACAATATTACAGCCTATGCCGTGGAGTCATGATAAATGTGACGTCAAACAAGTTAACAAGTGCTAAGGAGACTCATTAAAACGCGCTTCATGACAACTCGAATTCTGACGTAACTTGATCACGACATAATGGGGTCAAGTAGGCCTATCTTCAACAAAACTTGCGTGACGTCATTGACGGATGCCTCATAGGTCTATGCGCACCTAACTTTCAATTGAGCTCATATTAAATTTACAGCCTATACTATAGGGCCAATCCTGCCTCATACCTACATGTATAGGCTAAGTTGACCTCGTAAACAAGCTTACAGAGTTGCCGTTTCTCCAACAACGGCGTCATATAGGCCTAGGCCTATTATCACGCACCTACGAATTAAGCTCATGTGACAATGGCGTCATAATTAATCATTTCGTACATAGGGGCCTAAGGGCCCATACATTAGCCTAATAATAAAAATTATAAAATAATAATAATTATTATTCTTTATAATGAAGCGCCTGGCAAATGCACTGCGCTGTACACGTACATGTATATGTTATGACGATTTAATAATTCACAAGAACACAAATCACAGAACTTACAGAAGACATAACTCAACAATGTTGCAGCCATGCAAGGCGCAAGCTCATTGTACTTTTGCTGCCACCTAGGGAATGAAGGCATCATGCTTAGGCATGAGCTAAACCCAGGAGTCCTTACAGGAATCAAACCGGGTCCGTGAAAACTTCAGGCGAGTAGGCCTACGCTACATGTTATCCTTTATACTACCCCCCCCCCTGATATAGCGAGGATTAAATCGTTCAGTCTCAAACGTAACCTTAGTTCTTTATCGTTTGAATTGGAGCTACGCATTTTGAGATCCCTAGCTTTCTATGGACCGTACAGAATACCTAGCAAATAGGCTTGATAGGCCTATCGTGCAGTGTGTGTGTGGGGGGGGGAATTACAACTAAGTAAGTAAGTAAGTCGTCTTTCTTTGCACCTGACAAGCGCACGTTCATATTCAATTGATTTGGGTTTGCGAACAATTATTGTAGGCATAACTATAAGACATATGGAGCCTATAGGCCTAAGTCTACAAGCTTAAACGACTGCCTTCAAACCGCTGCAAAGGGCAAGGTAGCGAACTGCATTCGGCGCCAGGATAGCCTATAGGCCTACTATGCTACAGTTCTATGAACTGTAACCGCCTAACCCGAGGAAGATCTGTGTTATGATTGTGTTGCCAAAGTGAAATGATTTTCGGTGGTAGGAGCGTTAAACCGCTTGGCACTGCACCACACCGGTTAGACTAAGAGGCAACGCACCCGGACCTTTTACAACAGACTCGAAGCTCATTATTACGACTATTACTTAACTAAATATAGATTCTCTGACTACGTTATACAGATACCGTTATTGACAACGCAGTGGAGCGTCTTCATGTGACTGATTAAACAATGCTACGATTGCCATAAGCTATTGCTCAAAATGAATTAATTCTAATTGCTTTGATTACACAGTTTGTTATAAATCAAGTTAAAATTTAAATATTCTAGTTATTTTGCACATAAATACAGATTTTAGGCGTCAATATCGCATGATCAGTCATTGCAACCAGCGACCTGCAACGCGCAGAATGACGTCATTAAGTTGTGTAGAACCTGCGATATCTCGTCTATGCCGGACCTTTGATCACCTGAACGCAAATTAACTAATTTTTAAGACATCAAAGGCGATATTTTGAAGAAGATCCTCCCATAAAGTTGTACAGCAACATTCTCTCAAACGTCGAAGTCAGCTGAGGAGCGAGCAGTCGAAGATGTTGACCGTGGGGAACTTGTCGTTTGTTGTACTTCTGATCTCATGTTCCGTCGTCTCTTGCTACGCTGCTTCAGGTGAAAAATAATAGCAGAGATTTCAACTACTTTTAACTAACTTTTGTAGTTCGAAAACATTTTCAGTCTCTAAGCGTGTAACTTTTACGTTTAAACATTGGCAAGTTTATAGTATCGGGGCTGACGGATATATTGCATAAGTTTACTGGCATTGTGAGTGTCGGTTAGAGAAAGGTTAGGCGTCGTGAGGGTTGGTTAGGGTGAGGGTTAGGGTTAGTGTCGTCATTAGAAAACCTGGTACCGTTAGGCGTCCTCGCAGCATGCCCAAAGATACTGTATAATCCTTCAGCCCACGATACTATAAGTTTGCCTAAACCTTTGGTGTCACATAGTCGTTTTAAAAATAATGACACACCCTACTGTAATTACGGAACCTAGAAACTATAACTGTAATTACGGAATCGGGTGCGGGCCGAATCCCCGAAACCGGAATCCCCGAAAGGAATTTCGGCCGGATTCCCGAAATTGATTTTCTAAGTCCGACCCGAATGAACATCATTAACAAATACATATTTGAATAGGCAGCATATCGTATACATAAAGGCCACGCTAGGTCTATGTCATATTTACAATTTAACTTTGAATAGCTCGGCCGCTTTCTAGAAAACTGTTTTCGGGAAATCGGGCTTTTGTCTGTTTTCAGCGTTTTTGGGGATTCGGGCTGATCCCTAACAGTCACGATGCCAGTAAACTTACGCACTATAGCCTGCAGCCCTCGATACTATAAGCTTGCCTTAGATTCAGTATTTGGCAGTGTTATGTGAAACTAGCTTTATCGTATCTAATAATTTATAAAGCGCCTCTCGCAGAATAACTGTTCTAAGGCGCTCTCAGCACGAAGCCCGGGGAAAAAGATACGAACGGCGCAGAGAGATGAGGATGCAGATAATGGCTTTTGCACATCGCCTGAGAGATATTTCGGGGCACTGCCTAGCTGGGATTTGGAGACCAGAAATAGGATCTTAAATACTGTATGCATGCAGCAATAGGCATCGCAAGACTTAGGCATATATTTGGAGATATGAGCAAAGCAAGGGAGTTGGGCTATGAGCCTAGCTGATGCATTTAAAACTGATTGAAGGGGATAGATGCTGCTTTGAGAGGCCCATGAGAAGAGAGTTGCAGTAGTTTAATAATAAAAATGTATGAAGTTTTTAATGTTTAATACTACTAAAAGCAGGTATTAAATGAACTTATTTATTTTGAAATTCAAGATTGTAGTTTTGAATGTGAAAAATATCTGATAGTGATTCAACATGCACTGAGCCATAATGGGATTATTGACATAATTTTATTAGGGGTTCTTGAATGTTTGACAGTTGTTAAAAAGGGGTAGAGGGACAAAAACTGCCTAAAATTGTTATCATAATTAATGGACAACCCCTTAGCAAAAGTGCTGATTTATTATTACTCTGATGTTGGATTGTTGTCTTTATGAAAGTTATTATAAATTTATTATTATTCTGCAAGTGTTTGTAGTTAGATTAGCCTACATTTTGGCCGATATCATGATCTTTAAAATGCAGTGTTACCATTTGTGATCGTTTATCTTTTCTTGCTATTTCCAGGTTTAACCGCAGTTGATGGATTTCATATGGGAATCAAGGGCATCAAGGGGGCATCTGTGCTCTGTAAATACACAGCAAACAATGTGTCTGAAAATGTTACTGTGCTATGGTACAAGAATGACCTGGAGATTCATAGTGATGCCAGCTATTTCATCAATAGCTCTGTGTCTGGTGTGAGCAACCTTACCATATTATCTGTTAGTAAGTAGAGTTGGTCTATTTCACGTTAATTGTCAGTGATTCATTTATAAGTAGGGATGGGCAACGATTAAAAATTTTAATCAAAATTAATTGCATGATTAAAATTTTTAATAATGCAATTAATTTTAATCGCATGTCACAATAGATAACAAGTACAACTAATCTAACAACTCTCAATAGTTATGGTGAATATTTGCTTTTTAAATGCTTGCAGTCAATAATCCAAAAGCAAATACACTTTTACCACTTGCTTTTACTTTTTAGTTATTACTTTAAAGTTTAAACTTAAAGTTTTTACTTTGTAATAGCGGTTTTATCAAGAATTGTTTTAGCACATTCATTTAAAAATAATTGGGCACAGTGACAATAGCGTTGACTGCGTTAAAACGTTTTATCGCGTTAATTAATTAACGCATTAATAATCGTGTTAATAATGAGTTAAATACCCAGTTCTATTTATAATTGCTTGCTTGTGTTGAAGACAAGCAGTCCCTTTAAACTTATTCCTAAAGGCAAGGCATGTGTATAAAGCATGGATGACTTAATTTTTATTGCCTTGGCATGAGGACAGACAGCCAGTTGTGTCATGGCCTTCAACTGCTGATCTTCTGATCAAAGTTCTGTCAATGTACTCTGTTGATAATGGAGTTCAATTATAGGACGCTAGTGGAACAGAAATCTGGCACCATCTTTTATTACGTGTGGGCATTAACCCCATCTCTGGTTTACAGTCCAGTAACCTACTAGACTCTATTTATGGGGCGCGGTTGTGTAGGGGTATGTTCGGTGCCTTGCAGCCGGAGGGTTGCGGGTTCGAATCCACCTCAAGCCGCCGCGTAGGGACCCTGGGCAAGTCCTTCACTCTCAATTGCTCATGCACTTCGGCGTGAAACTCCGATTCAGTGTCCGCGCTGTAGTCGGGAGTGCCTCTGAGTAGAAATCTTGAAGGGGCGCTATAACAAGTGCTCATACATACATACATAGAGTATTAGCATAGCCTGCTAGGATAATGAAAAGCCCTGTGATTGATTTACTGTTGTTTCAAAATTTTCATTTGTTTCATATTAGCATTGATTGTTCTTGGATGAGTTTAAATTTCATACTGTTGGTTTTAATTTTGACCATTTATGATAGACATTTGTCTAAGGTAAAGGTAGTTGTTAAATTTGTGTGCTAATTGTTTTACCACTGTGTTATTTGAATTGAATGAATTTCTTTGATGTAAATGTTGAAGTGAATAAATTTCAGCCATTGTAAACAGACTGTGGTTCTGGTGAATATTGCCTAATTCATTCATTCATTCATTCAAAAATTTATATAGCGCCCCTTCAAGGTAACTACTCAGAAGCGCTCCCAACTCCAGTCCGGCCAAAAAGGTAAGTTTTCAAGTGGCCATAAAAAGTATCAGTACATGTTCTAGGGAACAAGCGTAGCTCCCGAGGGAGGCTATTCCAAACCCTAGGGCCTACCACAGAGAATGCTCGGTTCTGCATGGTTGCTGTGCGGGCAAACGGGACCGCCACTACCCCCTCTCAGCAGAGCGGAGGGAGCGACTACCCTGGACCCCCGACACCGGCTTACAGAGGTCTATTAGGTAGGCTGGTGCAAGGCCAAGATGGCATCGCCAAACCAGAGAGACAACTCTATATTCGATGCGCTGTCGGACAGGAAGCCAATGCAGAACTTCCAACATATACCTGGTGACATGATCAAATTTTGGTATTTGGCCGATGAGTCGCGCTGCAGCTCGCAGTACACGATCAAGGCAAGACAACCGGCTAGACGGCAGACCAGAATAGAGAGTTAAGCAGTGATCAAGACGCGCCGTAATGAAGGCATGAACAAGAGTGGTTGCAGCGCTCGCTGTAAGCGAACGTGCAACAGTACGGAGCTGACGCAGCTGGTAATAGCAATCACGACTAAGGCGATGCAGATGTGGCGCAAAGGTAAGCTCCTGATCCAACAGGATACCGAGGTCACGGGCTGTAGCTGAAAAGTTGTAGGTAGGAAATTTCAAAGCCAGGTCTTCCAAGTTAAGCTTGGCTAGCTGCTGCCTAGTTCCCAGCCACATGAATTTAGTCTTAGCAGCATTCAGACGTAAGCGATTAGATGACATCCATGTTTCTAATCTGACCAGGACACGACCCATTTCCCCGACAGCCAAAGCAGCATCGGCAGGTCGGCAGTGAATATATGACTGTATATCATCTGCGTAAAGCTGGCCCTGGGCCCGACTCTCTGCCAGAAGTGTGGAAAGCCCAGAGGTATAGATGATATACAAGAGCGGACCAAGGACAGAGCCCTGGGGGAGACCATAAGGGGCAGGGACCCATCCAGACTGTAGCGAAATATAACTTATCAAATCTATTGTTAGTTTACTTAATCAATTAATTAATTTCTAAGGTTAGGATAAGATAGTCAATTACGAGTGGCATTTAGTTAATTCATGAGTGGCTTTCATTAATACGTAATTAACTGCCTAGCGAACCGTTAAAACAGCGTTAACGGCTCCATGACGTAATACGATTTATCCAAGCGTTACCGTGACGACGTAATGAAGGAACGAATAGAAATGCGTTGAGAGAGAACTTGAAATTTGGAGTTCAAGCGAGTTGGATGATTGGAGACGTTCCTGCGATTGGAAGGACGTTTTCGGTGAATGAATCGTCAGTTTCGAGGTTCTAGATGACTATGCATCTTGCGATGGATGATAGCATCGTCGTGGCGGACTTTTAATCGAAGTTAGGAGTAACCGTTGAGCATAAAAGGGCCGACGAGTGATCCTTTCGATAAGTCTACATGGAAGCGTAGAACGGTTGAGTTGTCGTCGTTTCTGCGTGTGGATGATTTGAACTGCGGATGTTTACGAAGGATTGATTAGTCTTCGTACAGCAACTTTAAAGCAAGCGATACGGATTTATCTAATTCCGGTTTGTCTGTTGTTGTGACGATCCTTTTCAACAACTACTTCGACGTTGGAAGAACTGGTTGGAAGACGAAGCATTGTTACAATTACATGTCTTCGCCGCGACGCTTCAGAAGAAGTTTCATCTCCGTTGAAATACATATCCTTCGACGAAACCTACTCCTACATTGAAACCAGTTTCTACGAACTCTACTGCGATGTCATCGAAGCGAGACTGAAGTTGTCTGAAGGATCAGATAAGCTCATAAAACATAATTATATCATTTAATAAATAATGCCACTCATAGGTAGATAGGTATTTATTTGGATTGTATGTCAATTGATTGTTTTTCTAATTAACACAATACAAGACTTTTCTATAAAAATGCCTAGTGTTTCCTATAACCTTATTTGAAGTAATGTAATGTTCTACTCTGCCATTACGGACGCAGCAAAAAGGCGACTAATCCACATTAGGGCTACATTATGGGTGCTCAGCGTCCGGGATTTAGAGAGACTTTGCTAACTCAAATAAACTATTAGTAAACTTGCACTAGCGCTATAGATTTGTGTTTCTTTTAAAATTAGAGACGATTAATTTGAATTTTAACGGCACGCACACTTGACATTTTAAACGGTGCAATAAGCCATTGAACATTTAACGTTACGTCATAACGTTACGTCATAGACATAGATTATATATTGTAACTAAGAGGTTGCATACAGATCTTAGGTAGGATTTGAGAATTTTATAAAGCGCAAGGCTTTTGATTAATTACTTGGTTGAAATAAAGTAAACAAGTAAGATGCCGATTACTGACTATCAGCAGTTAATTCAGGTAGGCCGAGACTTGGGGATGCAAGGAAACGACCTGAAAAGCTTCGTGATAGAACGATGTGCTCAGCTGAGAGAAGAGAGAGCCAAAGAAAGAGAAGATCAAAAGGCGAGAGAATTATTGGAAATTGAGGAAGCTCGTAGTAAACGTCAAATGGAAGACGAGCGGGCTAAGCGGAAAGTAGAAGAGGAGCGTGCTAAACGCCAGTTGGAGATAGATGAGCAAGCTAAGCGACAAGCAGAAGAGGAGCGTGCTAATCGTCAGTTGGAAATAGAAGAAGAGAGAGCTAAGAGACAAGTAGCGGAGGAGCGAATCAAGCGCCAAGTAGAGATTGCAGAAATACGAGCTCAGCGTCAATTAGAAGAGGATAGAGCGAAGCGCCAATTAGAGGAAGAGATAGCTAAGCGGCAAGTAGAGGAGACGCGAGCTAAACGTCAGATGGAATTGGAGTCCTGTATAGAAACTCATGATTGTAGTTATGAAAACACGTTGGTAGAATCAACGGATGAGTACTTTCAAGATGAGAATCAGAATATTTCATACGAGGATAGAGCAAAACACAAAATTACTGGCATGACAAATAGAGAAAAGACAAAAGCGATAGGACAGAAGATTATCTGTTATTCATGTAGAGGTCAAGGTCATAAGGCAAGTCATTGCCCGAATAAGCTAAAAGGTGTTGTCAAACACACAAGAGCAACCTTTAGAACTGGACCTCGTAGAGAAACAAGTTTTAATAAATCAGCTAATAGAAATTTTCATAGAGAAAAGACAAAGGCGATAGGACCGAAAATTATCTGTTATTCATGTGGAGGTCAAGGTCACAAGGCAAAATGTTGTCCGAATAAGCTAAAAGGTGTTGTCAAACACACAAGAGCAGCCATACAAGTCTTTGAGAATAGCTGGTACAAGGCAAGAATGAAACACGCAAATTTAGATGCAAAACAGAATCTAAAATCAAAGGATAAACAAGAGACTCTGGTTAAGAAAGATGTGACAATTAACCAGGTGGCATGCACTATTATAACAGTGAATGACAATAATCTATTGAACCTGAACGAAGAAGAAAAATCAGGATACAAAGTTAGAGTTAACGGAAAGGAAGTTGAGTGCATCTATGATTCGGGAGCAACATGCTGTGTTGTGAAGAGAGCACTTATAGACAAGTCAGATTTGACAGGGAAGGAAGCAATGTGTATACTGATAGATGGAAGTACACGTTACTATCCAACAGCTAATGTTGATGTAGATAGTGAATATTATACTGGGAAGGTGGAAGCCTTAGTGATGGATAATCCAGTGAAACCTATGATTATTGGGAAAATCAATGGAATCAGATACATGCTAAGTAAAGACAAGAAGAGTGATACATTGTCCAGCGTCAGTAATGAAATTAATAATACACAAAGAGACAGAGGTGAGATATACACGGATTTAGAAACACAGAGGCGTAGATCAACGGGTGTATATGACGTCACAGCTAAGCCGATTGTAAGAAATGACGTATATTCAACGGATGTGACTAGAATAGGGTCATCAAAGAAAAGGAATAAAAAACATAAGGTTATTAAATCAGCTGAGACGATAGAAGTCAAAGAAACTCCTAGTGATATTGAGGTATTGCGAGAGGAAATAAAGAATGCATATAATTGCATATTAAAATTAAAAGAATGCATTGATCAAACGTGTACAAAGGAACCGAAGGTGACGAACAAAGTGAATTTCAAAGATAAAAAGAATTTTGACATAGGAGATGAAGTTGACAAGAAGTCAAGAGTCAATCATGAAGAAATACATGATACAGAGACAGTTGCCTTTGTATCAGCAGTAATACATGATGGAGAGTTAGGAGTGAATAGAGAGGAAGAAATTCTAGAGCTCTACAATAGTGAGCAAACAAAAGATTACAGGGATGTAGGAAAAAGTCCTAATCTGTATGAGGAAATAGATCTTAGTGGACACACGCTTAGAGACGACAATATAAGTCCTAAGGTGGAATTGGTTGATAAAATTGTGGACAGACCGAGGCCGCAAACTAAGAAGCAAGTGAGAAGCTTTCTGGGGGCAGTAAACTACTACCGAAAGTTCATTCCACACTGTGCTGAACTTATGGCGCCTTTGTCTGATCTGACTAAGAAGTTGTCACCGAATGTAGTAGAGTGGAATCCAGAATTGGATAAGGCCTTTAAAGAGTTAAAGGGAGTATTAGCTAAGGCACCAATTTTGAAGCTACCTGATTTGAACAAAGAGTTCGTTATTCAGACAGATGCTTCAGGAGTAGGACTTGGGTGTGTTCTAATGCAGAACTATGATGGTATTAACCATCCAGTCGCTTATGCAAGCAGGAAGTTGTTGGAAAGAGAAAGGCGATACTCTGTGGAGGAAAGAGAGTGTCTGGCTATTATGTGGGGAATTGAGAAATTCGACAGGTATTTGTTTGGAAAGCAGTTTGTGATCGAGACGGACCACTGCGGATTGCAGTATATGAGAGAAGGACGAATGAAGAACGCAAGGGTGATGAGATGGAGTCTTGCCCTGCAGAATTATAGCTTTAAGGTGAATTACATTAAAGGATGTAATAATGTAATATCCGACTATCTCAGTAGGGGTCTGATATAGGAAGTAGATAATTTAATAGAAACCTGTAGGAATATAAATATTTATATAGAATAGGTATGTAGCATTGTTGTTGTTGTTTTATACATGTAGTTTAGATAATAATATAAGTAATTAACAAGTAGTTTGATAAGAAGGTTAGGTAGATAAAGCCTGTAGACAGTCTTTAAAAAGAGGGGCCTTATTGTAGCGAAATATAACTTATCAAATCTATTGTTAGTTTACTTAATTAATTAATTAATTTCTAAGGTTAGGATAAGATAGTCAATTACGAGTGGCATTTAGTTAATTCATGAGTGGCTTTCATTAATACGTAATTAACTGCCTAGCGAACCGTTAAAACAGCGTTAACGGCTCCATGACGTAATACGATTTATCCAAGCGTTACCGTGACGACGTAATGAAGGAACGAATAGAAATGCGTTGAGAGAGAACTTGAAATTTGGAGTTCAAGCGAGTTGGACGATTGGAGACGTTCCTGCGATTGGAAGGACGTTTTCGGTGAATGAATCGTCAGTTTCGAGGTTCTAGATGACTATGCATCTTGCGATGGATGATAGCATCGTCGTGGCGGACTTTTAATCGAAGTTAGGAGTAACCGTTGAGCATAAAAGGGCCGACGAGTGATCCTTTCGATAAGTCTACATGGAAGCGTAGAACGGTTGAGTTGTCGTCGTTTCTGCGTGTGGATGATTTGAACTGCGGATGTTTACGAAGGATTGATTAGTCTTCGTACAGCAACTTTAAAGCAAGCGATACGGATTTACCTAATTCCGGTTTGTCTGTTGTTGTGACGATCCTTTTCAACAACTACTTCGACGTTGGAAGAACTGGTTGGAAGACGAAGCATTGTTACAATTACATGTCTTCGCCGCGACGCTTCAGAAGAAGTTTCATCTCCGTTGAAATACATATCCTTCGACGAAACCTACTCCTACATTGAAACCAGTTTCTACGAACTCTACTGCGATGTCATCGAAGCGAGACTGAAGTTGTCTGAAGGATCAGATAAGCTCATAAAACATAATTATATCATTTAATAAATAATGCCACTCATAGGTAGATAGGTATTTATTTGGATTGTATGTCAATTGATTGTTTTTCTAATTAACACAATACAAGACTTTTCTATAAAAAATGCCTAGTGTTTCCTATAACCTTATTTGAAGTAATGTAATGTTCTACTCTGCCATTACGGACGCAGCAAAAAGGCGACTAATCCACATTAGGGCTACATTAACCTTGTAGGACCATAGACCACACTAAGCGTACGCCCACTCAGGAAGGAGCTAAGCCAATCCAGGAACCCCCCACACAGCCCAAATGTAGCATGCAAACGCTTGCCATTAATGTACGTGGGTTGCTGTTAACTTTATACAGTTGTAAGTGGTTGCATAACTGACACTTGTTTTATTTTGTTCTTCAATAGATAGTTCTTATATTGGGCCATTGTACACCTGTGAACTTCAACCTGGTGGTGACAAAAAAGAAGTTACTCTGTATGGTGAGTAAAATTAATGGTGTAATGGTGGTCTTTATTTCCTTTTTGAATTGATTTGATAGCCTGTTGTTATAGAGTAGAATAGAATATTCTTTAATTAACTAATTGCATGCTGCATTTTGGTTTACATGAACGCGTTAAAACTGAGATTTTCGGCACTAAAACTCTGAAGTCAAACAGCAGCCAAGCACACTGGTACCCATCCTGTCGCCTGTTATTTGCCTACATCTAATGCTATGTATAAGCCAGGGGTGGCCAACCTTTTTTGGCCTACGGGCCACTATGATTGTTGGTAAGCACGCGGCGGGCCGCAAAATGTTTGTCCTCACAGCCTCGAAAGAAATACAAATGTTTATTTCATATTTTACAATATGTATAAAAGCAGGTTAGACTACTTAAGGTCACTAGAACTTACAACACTAAATATTTTAGTGTTTTAGACATCATTATCATGCAGTTTTGTAGTAGTCGGACAAGTAAGTAGGTGAAAAATAAGAAAAAAAATTATTTAGAAAGGGGCCGTGCAGGCCGCCAATCATCAGCCCACGGGCCGCGGGTTGGCCATCCCTGGTATAAGCAGTGGCAGTTTTGCTCTTAGATATGCCAGGTTTTCTCTTGGCTGTGGCGCACATCAGTTGCTAGGTTTTTGTTTGGACAGTTAATAAATTTCTTTATGATTGAAACAGCTCTTGTTTTTTCTCATTTTGGTGTGTATCTTTCTGGATATTTATGTAGAAGCTTTAGAGAACCTCACAAGTATGCACTTGTTTATTAAATTATTTTGGATTTAAGCAGGCTCTATTTATTTCTTAATTTTGTTGTTCTTATTCTGTTTCTTATTGATCTTGAAGAGGTTGTTTTAGGATGTGCTAAGTAAAAAATAAGGAAGCACTAACATCGTGTGCCATTCTGGTACAGGTTTAATTATATACTAGTATGCTCTCTACACATTGTGACTCTGTACACAGAGTATACTAGTACTTAAGTCCTTTCCTAGGTTGCCTCCTGGTCTTCCTACTTGCAGTGTACAGTCAGTGTACTAATCTTGTAGCTGTGTTCACTAGATTTTAGGTTCTCCATTGGCTTAACTAGTGCACGAATTTCAAAACATTTCTGTCGTGGTGGGTATTTCAACTCCCGACCATTTCAGTTGACAGTCCAGAATGCTAACCCCTGAACTATTGTGCTGTACTAGTATATAACACTTTAATGACTAGAGGGTACTGAAAGTGACTGGGAAACCAATGCAGCTCGTCGTTAAAGTGTTATACGATCAACAACTGAGTAATAACTGTAACTGTCACCTGTTGTCAGTCTAAGCTCAGCTTAAGACATTGTCTGCTCCTGCATGATTGACATTCTTAGGCTCCTCTGTGCCTCATTTGATTCAGTCCTAGAACTAAGCACGGCATAGGTTGTTGTTGGTGTACCACTGAGTTGTGCATATGCCTTACTATAACAGCACTAAGAAGATAATACGGTTAGGTTGCTGTATTTGTGCAAAATACTTCATTTTGGTTAGTGGCAATTGATAATGCTTTGGCTTGTACAAACTAGGTGTGAAATCTTTAAGATGTGTTTTTTGTGTGTGTAGCGGTACCCAGTGTTTCAATTGAACGCCATGGGGAGAAATCCAAGACAGTTATAGAGGGCAATGATGTGGAGCTCAACTGTACCGCTTGGGGTTGGCCGGTGCCAAATATCACTTGGAGCCACGAAAGTCCTCACCTCGACCTTACAGACCTACAGAATGTGACTGCTTTTGGCAATGTTAGCCTCTCCATTGGCTTAATTGTGAGAAATCTGAACATTTCCGATCGAGGAGACTTTATCTGCAGGGCTTCAAATTTCTTCAACGAAACAGACCACGTCATGAGCGATTCGATTCTTGTTCGAGTCAAAGGTCAGTGGGATTCTGTGATGTTGGACTTTGATGTTGCTTTGTCTGCTTTGAATTTGGTTTAAGTTACAAGTCCTGCTATGCCCCACTCATCGACCATGTGTTGAGGACTTTATGTGTTTGCATAAGTAAGTGTTTACCCAACTGTGCAATGTATCTGTTTTTGTCTCAAACCAATTAATTTATCCTGCTTTCTGATCAGTTTGACGTTTCAAATTTTGACCTTACCTGCCAAGTGGATTGTGATTTTACTTTGAAACAACCACCAATTGAGACTTTGTATGTTATGATATTGGTGCTTTAGAAGCCTCTGGCTAAAGATTAGTTAAGGCTAGACAGCATCGTACATGGTCTTTGGAGACATTCTTCTGATGGCCCATTTTTATGTTGCTGATCCAATACACAGCATGATTGATTAATGATTAATAAGTGATTAAGAGATCAGTTTGTATAGATGTGCTATAGTTGTTCATGCAACTTATTTGTACACTGCATGTGTTTTTCTCTATGTAGACAACTTGGCTCCTTTGTGGCCTTTCTTGGGAATTCTGGCTGAAATCATTGTGCTCGCTATCATTATCGGTGTTTACGAAATGAGAAAATCCAAGCAGAAACGCCTGGAGGAACAGAAGGAAGCCAATGAACACACGTAACCTAATCTTCCATGTCTTTACAGTCATTGTTTAGTTTAACCTAATCAGGTATTTATATAGCACCTTTGTTAATCTGTTGAAAACAGTGTGCCAATGGCTGGAAAACGATAAATTGAAGATGTACTTTGAGCTGATTAACACAATGACTTAATTAGTAGAAGACTTTATGCACTGTAATGAGGACTCTGTGTATGTTTGTGTGTATGTGTAAGTGTGTATGTATGTGTGATCAAAGAACTAAATATGGCTCCTTGTAAGGTCTCCTGAAAGTACTGAAATTATATCTGCACAACACTTTTCAGGGGGTTTGAAAGGAACTCTGTTAGTGGTTGATTATTTTTTTAATGCAGAGGTCAAGTTTTAATGGTTTGGTTGTGAAACTTGGGACAGAGTTTAATCTTTAACATGAAACATAGTGCATCAGAATCATTCCCTGCATTTTATGCCTTAGAAATTGAGAAAGGCCTTTGTCTTAATACAGGCCTTGAAGCAGGTGTTTAGAGAAGGTTGACCTTGGGAATCTGGCCATAGAATTAAGCAAGTAAGTAAGTAAGTATATTCTTTATTAAACTGGTTGCAGAAGAGCCACACTTGGTGTACAAACATCATAGGACAAATACAAAATCAATAGGAGTACAGCATTCTTCCTGTAAATGTTTTCCTCGTATCTTGTTGTCTATAAGAGTTGTCTATAAGAGTCGGGACCCTGTCATGAGACTATGGGTGGAGGGCATAGTTTACTTGATTTCCTTGATGTAAAACGCTTATGAAAAACGTGCCCCGGTTTTTTTTAAACAACTGTGAAGAGACTGGTATCAGCCTGCAGGCAGAGCCGAATTGGCTGCAAGAATGTCTTTAATGTCCAATGACCAACTTCAATATACCAGGCCCAGTTGATGAATGTGTGTGGTGTGTGGGGGTGTCTCTGTGGTACAGTCTAAGTTTGAAGTAATAACATGTGCCTTTGGCATTTGCTTCAAGTAGGGCAGCAGCATATTTGGCTTTGATTTTAGTAACAATGTATGGCAGAGTGCCAATCTGATATGGAACATGCTTTTCATGATGACAACGTGATCTAACGTGTGGTTTTGATTTGGTATTTCATGACTATATATATATATATATATATTAGACTATTTCTGTCATTTTCCTGCCTGGTTTGCCAGTCAGTGAAAATGACAGAAAAATGCATTTCATGCTATCATCTGCCAAACTCTGTGTTGTTGGCATGCGATTTTGGCACTTAAATTGTTTTTAAAAATGTTTATTTTCGTTTGTATGTGTTTTTCATTTAAAGTTTTATAGGACTCTCACTAAGTTAATTATTTGAAATTAATTTGTTCAGCTACCTCAGTACAAACAGTTTAGCATGATATGACATTAACTTTTTGTTCTTCAGTGAACAAATGCCTTTTGCATATATTTCTAACTGATTGAAAACCATTTATTCAGTGCAATTGACTTAAAAGACACTAAGTAAAGTTTAATTAACTGTAAAATTATGTCTAATTACAGATGAGTTTGTCTGTTTATTACAGGACTCTTGCTGCCAGTCCAAGTCAGGAGGCATCAGACGTTCGTCAGCGCAAATGATAGGGAACATGAAGCATGAATGCTACAGCATCAAAGTGCTTGAAGTGCTGAATGTTGTTGACGTAATTGCTGTGTCGCTACTGCTGCCTTTAAACGAACCATGGATTGCTGTGTTAGAAAGACTAATAGTGCTTCTGAGGTTTGACAAATTTTTGGATTCCCTTGGGCAACCAAGAGTAATGGCAGCACCATGTAGTTGTTGATGCATAGTGTTTGGTGTTTCTTTCTGGTGTTTGTTTGCTAGTAGGGGATAAATTCAACAGAATTTTCTTGGGCTTTTTGCGGTGTTCTGTTGGGTCCCATTTCTAGGCTTAGTCTTTCTCGTTGTGTTGCTTTGAATTTGTGTGAAATGGTTGATTTTGCTGTTTCAAGTGGCCTTTCTCTAGAAGTATTTTAGTAATTGCTTCAACTTTTCGTATATAGTTACTTGTTTTTGTGCCAAAGAAGTAATGTATGATCTAGGTTGTCATGCACTTGGCAATACAAACTTCACTTATTACATGTGTGTAATTGATACCTTTAAGTAGTGATAATGACGGTACTAGTATGTGTGATCAGATTCAAGAGTAATGGCACACAAATAATTTACAAATGGAATTTCTGCCTTAATCAGGGTTTAAGCTGATATATTAATAAAGATATGTTTTAGTCTTTACAGTGTCGCTGATCTGTGCCCTGGGTGACTTACGATTTATAGATTTTTAAGGTGCTGAGTCGTTAAGAGCGTTCAACACATGACTTTTCCTGATATTCTGAAGTGTTTGAAGCATTTAAACAGGATGGGCTGAGGTGCAGCATAGGCTCGTGAAGGATCAGAGAATGGCTTTCTTCAGGTTCTTTTGTGCTGATTCTCTCTTGATTTTCAGAGATCTACTTGGAATAGCCGCTTCAATCTTGGGACCACACGTTTTAGGACGTTCGTGATACGTTTGGTACAGTTTACCTGTTTTGCCTTACTTTAGTTAGGGTGGTATGTTGGCAGAGTGGCATTACTGGAGCCGTCCTGTATCTAGGATTTGAATCTGTCAATTTTCCAGAGATCTGCTTGGAATGGCCATTTCAATCTCGAGACCACACGTTATAGGTCTGTTGTAACAAACTAGTGTCAGTTTACCTCTCTTGCCTTAATTTAAATAGGATAGTTATGGTGGCGGTACTGGAGCCTTTTGTTGTTGGGTCAAGGATTTGAATCCAAGCTTTTCATGTGACTTCAGTGCTGTGTTTTTGGACCATGAACCAATAAGGAGTGGTTGTTGAATGCTGATTTTGCTTATTAATGTCACCCATGAGCATGTGCCTTCAGGATCATTCAGTAGATAACAAGGGTCTGTAATATATGTATGATCTCCTTCGTTTATTTAATATGGATGAAGCTAGCAATGTTGTTCAAATTTTCTGGCCAAGTAAACCTGTGATGGCATGTTGTTGCAAACGTTATCTGTTGTAGTGTTGAGAAGTATTCGAATATTGCTACACTGTAACTGCTCATTTTGTCATGTACTGCTACATTTATGATATGGTGTAGATGCAATAGGTTTGTCAAACTGGGTCATATACCCTGTTGCACTTGAGGCAGGAGTTGAATCTGCCAATGTTGATACAGCCTATACTTAACTTAAAAAGAGGCATTGAAGAAATAGTTTCTATGGCACTAATTTGGCCAGATTGACCAGTGTCATTAATTCGTATGTCAGCTGTTGTGCGCATGTAATATCATTCAGTACAACCAATTTGTCAAGAGGCCACGTTTGACGGGTTATATGTATCATATAAATAGCTGCTTATCTAACTATTAGCTGCATTATAGTGATATGCCATGCTGTTGCAGTTGGTTGGAAGAATTGCTGTTCATCTTTGAAGCGAGTGTGTTTTCAGGAAGCTTTGCTTGTAGTTTTGAGGACATAATGGTTAAGGCCAATAAGCTTTCTTCTTAAGACCTCTGTCAATTTTGATATTATTTTTTTAATGATGAGAATGTTTATTTTCCCTGTAGCTTTTAGTACACCCTCGTCTAAGGGGTTTGTGCTTTGATAGCGTTTGCGTGCTGTGATAACCAAAGAGCTGTGTATTATGTATTCTGTGCAAACAGAAACTACTTATAGTTAGTAATATGACAGCTGTAAATTTATGAATGTTTTTCATAAATGAAGCAGCAGGATTGTTTGATTTTAGTTAAGGAGAAGTTTTTGAAGATTGGCAATGATGAATATTTGAGTAAAGGTATTCTGCATGGAACAGAGATTGTCAATAAAATTAAACAAGTAGCTTTTTGAAATACTGTTTTGCTCAGGTTACAAGAATATTAAGACTGAGAGAGATTTATAAAGCAAGTATCCCTTGGCGCGAGAGGTGGTTAAGAGAAATTTTCAGTTAAGAACTGAGGCCGTTTTATACTTACGAAAATTAATTGGTTCTGCTAGTACTTCAGACGACAGCACAAATGATTGATTTATTTCACTTGGCGAAACTGGATACATTCTAGATTTAGAAGGGAGCAAAGGATTAAAATGTTTTAAATAATTAAAACATTCTCATGAGAGGGATTTCTAAACTTTTGTGTAGTATCAGTGGGTTTGAATTTTAATGTTGTGAAATTGGCATTATTGCCAGATAACCAATTTGGTGACGTGATTTATGTCATCATGTTCCATAGATCATATTGGCATTTGTTTTTGAGAACTATGACTAAAAAGGCACAAATAGGTTATATTAACTGTAATTGTAATAATAATAGTAATCTTGTTGTCTAACGAATTTTGTTGTATAAAATTGTAATCCATTAACCTGTAATCATGATTTCAGATGTTTACTTTCTGCTGCAACTGTATTTAATCATAATCAGCATTTTGCTGACAACTTTTTCTACTTCTGGCGAAATGTAGAACAGAGTGGTGGAAGAGTAAATTGCTTGAATTTGATAATTAAACTAGAATTTTGTATCAGTTTTGTTATTGAGCTTTGTATTTTAAACACTAAAAATTCTTCCAGTAGTTAAATTCACTCATAATTTATTGTCTTAAATTTACCAGTACTTAATATGTCATGCAAATTCAACTTAAAGGTGTTCAAGGAGTATGTGAATGCAGGTGAGCAGAGACCATCTGCTCTTTAAATGTAAATGTACATGATTTTATATAGTGACCTTATGACCTTGACCCTGCTCATATTTCAATGAATTGATTGGGTGAGAGCCTTCACCACTGCTGCACGTTTGAAATGGCATATAATTATAAGGTCCTATGAATGGACCGTGCTAGCCCGAGGTTAAATCTCTGAAACAAGTACAGAGGCGCGTTTACCAGTAGGCGCATTAGGCGCGCGCCTAGGGCCCCCAAATCTTGAAGGGGCCCCCAAACGAATGAAAATATTTTTTTTCAATAATAAAAAAATAACATTTTAAAATTTAAATTATTTTAAATATATTTGTTTATATTTTGTACAGTTTGGCATTCAGATAATTTCATAAAAGTAATTATTATTGTAATTGCAAAAGGATATTTTGTCTAATTTAGTAATTTATAATTGCTTTGTTCATATGGGCAGCAATTGGGCTAATAGTTCATTTTTGTGTAAAATAACATCAAACTTATTACCAACAAGCAGAAACCAGCGTCTGCTGCAGTTTAGGCCTATGTGTGGAAACCTTTAGTCTGATAATTCCGTCATTTTACAGTGTTTAAAACTTTTATTAGCTTTGATAACCAGTGAGTAATAGTAATTGAAATTTTATTAATATCAAATATTTATTAAAATCTGACGCAATGAAACGTTGCTAATTTTCTGGAGCTGCAAAACGAAATAAGATACCTCAAATGACAATATCTTGGAATTAGTTGCAATCAATCAATCAATTTTCGTTTATCAAAATAAGTTGACAACAACGCAACTATAGGGCCTACAAATAATAAATGCTGCGAAGAATTTGTCACCAACAAATTTCTGCACGATCAAAGGCCATGTTTGTCGAATTTGAATTATTTAATTATTTAACAATTTTGCTCAAAACGTCAGAGAAAATTTCCCCAAAATAGAGACGAAGGCAAAACTGAAACATGGTATTGAAAGCGATTATGACATTGCAAAAGAAAATGTACTTTGTTTTTTGACAAAACTGCCTAGAATGACTTCATAATGAGAGGCCGAGAAAAATTCATTGTTCGCACCTTAAAAGGCATGTGTGACAAAAACGGCTTCAAGTTCAACTGAGTAGGTTTTTGCACATGATAGGCTAAACACCAACAGAGTTTCAGACTTCGAAGTTCAGAAGGGCCCCAAAAATGTTTGCGCCTAGGGCCCCGTTTTCTGTAAACGCGCCTCTGAACAAGTAGCTTCAGGAGGCAAACCGCGATCCGCACGCTCTCTTACATAGAGGAGTATGGGACGCAGCCTAAGCTCTAACCAAAACTAAATGGGCTAGTAATAAACAGGAGGTGAATGCTGTACCATTTTATATGAAGGTGACTAAGCATAAGTAGATGTGGCTTAGCACTGACAGGCTTGCTTCCTAGATAGTAACTACATCAGAGATGGTGGAACTAGCACTGTATTGATCAATTCCAACTACAATACAGTCCATTTATTTTTGTATTGATCCAGTACCACTATATGAAATAAAAGGCATCAATCAATAGCACTAAACAGTGTGTATTGAGGCTTGCTCAAGCTACCTAATATGGTTGTCAGGAAAAATTTAATCCTATGCAGTCTGCAATATATGGTGCATGCTTGATAAACTAGCCCCTTGTCAACCTGGGACTTACAGCATCTGGTACTTTGGGAAAGCTTGATCTGAAAGAAACAAGGAAGAACTTGTTTCTAAAAACTAAGCTCAATGGGAATTGACAATGCCGAGACTTTATGAACTTACAAAGGATCTACCCACACTGAATTAAACCAACTTTTATTGTCTATGAAGCCTTGCACTGCAGAGTTTAAACTTGCACGAGTTGAACAGAGGTGATGATTTGCACCAGTTTATGTAAGGTCAAAGAAACTGACAAATTCACAGCGGTGAAGCTGTTTGCAGCGTGTTGGATTCAGTTGATGAAATGCACTTTAGTTTTACCAATTTATACATGTGTGTAGTATAAGTGAACATACATCCATAATAATTTGCAGATTCTTAACACTTTAGTGATGAGAGTGTACAACAAGTGACGACTGGGAAACCAATGCAGCTCATCGTTAATGTGTTAACTATCATTAGTTAACTATCATTAATTATATAATGGCTTATACATGTAATATGTCATGTATAGCAGGCAGCAGTTGCCTAGCGACCATGAGTCTAACACTTACAATCTGCAAAGGATCGTGCTTAGGAGTATGCTGTCTTTACCACTGCTTGGCATTCGACCCATTGTGTACAACCATCGGCATCCGTCGCCTGCTTCATAACAGTTGGTATGTCGCCATAGCAAATTTACATCTGGCTCTCGCTCCAGATTTGGTCATTAATAATTTAAAAGTTCTGGCACAAAGTGCCTGCATAAGAATACCAGGAGTAATGACAGCAGTCTATGAAGTCTGTCTACTTCAGTTATTGGTTTCTGTTGTTTGTGGCAGAATGTGAATTCAGGTAAAACAGTGTACATGTATCACTTGAACACTTGTGAATAGCGCGTACACACACTTTTTGCTTCGAGTTCTCGAAAGCTGTAGTGGTTATATTCAAATAGGAATTCTTAAAAATTTTCTGTGTACTGTAGATATTAACTTGAAGGATACATCTTTAAATTTCATTCAGTTACTACAGAAAGCACTAAACTGGAATATGCCTAAATGAATTAGTCAAATGCTGCATTTTATGGGCCAGGTTGGGCCTGGGCCCTTTGCATGATTGAAATGGCAAGGCTCCCAAAATGATCCTAGTCCAACTCTGGTTACTATGCATCCTTTGTAGAAAATATGAGGTATTGTTAGAAAGTACAGTAGTCAGACTGAGGCACTTTCATTGGACTGGATCACTTAGTCTAGTGGTTAGCATGCTGGACTGTGACCCATGAGGTCGGGGTTCAAGTCCCTGCCATGGCAGCATTTTTTTAGAGATTTCTGCTCCACCTATGCCCCCAGCCA
Source organism: Aporrectodea caliginosa (assembly GCA_020284085.1). NCBI lineage: Eukaryota > Metazoa > Annelida > Clitellata > Crassiclitellata > Lumbricidae > Aporrectodea > Aporrectodea caliginosa. The sequence goes on along the minus strand of JACEVL010000408.1, from coordinate 457,733 downwards.
ACTCATATATAACGAGTATACGGACATACACTGTCAGTGGGAAGATCAGATGGCAAGGTTGTGGACTGGCCACTTGCACTCATAAGCTGAGACTAAGAAAATGAAGTCGCTAACACTTCATACCCATGGCTGCCTCTTACCCAAGCTTTAAGGGACTGCTCTTCGCTTCCTCATCCCGTCGAAACACGTGACACACACAGACATATCTGTATAGACCCTTCCATGGCTGATTGAACTGTAGCATATGAACAAAACAAATTAATTATTCACAGCACAGTGTGATGTTTTAAACTTGGGAGGTTGTGTCAGACCTTAAAGAAACCCGTCTGGTTCCTTGATTGTTTACTTAATGCCATATTTACAATGGCTTTGACTTTGGTTTTGCTCAATTAGTATACGACCATTATACTACCTCACATTTACCTTACTTTCTGCACAGGACAAATAACCTTGACAAAAGAATATTTCAGCAGCAAAGATGTTCGTATTTTTGAAGTGATGAACGCATGACAAATGGCATCTGGACGTGAAACCAGTACAGACTGTCTCTTCACTTCCAGTTCACTACGAGCTGTTAGAGTTGCAAATAAACGCGAGAGCCAACGACTTGCGACTCGTCTACAGTCTCTGAACAACGAGATGCAATTAAGCATGACACACATCAATTACCGTTTAAAGAAGACAAATGAAAAGCTGGTAAAGATGAGAAAAGAAATCGGTGAAAAGATAGAACAAGAGCCAGAGGAGACAATACCATCGAAAGACCAAGATGACTACAATAATGCACATGCTGATTATCTGCTTCGTGAAGAAAACGACCCAGTATCTTCGATTAAACAACTGATCACGTATGCAATGGAACAGTTTGAACTCAGAAGAGAGGAAAGTAAAACATTAGCAGCTCAAGATGATTTGGATCACGTTTCCACCAAAGATGAGCAGCTACATGGAAGTGTTGAGCCTGAGTTTGTACCTCATACAGAGGAGATTGATGAAACGCAAGCAAGTGGAATGAATGCTGTAACCCGTGCAGACAATGCCCCGGCCGACCCAGAGATAATGACAGTTGAAGACCTGAAGGCACTGATCGTAAACATGTACGGGCCTGAAGAAAAAGAATTCAATCTGGACTCAGTCACTGAATGTCTTTTACCAATACTCCAGAAGACTGAGGTTAAGATGGACGAGCCCCAACTCAGGAAAAGTAGCAGCAAACTGAATCTCCTTAAGCAAGTACTTAGCTCAGAGTTTCCGGAAACATATGTTCGACAAGAACAAGGTAAGAGATTCCTTCCACTCACTAAAATACATCTGTTCTTCAGTCTTCCTGAAAGACTGCTTTAAAATAATCAATTTACACATTATCTACTAAAGCTCATGAAATATGAGCAAGTAAAACTTACTGAACAAATAGTTCATTCATTCAGAGGACATTACATGTATATAGTGCCCTTCAACACACCTATTCAGAGGTGCTCCCAGCCAAACTCCTGCGATAAAAAACAGTTTTCAGATGCAGGTGTATAATGTATATAGTTGACCTTTATATAATTTTTCAGTATATAATTTTTAACAAAGCTCCTACTAAATGACAGCCTTAGCTAAATCTTAAACTGACTTCTCTCGTGACAAACTGCAAGATTTGAGGTGCAACCATGTTTAGTACAGGTGTACTGAACTGTGATTTTCACAACTTGGCTAAATCCAGTGAGTTATTTTTGAGCCAAATAAGAATACCGATATACCCTAGTTGAATTAAAGAACTAATTATAAATAACTTGTAAGAGGCAGTAATTAGTAATTACTATCAGATATCCTTGAAATGTTAGCATATATGCATAATATCAGAATATCATTCATATAGCACAAAATAGATCTAAGTTGGTATCATATTAATAACTTACAATTTTGAGAAAGGCCAGATTGATTTAGATGATTATTAAATTTCATGTTACAATGGCCATCTTTCACTTCTTTGTTTCTTCACTACTTCAAAATGGGCTGGGTGTTTTTTAAAGACAACAATGATGCAGTTATCAATCATCCTCACAACTTGTGTATGTGTATGCTAGACTCTATTATTTTGAATACAAAGGTGGTCACATGGAAATCAGCAAAAGATGGTCACAGAGCTGGGCAAATATTTTATTCTTTGTTATTAAGATTAAAGGAATAGCTGTAGCAGTGTTGTGCACGAGACCAAAATTCCAAGACCAAGACCGAGACCAAGACCGCGTGGTTCAAGACCAAGACCGAGACCAAGACCGCTTGGTCCAAGACCGAGACCAAGACCAAGACCGCGTGGTCCAAGACCGAGACCGAGACCAAGACCGCATCATCCAGGACCAAGATCTAAGCCTCAAGACCATAAACGCAATTCTCAGTTGTAGTGTTAAATTTATTTATTATTTATTTTAAATTGTCACTGTTATTACATATTCCCATTATTCATATCAGATGCTTATTATATAGCTATGGCTTTATCCCAAGTCTGCGAGGTCTCATGAAGAGACACTACAGTACACACTCTCAACAGGCGCAGGTGTTGAGGAATACAAAAAACTTTGCCAGTAGAGAAATATTCCCCACCAAATACCTGATCTACATCGTTTACCCGGCTACTGATTTTGCCTCGAGAAACTGCATCAGTGTAAGCTTAACTAGTCACTAAAGCACCAGAGGTCATGGTTAGGCCTAACTGTGCCTCAACGTTCTCTTGTCGCTTCTGATAAGAAGCGAACAACGCGGTCCTCTCTCGCTTTGTCCTATATAGGCGGATTGTCGCATGAATGCGAAGCTATCTCAGAAATCCCTGAATAACCGAAAATATCGACAACATTTAACAAATAATCCACTCTAGTTCCTACCAAAGGCCAAACCAAAGGCGCAAGACCAAGACCAAAGGCGAATGACCGAGACCAGACACCCAAGACCAAGACCACACCCTTAAGACCAAGACCAAGACCAAGACCGCACCTTTAAAGACCAAGACCGAGACCAAGACCGGCACATTCGAGACCGAGACCAAGACCAAGACCGCATTTTTTCGGTCTCGAGACGGTCTCGAGACCAAGACCGCGGTCTCGAGACCACATCACTGAGCTGTAGTGAACCAATGCTCATGCTCCTAGATCGCATTTTCTGGGTTTGTATAGTTCACAAGAAGGGAGTCAGGTTGGAAAAGAATGACAGCTCAAATTATTTGGCAACAAAGACAGGTAGAATAGGAAGATGGGAATAAGAAATGGAAAACCTGACAGAAAGGGAAGGCATGTTTGCTCTCATTACTTTAAGATCATAAGCACAACAGTATATGCTTATAGAGGCTAGTCAGTTTGTCTATAACTGCTGTTGTTCAAAGAAGTTCTTTGTTGATTTCATACAGCTGCATTACAAGCAATGAATTCTGAAAAGAAACTGTGGAACAAATTCAACAGCGGCAAGCCAATAATCCTGCCTCCAATTCATCAACTCAAGAAGACAAAACTGGAAGCACGCGATTGGGACATTGATACACCCACCCAGGTGCCAGCACAAATCAAGGACGAAGAGTGGGAGGAACTTAAGTATTGTCACTATCTGAGGCCACCAGTAACAAAGACCTGAGTTTCACACACACACTGAAGGTCGTTTCTCTACCACGGTAATTATGGTCAAATGTCAACAAGCCACGAGCTTCATTGAAACTGAACTACGACAGTTACAACAAAACACCAATTGACTTTATTTGATTGCATTTGTTTCTCCAACTTCTTAATTATTTTAATTTTTAGAAACATGTACAAATTAGAGAAAATGTAACAACAGTTTATCTAATACAAAAGGCATGAAATCAAGTAGAAACTGTCTTCCTTCCTAACAAAATACCGGTAAAATTGGGCTTATGCCTGAGACACAATGCATTAACTCAAGTAGACAATGTCTTCCTTCCTAACAAAATAAATATTGGGCTTATGACTGACAGATCTATACAAAGCATGAAATCAAGTAGAAACTGTCTTCCTGCCTAAGAAAATACCAGTAAAATTGGGCTAATGCCTGAGATACAATGCATGAACTCAAGTTGACAATGTCTTCCTTGCTAACAAAATATATATTGGGCTTATGACTGACAGATACAAGGCATGAAATCAAATAGAAACGGTCTTCCTTCCTAACAAAACACCGGTAAAATTGGGCTTATGCCTGAGACACAATGCACGAAATCAAGTAGACAATGTCTTCCTAACAAAATAAATATTGGGCTTATAAGTTCTGACAGATCTATACAAGGCATGAAATCAAGTAGACAATGTCTTCCTTCCTAAAAAAATAAATATTGGGCCTATGAGTCTGACAGGCACAAGGCACGAAATCAAGACGAAACTTGTCTTCCTTCCTAACAAAATACTGGTAAACGTTGGGCTTATGCCTGAGACACAATGCATGAAATCAAGTAGACAATGTCTTCCTTCCTAACAAAATAAATATTGGGCCTATGACTGACAGATAAAAGGCACGAAATCAAATAGTAACTGTCTTCCTTCCTAACAAAATACTGGTAAATATTGGGCTTATGTCTGACAGACCCAAGGCATGAAATCAAGTAGACAATGTCTTCCTTCCTAACAAAATAAATATTGGGCTTATGATTGACATTTTGATGTCCCTGATATCACCATCCCCATCGGTATCTGTTGTCGTATCACCACTCTCAGCAACACCTGACGCCTTGTCACTAGTTGCCTTGTCACCAGTTTTTGCCATATTTGTCACAGAATGTATTTGTCTTAACCTAGAAAAATAACAGAAACAGTAAATTGCAAACTTAACCACACAGATGACTTAAATAAGGCAAGTTAATTGCAAACTTAAAGTTATTTGAAAGAAAAGCAATAGGTTACAGTATTCCCAGGGCCATTCCAAGATCTCTGCAAAGAATACTATATATATATATTTTCGTTTATTGAAAAAACAAGTTGTCATACTGCAACGAGGTACAGGCATTGAGAATTTAAGAAATTAAAAGTTTTGATTTCTATCGAATGATTGAATGTCATGGGTTGCTATTTTCTATAGAGTATACTGCATCACTGTGGGTTCTGCAACCCGGCATGTCCACAGTTGATGGGTAGGGGAAGCCTCCAGTATTAAGGTTAGCTGCAAAATAAGTGGGAATACCGGTGAAGAAGCAGCTGTGGAAAAAACAGCAGCACCTTCATCATTGATGTGGTTGATGATGGTTGGCACCACGATGAATGCACTACTAAATACTGCAGATGCCCATGCCCAGAGGTGCAACATTGCATGCACTAGCCCAGTGGGTGATGTTGGAAGAGCAGCAAGGCTGCGGGAGATAATCCAGGCAGAAATCCAGCATGGTGGGAAACTGCTGAGGCATACTACATTAAGCTAAATTGGCTAGTCACCCTACCCCAAGCCCATCTGGCAAGTGACTGGCAGAATCTCCACTAAAAAATTAAATATAATGAAGCCATCTCGGGTGCCAATTTATCGATAATAAATCTCAGAAGCAAATGTGCAAATTCTGAAGCCTTTTCACAGAGTATTTTTGACTTAATATATATGTAATCTAATGTAATGACGACAATTTCTATAGCATCGTCAGTAGCAAGCTACTTCTAGGATGCTTTCAAGAATACAAACACACCTACACACACACACACACCGACACACACACTGTCAAATGCGACTTTTCGCATATAGATTACGTAAAAAATTGCATGTGCCTTACTTACCATATAACTACATTTTGCTCACACCAAAATATGGTAATAGTGAGTGCACATTTGATGGATGGTAACCAAAGCCCTACCTGCACCTCACCGTGGTGAGAGGGTGAACAGCCAAGTAGGGGATAGTCTGGTGGGGCTATACCATCAGTGGTGAAGACCTTGGTCGAAGACCTTGGTTGAAGAACCACCTTGGGCGTTTCGCGAGGTGGAAAGGCTCACCAGGAACCCTGAAACAGCTGGCCAACGCAGGAGGCAGGTGTTGGAAGGACACCTCAGACAGGAAGAGGCCAGAATGGCCCAATGATCTCCTTACCCTACCAGGAGAGGACTGGTCACCGCCTGGCAAGAGACCAAGAAACTCTAACAAAATGAATGCCGGCAAAGGCGCTGCACGGAGAGGTGGAGGGAACGAGGAGCAGAGGACGTCAGAAGAAGAGATGGATAGATAACGTACTGGAGGACATAGAAGACAGAGGATGGGACTTAAGAAGGGCAATAGAACTCGCAAGAGACCGACCGAAATGGAGAAGTTTTGTTAGAGCCTCATCGTCAGCGAATACTTGACGGAGGAGAAAGAAAGAAGAAAGAAAGAACCAAAAGATAATGGCACGCATGAGTCACAGCAACCATAGATCTATTCTTTGTGAAGAGCTCTATAGAATGACCAAGAGACCAACAGAATTTCTACATTAATTCATTTTCCTACATACCTGGTAGCAATATCTACCAGTGGATCTTCGGCCTCTGGGAGACGTGATCTGAGTGTCTGGTAAGCCGACCATGACTGGAGGTAGCCAAGAAAATCATCTAGATTGTATGTCTTTTCCACCACCAAGCTATCAATCCTAGAGTCACAAATATTAACGAACCTATTAAAGTCACGAAACTAATAATCCTGCAATGTGTTCATTCACTGATTTGAGTGATCAATATTCTTCAGAACAGTTAAACACTATTTTCAACTGAAGATACATTTACATCACTCAAATCAGTGTTCTGTTTCCATACAACTGAAACATCACATAACCATTAACAAATGAGATAATTGACCAGAAACCAACATTATCCATATCTGCGGTCATAAATGTGACTGTTAAATTTACCTTAACTTTTCACAACGTACACTTGTTAGTATAGCAACTTTCGCAAGCCATAGTTGGGCCCCAATGGCTGTAGAACAGTTATGGGCTCGTGTGCATTCAATGCCTCTGCCCCACGGAATGGAATTGACTCTCTTGTAGCCCAAATTCACTTCCTTCCTTCAAAATGCAGCTCAAAACTCACTATTGTTTTACAAATGGGCTACACTCTTTGGTATAGTTCAACAACAAGTATAAAAGACAAATCGGTAGATAATACAGACAGAGCTCAGTTTGTCACTTTATCAAAATATACAACCTTTCTGCCGTAGGAAAAGCGACAGAAAATTCCTTATACAGTTCAGCATAACTGTCCACAACGTGTTTACGACCAGCTTCCCAGAACCCATTCAATGTCACATCATGAAACTGGAATAGAAATACGCAAAAACCCATCACTGTGATCAGTTTCAATCTAATCAGTTGCAATTTTTATTTATAACTGTATTGTCTAAGCCAGTGATTTCAAATGAATCAACGGGAGTTCTGCAAAACCCTTAGGTTACTCAAGCATCGACCAGAGGTTCCACTGCAGCGCAATATAAAATTTTAAAAATGCTAACCTAATTCACAAAAGGATGAGCAGAATTCTTCACAGATTTAAGTCATTCTTGCTAGATACAATTCTGTTAAAATATTTTTACGCGAATGTATTGTTGTATTTTATTTCATGAAAAAGTAGATTGGTGAAGCGCGCTGGGTTCCCTGAACAAATGAGCATTTTGTGTAAGGTTCCGTCACTACAAAAAGGTTGAAAACCACTGGTCTAAGCTAATAACCTCCTCTTTACCAATGAGTTATACTGGACATCACAAAATTGCCAAGTTTAACTTCTCCGAAGTGCCGAGTACAAAATACTGTGAGCCATTAAAACTCTGATTTACATAGGTCTAACGATTCGTCTTGAGTAAGTGACTTTCAATAAGCTTATAAAGGTTTCTTGGGCGCTGAAGAAATAGCGAGATTACGATTTATGCACATACATGCATAAGAAGGTCGTGTACGTCTGGATTTTTCGGCCGTGGAAGTCCATATCCGTAGACAGCCAGCACTCCTCCAGGTCGAAGCAACCTGTGGCATTCACGGTAGAACTTTCCCGTATCCACCCAGTGCATGGCCTGGGCAATTGTTATGAGGTCGACAGAGCCACCCTTCTGGAAGGCCAGCTCGTGGGCCAAACCCACACGGTAGGTCACGTTCGCATACCCAGAACTGGCTTTGCGGGCCTCTACGAGCTGGGCTTCGCTGACATCCACCCCAATCACAGAACTGAAATGGTCGCACAGAGGGAGGGTACTGATTCCCGTACCGCAGCCTATGTCCAAGGCCGCCCCAAATTTCGTCGTCCTTTGACCAGAAGGTTGGTCAAGTCCATCGGCCAAATATTTCAGTATGACGCTGTAGACAGAGGCCGGATATACTAAACGATATTTCTGATATATTTTGGCGTGGGCTGTGCCTCTAAAAAGAGCGGCCATCATCAGAATTCAGCAGATAACGAAACCATTAAACAAGTTTAGCACAGAACTCTAATGGATACGTCTCCCGGCACAGATAAGTAAGTAAGCAAGCAAGCAAGTAGCCTTCGTTGACATCTGGAAGCTCACGTGCATTACATTGTCTAATAATATTTCTAATAATAATAATAATTATTATTATTATTATTTTATTATTTTTTTTATGCCCCGAGGTATATATGATCCCCCAGGGACTTAATATTAATTAAGAACAATAAAATTCGTCTGGAACGGCACCTAATCGTCGTTAAGGTCCAGTGTGGCAAAAGTACCGCGGAAAGCAACCGCATTGAACCGCTGGATCATTACAGATATGCGCTGAAATAGGTAGGAGGTTTCGCGTGCATCTCCGGATATCGTGCTGAGGTTCTGTCCCAATGATGATATAAAGGCCAAGCCTTCAGAACTCACCGGGCCCATGGTTTCAAAGGCCAGAGGGACAAAGTGATAGACGGCTGCGAGCTGGATCCGATGTACTTAGCATTTTTTCGAGCAGCCGCCATCTCTGCGGCAGCCCCGGCTGTCCGAGAAGTACTCGCGGTAGGTAAGAGACGGCCAGTGTGTATTATTATTATTATTATTTTTTATGCCTCGAGGTAAACATGATTCCCCAGCGACTTTAAGATTAATTATATTAAGATTAATAATAATATTCAAATCAAATCAAGTCAAATAAAATTTATTTTAGTCGAGAAACTCGAGATGCAATAGGCCTAATTATGGGTACCGGTAAACCCGTAGTTTAGGTTGCTAAATTATTTTATATCGTCAAGTTGCAATGGAAGCTGCAGTATGTACATTGTAGGCCTATACTCAGTGAAATCAAGTTCACAATCATGGCGACAGTAATAATTCTGTTATAGTAATTAATAAGTAAGAATCTGTGTAAAGCATAACAGTGAGAGAGTATAGAAACTGAGTAGATAATAATAATATTATTATTATAGTTTATTCTTTAATGACGCGCCTGACAAAAGCACTGCGCTGAACATGCATACAGTCATGTTTTGACGATTAAACAATTCACAAGAACACAAATTACAGAAGATATAAATCAACAAAGTTGCAGCCATGCAAGGCGCAAGCTCATCCTACTTTGCTGCCACCTAGGGAATGAAGGCATGAGTTAAACCCGGGGCTTTACGGGAAACGAGTAGGCTATTGTAATATTAATTGAAATAAACTATTAGAACATGAGCATGCAGATTATAAAGTCACGCATGCACAAACTAAATATAACTAAAGATAATCGATTAACAAATTAAGCTACGTTTAAACAGTTTATATTTAGGCCTAACAATACGCAGCATGAAAGGCTGGCGAAGTTAGTAGGCCTATATTATATATTATAGCCTATTGCTTGTCTTCGCGAAGGGATGGCAATTAGAGCTTGTGAATGCAGTGGCTGAGGAACTGCGATTTCTGGAAGCGCTTCCTGTCTGATCGAGCAATTTGCGATCCTTTTTCAGAGCTGCATTAATAGGCCTACGTGCAATATCATGTGAAGTGAGAAATCCTGCATAGGCAGGTGCAAATAGGTCTAGTAGCCTACATGATTCTAGAAATATATGATCGCCTGAAAACCGACGTTCAGCTTCGAGAATGATATAGGGCTATAGACTATAAATACTATTATAGGCCTAGCCTATATGTTGCCCAGCTGTCTTAATCAAACGACTTCTTCCAAACCATCTACCGAATGAATCCTCAGCGACGCTCATGCATGCAGTCATCCTGGATGAATGCTTCTGAATGCTGACCTGATTAGGCGACGGCTTGATTTTGGTGTGCCGTCAGTTGATGCCTTGTGCATTATATTATGTGCGGCGCAATAGAAGTTGCTAATTACATTAGGCCTATATTACATAATTTACATCCGGTCAAACTTTCTATGGACAGAAGCGATCGATCGATCCCGGCCGCGTATACGCAGGCCTATACCCAAGGACATAGGCCCTGTAGTATACACAATAACATAGATTCCTAGGCCTATAGGCCTATAGCTACCCACATCCCAATTATAATAGGTAGGCCTACAGCAGTTCACGAATGTATGTTATTGTAAACTAGAAGTTGGATGAGCGATGAAAACATGGCCAAAATAATTATGTTAGGCCTATAAATAATTTTACGATGCTGCAGTGTAGCCTGCCCATTGGGATTTGGGTAGCCTATAACAATAGCCTAGGCCTATGCTCCCGGCAGACCACTGCAGTTGACCTAGCAACAAGGTACGTATTGTCTTGCATTGCATTTGGTCATTTATAAAGCACTTATCTCAGCAAGAGCCTTTCTCATTCTTCGCCCTCTCTCTGCCACTTCGCTGCGTCCTCTTCGATCCTCTGATCGGCTTGACCTCTTTGTTTCACCACGTCAAGACCGCCATCCATGGTACTATAAAAATGCACAAAAATTACGCCCATAGGCGTATACAGTGTATGGCCCAGTTCTGCCGCCGATCGTCAGAAAAACATATCGCTTTGAATCGCTTGCTAGTCCAGCAAAAAGAATATCAAGCCCGAAGTGTGCGAAATAGTAGGCCTATTATAGGGGTTTATATATATATAGGCGTCGACGAGCTCTGTTTTAACCTAACCAGGCCTGGACAGCCTTGTCAAGGACCGAAAGTACAATCACATGCAGAGTTCAGACAGAACTATCCCGACCATGTGAAGAAAGCACCATCTCTGGAGACATTTCCCAGCCCTGATGCCCAAGACTTATCTTTTTAAACAATCATAATTAGCCTATGACTGCCATTAACTTTTTGAACTCATATACAGCGCCTTTTTCTTTGGCCTCGACTGAGCTACGGCGCTATACAAATCATAGTAGGCCTATTATTATTATTATTTTTATTATTATAATTATTATTATTATTTTTATCATCATCATCATCATCATCATCATCATCATCATCATCATCATCATCATCATCATCATCATCATCATCATCATTATAGGCCTATTAGTCTTTGTATACAGATTAAACTGTAGAATAAAGTAGTCAACAGTCTATTGCATTCTGTGGGAGACCAATTAAGAGAGACCGTGGACCAGTCAGACCGTGTGGAACCACAAGCGGCCTGTTGTGGCTTGTCACAATTAACCACAACATATGAGTATATATAGGTCCAGAGAGGTAGCCTAGATTCCCTAGAAACGTAAACCAAGAGAGAGCATGGACTAAGACACCAAAACATAGTTTTAAAGAAGCTCTAGGCCTAAGAGAACAGTGTGCACATGGTATCAACAGTGCCAAAGTCGGCACTCACATCTAGAAGGGCGAGGAGGATCACGTAAATTATGTCCCCACTCAACAGTCCCAAAGACTGTCAGCCAGGATGCGTGCTCGAAAGGACTTAGTGGATTGAAACTTTGTGAACCTCGATTGTAGCTTTGGTAGAAGAGAATTTGTCTCAAAAGGTTTACATCGATAAGGGCGCGCATTATGTGACCGCGCCCTTATGTGCACTGACCGCGCCCTTATGTGCACTGACCGCGCCCTTATTAGCATCTGACAAGCAAGCACAGCACATGCATTATAATTATATGCATAGGCCTACAACGATTAGGCCTACATACATTTTTAACATAAGTTAAACAGTAGCAGATGAGCATATAAAGTTACACATGCACAACTATAGGCCTAAGTAGGCTATAACTATAGGGTCTAAATTGATGCATCGATTAACAAAACTGCTCTTAAACAATTTATGTTTAGCGAAAGGATTGCAAAAAGCACCGCAAAGATCGATCTAGTAGGCCTAGTTTCAGTTTAACGACACTGTGTGATAACACAGATCATTAGCGTCGCCCTCCTCCTTTATCCATGCTTGGGACTGGCACTGACAGAGTACGATCAGTGGCGGAGTTAAAGATCGATCTGTTCTCGGTGACTCGACGGTTTATTCATTCTTTACACTCACCCCTCCCACTGAGCGGACTGATTAATTTTCTTAATCCTCTGTCGATCACCTCTATGCCGTTGATAGGCCTACACAAATGTTCATGTCTTTCTCCCCTCATGCACTCCCATCCAGATACACTAAATGACTAAATCATCTACGTCACGCCGTTTGAACGTGTTTCATGTGAGCAGTGACATATTGATTTGGAGTTGGCATTATATTGATCAGTTTAATAAATATTCCTGTCTGAATGTCGTTTGATTTAGAACAGTTATTAGGCCTACGTACTGTATTAGGTCTGTGTTTAATACGTGTAGCTATAATACAGGGAGTGCGCATAATATGCTTGGCCGAACAGGTGGTAAGACGTAAGCCTATAGCATATATTTAATTAGATAGCCGTGCAGGTGTGACTATTATGTGCGCGTGTGGAGGGGGGGGGTGCACGAGTGCGCGCGCGTGTGTGTAGTCGCACGTGAGAGACAGACAGACAGACAGACAGACAGTTTATGTCTGTGTTAATGTGAATTGACAGCCACGTACATGTACTACCATAGTCAAGTTACCTATGGATAAAGGTAGAACAGAGAGAGTACAGTTAAAGTATGTGCTTAGGAGGGGCAGATCAGACACCATCACACAGCACGCAGTTATCAACCTGGATTACAGCCAACCTGCTATGCCTAAACCCTTCAAAACAGAATTATTTCCTCAACATTGGCCTCCGCGAGCAAATAGGCAACCTAACCTATCCTTCCGACCTGTTTCCAACAGATCTCACTTCTCCCTTGCCTTATAGTCTTCCTCTGTTCGCAATCTTGGAATCATCTTAGATAAAAGAAAACCTACCTTTGCCGACCACACCATCCAGTGCATCCACATATATCTCGAGCGTATCTGCTATATGCACATTCGTGACCTTCGTCGATTGCGGCCAGTATCGTACTTGATTAGGCCTACACGACCAAGACCGCTTGCACAATAGCAACCTCAATTATTGTTCATTCCAAACTCGACTACTGTAACTCCCTTTTTTACGATGTCGACTCTTCTCAAATAAAACTCCTGCAAGCAGTCCGCGCCGTAACCAGAACGCCGAAACAGTAGGCCTACACCCCCACATAACCTCCCTTCTCATATAACTAAATCCCTCTGCCTGTCCACTACAAAATTGTATCTCTTAATTACCTGCAGCGCCCTTCAAACTTCTCAACCCTCCAACATTCGACAGCTGTTCGCCATCCAACCGCCCAGGTCTTCTAATAATAATTAATAATCTTCATTTTTATTGTTTCAAACTGACTCACCGCAGTATGATTACAATTATTCATAGTATGAACGGATGATCGCAAGTTATTACGTACAGGAGTTGAATTTAACTGTTTGGCAGCCACGCAAGGAGCCCATCACGTCCTATAGTGCTCATTTTACCAACGCCATCTGGCAGATGAGAGGCCGAGTCGACCTCGCTCATCATCATATCTTTCTCTACCTCGGCCAGTTGGCCTTCAGTCTCCTCTCTGAAAGTCTGCAACCGTTCCCTGTGTCGACAGTACCAGCTCTTTGGAATGAACTCCCTATATAGATCTCCACAGTTTGCTCAGCATCGTATCTCGTCTGTTAATTTAACGGATTTTAACCTATCCTCCGCTTGCAAACTCCTCTGCTGCTTTCCACTCACGACTGAATACCAAACTCTTCAATTAGGCCTAAGCTATTCTACCCTGATTAATTCTATTCCTGCGCCATCACACGACCACCATGCATCACCACCGATTACCACGTTTATTTAACGACGCCGTCATATCGACGATGATTGGCGACCGATTACCACCGTATAGCACCGTAATTTATATGCCGTCTCCTCGACTTGACCTCCCCGGATTCTGACCTGGCACCGGAACGAACAAACAACATGGCTATAGCGGATTTGATCTGTTATTGCGCCGGTGAATCAGCTGGTCTCCCTGAGGGCCTGGCGTGGCTTTTGTGTGGCACTGAGAAATTTCGGAGCATTACATTACATTACATCATAATTATAAAAAAATAATTAGGGGCTTTTGTGACGTTCTTGAAAGAGGCTATGTAGGCTTACATAAAATTGTGATGGCGCATTAAGTTTTCAAAAGCTCGAGGCACAAAATCCACAAATTAAAAATATTCTGCGCGGATTCCATCCTCTCTCGCTACATGTGCACCTGCATCACTGGCTAATTAGCAGAGCAGTGATTATAAATAACGGATTTCTAAGTTTAATAGGCCTATTTAACTATGCCCAATATATAGCACGTAAAAAACAGGCCTGTGATCAGCAACCAATTTGTTTTGCCGAAAAACCATTACTGTTGCCTCAGCCTTTGAGCCTTTGCCCCGTTGAAGGTGGGCAACAAATAGATCAACAGATCTCTTTCTAAGTAGGCCCTCGTGTTGTTGTATAGTCACGTTTCCCCGAATTATATAGGCCTACCCCAAATAAAAAAACGACTTTAAAGCTATTCCTCAATTTTGGCTATGCATAGGCCTATGTATGTGTGTATGTACATGTATGTATGTATGTATGTATGTATGTATGTAGGTATGTATGTATGTATGTATGTATGCATGTATGTATGTATGTATGTATGTATGTATGTATGTATGTATGTATGTAATCTATGTATGTATGTATGTATGTATGTATGTATGTATGTATGTATGTATGTATGTATGTATGTATGTATGTATGTATGTATGCATGCATGCATGCATGCATGTATGTATGTATGTATGTATGTATGTATGTATGTGCATATGTGTGTATGTATGTATGTATGTATGTATGTATGTATGTATGTATGTATGTATGTATGTATGTGCGTATGTGGTATGTATGTATGTATGTATGTATGTATGTATGTATGTATGTATGTATGTATGTATGTATGTATGTATGTATGTATGTATGTAATGTATATGTAATGCATGTATGTATGTATGTATGTTTGATTTGCTTCCTTGTTTGTATGTTTGTGTTGTAGGTGTGTGTGTACATTATGCTTTTGTGAGAAAAGCAACTGTTTTTCGTGAACGATGAGCAGGTGCTCCATCCTGCTGGAAAGTGAAATTGTGACCAGAGTGAGCTATAATGTCTGGCAGTAATCCTTGATGTAGGACGACGTCACAGTAATAGGAACTGTTAACTTTTGCTAATGATAGTTTTAAGGCGATAATTACTTTGATTATTCAAGCGATGCAATTGCAAAAAACTAATAGTCCGGTTTATTTTGCGCCACCCTGTATATACAGTCAACGCCGCTTAAGCTCATAACTTCTGGACTGCCTTGAACCTATATATGCACTTAACCGACTTATGCACGTAACAGAAGCTCACATGTACTGCGTAAAATTGACTAATGTACTGCATGGTGTTAGGAGAGTTTAGGCCTACATTTAATAACAGAGCCTACAATCAATAATGCCTTCAGTAATTAATCATTCAGACGTTTTAGCATCTCTGTTCGCTCCGCAAACGTTAAAGTCGTACAGTTACTGAAACGAGACTCAGTGTCAAGCAAATTAGGCTACAGGAGCAGCGTGAATGACAGTGACTAAACAGTGGCTACATTCGTAGGCCTATACCAAGATGTTAGTGGAGGAATCTTGGGCCTATACGATACGATATGCACACTCTGGAATTTCGACTGTAACAGTGCTACAGGTCGCCTGCCGATACGGACCACAGCGCAGTTAAGACAGACCACTGGATAGCAGTCGTTTGCTATCCACAGGCGAACTGGCTATAATAGGCGGCCAGAACGTTCTATGCTACCTATGCAATTAAGAGGCGCTGATAGGCCCTATACATAGAGCAATGGCTAACGGGCGGCTTTTTTACGGGCCTGTATACCTATAGACCTACCTTAGTCGGCTATATGCACTATCCGAATTGTGCACTTATAATGCAATATGCGCATACCAGCTACTATTATAGCTGGTCTTCCATTGAAATACCACGTTGACTTAAAACGGGACAAGCCAGCTTCTATGCACATACGTTAACACCACCGTCAGAATACAAAGTTATGCCTATTCGTAGGCCTACGTCTGATATGCGCGCATCTGTGCGTGCAGAACCCGTTATTATGATTTATGTTTTATTAATAAACAAATAATTAAGATGCATTGAACTCCTGATCGAAAGCTGTGATGGTGTTTAACTTAGGCCTAACCCTCAAGGTAATTTTTCAGAAATTAGCTGGATGGTTGAAAAATGAATTGGGAGGTTTGAACCCTTAACCCCCGAATGCCCGATAATTCAATCCCTGACCTTAAATGGCTTGGCGCCAGGGATTGAATTATCGGGTGTTAAGGGTTAGACCCTATTATTTATTTTACATGTCCCCTTCCTTATCTCTCGCATTGCAAAATTATAGCAAGCTGAATTTCGGTGGAGGTTGAAGACTGAAGAGGTAAGTAGGGCCTACATCTAACCACTCGAACAAGATGGGCCACATGAAGGCCCAATTAACTAATCCGTCCCTCCCACTTTTGACTCTATAGAGACAAGTTCGTTCGCAATTTTTATCGTTCGGGCGACAAGAAGTCCTTGAAAAGTCTGCTGTGGAAATGGGAAAGTACTAGTTCACTCATCTCCACAGGATATAGAAATAATTAGAAAATAGAAATAATTAGAAATATAAAAATGCACCCACGCACGATAACGGATGTAATCAGCCGGGTTTTTTTTCGTTACGTGACGAACCTTAATTAATAGCTAATAGGCCTAATTAGGCCTGTGACAGGGAATCTAGCCGTACGCAGGCGCTTTGGGAATTCCTCAGATTATGCAGCCGAAAGCTAGGCGTATCGCGTGCAGGCAAACAGTCACATGTTCGCCAAGTAGTAGGCCTATAGACAATAACTGGGGCTGTTTGTCTAACCTCTGCAGGGTACGTGTAACGTGCGTTTAGTCAGAGCTAGGCCTAGGCCTATTCTGTTGGTACAGAAAGCAGTGTCCTACAACTATTTGTCTCATTCGTCTTTTTGGCGACAAACGTTAAGCAACTTTTGTTGACGGATGCTTGAGAATTGGATTAATTAAGAATTCGACTGAAGCAGATTTCGTGAACAGGTGACGATCCGAATTCATATTGTTGCGAGCCGGATGCTTTGAGGGACTTGAGTTTCAGTTTTCAGATTCTGCTTGAAAGCGATTTTTATCGACTTAAAGCCACGCGGCCGAGGAAATTTGGATCGAAGATTTTAAAGGTTAATTTGAAAAAATCGATAATTCATTTCACTTATGCTACACGAAGTCGGGCAGCTTCGCAGGTCGTATTTAGGACAGGCTTGATATTTGATATTATTGTTGCCCTTAAAGGTTCAGTTTTCCTTTTCTTTTTATGTTTACCTAGGCCTAGGCCTACGTTTGGGTCTGTAGGCCAGCGTGATAGGTTAAAATAGACCTATAGGCCTAATATTTGCACGTTGACTTCCGCATTTCCTTTATCTATTTTGACGAGTTCTTCCCGATGGATTCGTTTTTGCTGAACTTATCACGCTCCGTAAATGTCTGCTTAGGTACCGTACCCTATCGGGTGACGATGTAGGAGCAAACAGGGCCAGGCAGGGACTTCATTTCAGTTTTGTTCAGAGGGGGCAAAACCTGACCAGCTTGTTAAGTATTGTATTTAGTCTGCATGTGTAAACTGCGGTTAAGTGATCTAGCATGTTTTCTTCTTTATTTTCTTTATTTCTTACTACGTTTGATTTTATGCTGTTCTAGACTCCTATTTGACAAATAAAGATAGGCCTATATTATTTCTTCAAATGCACTGACATACGTATAAATAGTTGCTTTTATCACTGAATTCAGTGGCCCTCGCTCCAAATGACGTCCCTGGGGCCAGGATCAAATTACTGAAGTAGTGGACCAAGTCACAAAGACCGATTGAGTACAAAACGACCCATTTGATTAATACGTTTGGGAGTGAAATGTTGCCACAGATTCTGGAAACCTGGAAAGTTATGGAATTAGACCTAAACAAATTTAAGGCCTGGAAAACCTGGGAAAACAGGTGTTTCCCAGAAAAAAGTCCTGGAAAGTCATGGAATTGGAAAATAGCTAGGTCATGGAAAATGGAAAAATTATTAATAGACATATTTGTAATCGTATTCTTAAATTTCTATAAATATTACATCAATAAAACAATTAAATAGTAGGTCCTTTTTCGTCTAAAATAAGTCTTAAAAGTCATGGAAAAAGGTCATGGAAAGTCATGGATTTATGTTTTGTTAACCTTGTGACAACCCTGGCCAGCTTAGAAAGTGAGTCATCCAGTTTTGAACATTATTTAAGCCATTAAAATCTCTGAAGGTTGCTCTGGTATGTTCGGTGGTATCAATTCAGTCTTCAATATGTTAAAGAGGAGTTGATTGACCACTGTCGAAGGTTGTGACCCTCCTCCAAGGGCAGTGGACAACAGCTGCACAGACGAGTCACAAGACAAACTGTCAAGTGACTTGACTGTGTGTCGTTAGCATCTAGAGATTATGTATCGACCCATGAGCAACAGAAATTATATCAATCCTTCTGTTTGACCTTTTGGCAGTTCAACTGTACAAATTCCAATCTCTGCAATGCTATGTCATTGGTGATTTAATAGATGGCTCCATTACTAGATTATTAGGCCTATACTTGCGAATGATTGTCCAGCAGTGTGCCAAGTGGTGTGGTGTATTAGAACAAAGAGAACCAATCACAGAACCTTGTGGAACACCACATGTCAACAAAGCATTGGACAAATATTTATCATTCAAATAATACTGATAAGTGCTGGACTAAGATAAGTAGCAAACCAGTTTAGTGCAGAGCCTGAAACTCCAAACCAGTGCTAGAGGTGATGCAGAAGAAGTGGATAGTCTACGGAATCAAAAGTTGCAGACAAGTCAAGAAGAACAAATGCTATCACCTTACCCTAATCCATAGAGCTCATAATGTCATTGTGAACAGCTAGAAGTAAGGATCCAGTTGAATGATATGCAGACTGAAATTGGGAGATTAGTGAGTTTGCATGCACATGATTCATAAGTTCCCATTCAAGAATTTTATATTATTCAAAGTTGACATCGGTCAAAAGTTAGGTCAACGGGGCCATTGGAAGGTTTCTTGTAATTTACAGGATGGACAAACTGTAACAATGTTGCTGTTTGGCAGCGGTTTATTGAGAGCCAATGTGTCTCTATAGTTTGAAGCCATGTATCACAAAGAAAATTACATGTATCTAGGAGAAGAAGATCAGTCTCTTAAACTAGCCTGAGCAGTATCCATGGATATGAAGTGGTAAATCTAACAGGGTCAGAATTTATTTCTATGTCACCAGCCAAAATAATGTCACTAGTGTCACACAGAAGCAGAACAGCTGACTGAATTGTAAAATGAGCACCATGAACCATGTGACTAAAGTGAATGGTCCTCAGCCAAGCTAAAGAAATAGACCAGACCATAAGGATGCATATGAATCCATTTACAAACCTGTCTCAACAAGCTCTGGGAAGAAGCAGGAGCATAAACAGTATACAAAGTAAAAGCAAATAACATAATGAGGCAGCCATAATCAGTGTCACAGGTATTGAAAATACAAGGAAAATGGGCAGAGCAAGTGAGAAGGAGTGCCATAAATAAGAACAAGGCAGCTCTTCATGTAACAACAATCATGACTATTAATTAGATTGCCAGTAGTGAGTGTCCTATTTGGTCATATTACAACTGACATAAGCCATGAAGGAAGTTACTATATTACCATTTATATGAGATAATTAATTTTATATAAGATAATTAATTTTAATTAGTTCAAATTATATCAGATGTGCATCTTTTTCATGTTAAAATGGCAGATGATACTGTGCATTGTAATAGATCTGCTCTGGAGCCTCTGCCATTTTGGCTTATGTTTTATGTTACAGCTTAATAGTTGTCGACATACGTATTTGCCCTAGCCTTTCACGTCCTGGAGCTTATGTAACTTGTGATTAATAGTCCACTATTACATGTCTGTCTGTTGGTTAAATGTTTTAGGCTGACCCAAATCCACAGCCACGGAGACTTCAAGAACGAACATTCATGTGACTAAATAAAATCCAAGGATTACGTTCGAATCGACTAATCTGACAACGCAACGTTGAAATGGTTCGTGTGTTTCGTTGCCTGCGCTTTGTGTCGCAGAGTGTTGTCTCAGCAACCAGTGAACCAACCGTGATTTGTTCGGATGGTGACAGGCTGTTTGTCGCTGGTGACAGTTACTACATTGAAGAGTTTTGTACAGACAAAGATGGATGCCGCAAAGTACGACGATTTGCTGCCATTGGTCGAATTCTACAGATGGCTTACAGTCATGAAGGTATTTTGGCATTTTCAGTCTTGAATTGAATTGGAGCAGAATGCTAGGGCCTACATTGGTAATTTTATTAAAGAAAGTTTGTCCAGTTTGTCGAAAGAGCCTGCAATGTAGATATAGAAACACACTGGTAAATGTGGCAGCGCTGGTCATATACACACTTCAGGGTGTTCTTCTTGGAATGACCTCCCACTTTCTATCCGTTCTAAGATATTCCATTCCTGTTCACTGCATTATAGGCTTTCCTATTCCCTTGGGGCCCCACACTGAGAGCGCCTCTGAATAAGAGGCGCTTTTCAAGTTTTGAGATACTATACAATACAATACAATTGAATGTTTTCTCCAAACTAATACATGTTGGCAGTGATCAGTATTTTCAAATACATTACAATACAGTTGAATGTTTTCTCCGAACTGCAGTTGATCAACCAGAATATTGTTCTTTACAGTCAACTGCCACGTTTTTGACAAGACACTGCATATTACTGGTTTTTAACAGGGTTTTGAACTTCAAACTTAGTGGTGACAGGCTGAATTGTAACTACTTAGCCAGCATCTGCAGAGATTAGAATTTGTTTGCTATGCGCCAAAAGTGACCTTTACATGTAAACTCTGCAGTAAATCATGACAAAGCACTGAAGTCTGTTTAGCGGTTAATAGACGTTACTGAAGTTCGCTATCTAGGACCCAGGGATTCCAAAGTGAGATGAACTAAGTCGGACTGGACTGACAGTAACTGTTAGTCAGCTGATGTTGAAAGAAAACATTACAAAAAGATGTATTCACAGAACCAGACCCAGTTGTCAGTTGAACTGTGGATGTGGGGGGGGGTGGCTGGACAGGAAGGCCAACCTTTGGTGCTGTTGGCTGAGTTTGGCTGTTACTGGTCGCCTTCTTGTGTTTGAAGAATGGTTCCTGTGGATGTACTGTACTATTTTAAGAATTTCACTTAAACTTAGGTCCTACTCTTGTTATTTTTGTCATTATTGTCAATGTTTCCCAATATACATGTAACTGGTAAAATAATCAGCTGAAGTCATGAATTTCTATATAAAAAATGGGTCAGAATTCAGGCAGACTAAAAAAAATTTTTAGAGAAATTAATAAATGGCTGGATGTATCACTTTTGTATTCTAGATTTAGACCATATTGCATTAGGTAAAATGTGCAGTTTCTTGACAAGCTGTGTGGCACTTTGAAAACTTACTGCTGAAGCATGTATGACTACCAAGCCTTACCTTCCCTGGATACATGTATTGTTGTTTTGACTGTTTGAAGTTTTCGTTAGGTGGTGATATTTACTTGTATTATCCCATGTTGTTACATGAAATTAACTACTTAATTAGCAAGTGACATTTGAATTTAACAAATTTTTATTGTCCAAATTTTACTGGGCTAAAGTTTCGACCACAGCTCTGGCAATTGGAGATGTTTTCAAGATTGCCCTCTTATCTGTTGTGTTACTTGTGACCTGGTGGCCTTATGGCCCCATTAGGGTTGTTTCTGAACTTGGTCCTACAACTATCATGCAAGACACTCCAGAAGGCATTACTGTTTGTAGGTTCGTAGGTACAAGGATTATATGCTTAGTCATCCATGGCCTGTTACAACTTTAAAAGAGTTAATTGATTTGGTCCTGATTTCTGCATTTTACATGTGCATACTTCATTTACTATCCACATCATTACAAATTCCTTGATTCAAAGCCTGTCCAGTGAAGAAATGAACGTCATTCACCTCTTGTTTAACATTCTGTAAAGAACACCTTAAAAATTGAATTTAAATAAGAACCAGACAAAAAGACGTACCTTCATTCATTCATTCTGAGAATGAATGAATGATTATTAATTGGCCATAGTTTAGAATGCATTCCTGTTCAATTCTCTTCAATAAGATTCGCATTTCATTGTGACCGTGTGTGCACAGCATCAACATAACACAACAGTCACTCCAATACTTAACCCCGAAACTACTAGAGTACCAGTTCTGTAGTATACAAATCATTTGCCTATATAATGCCATAGTTTACACCCTGACCGCATGACTTCATGTTACCGGTTAAGGACACAGGAACTATATACCTAGAGTCCTACATAAGCACCCAGTCTGAGCGCCTCTTCTTACATTGCCTCATGTCGTCTAAGTAATCCTCTTGACCCCAGAAACAATATATTTCTAGGTTTATTCGTTTCAGGTGATGTTCCAGGTCGTGGTGTCACAACTTGCTTGTCAATAAAGTGTTATATATATACCAGTATATACATATATATATATATATATGTATGTATGTATGTATGTATGTATGTATGTATGTATGTATGTATGTATGTATGTATGTATGTATGTATGTGTGTGAAACAATATACAATGCAGTTTGTGCACTATTGCCTTCATTTTGCTTAAGGTGATGGCTTGTAGAGGAAAGAGTATGTTTAAACCATGCAAACAATTACCCTGCCTGACAAGTTTGGATTTCAATTTAGAATAGATTAATATTATTGTTATTACTATTATTATTATTTTATTATTATTTATTAATTAAATTTACAACACACGCACTGTCACACTGAAATGTGAATGTTATTGTAGAGCATTGAACAGGAGTGCATTCTAAACTATGGTATTCATAACCAGCACATATTGCTTTTCATAATGTTGATTTCCTGTTTCAGGTGAATTTGTTGCAACAATTGAAGAGGATTTCGTTAAGTCCAGCAGTGCAAAGCTTCAGTGCCACTTGTCTCTCAGAGTTTACACAAACCTGGCTGCCATTTCCAGTGGTCATCCAATGAAAGTGAGGATAGCTGGTCAGGTGACAAGGGCAAAAGCACGCCATACAGGTCCTGTGATCAATGCGGACCAGCTGGTTGTGATCGAAGTTCCTCTAAAGAGGCCTGCAACTTGTATCGCAACATATGGCAAAAACATCGCTGTTGGCATAAAGGACACAGTTCTTGTCTACGCATGTGACAGGATCGATGACGTGTCACGGGACGTCCGCTGTATACTGGAGCTGGAGTTTGGGTTCAAGGTGAGAAGGATCGAGTTGTGTGAGGAATTCATCATGTGCAGTTCAGGAATGGAATGCCAGATTGTTCAGCTGAACTTTGAGACGTCTGCAAAATCTGAGATTGGGTGTCCGAGTCACATGGATGGCCCTGTTACTGTTCGTTCGTTCTTTGAACATGAGGCTGTAAGGTTGTGTTCATCTAACGAAAAAGCAAAATCTTTCCAAACAGCAGAACTCATCGAAGAAGTGATTTCACACAAATGTGCGAAATGCTCTGTTAAAAATGGACATAAAAATGGCAGCATATGCAAACATTGTCAAAAAGCAGACGTTACTGTGAAAAGTGACGAACAATTAGCCGATAGTGATTGCAGGAAGGAAGAAGTAGTGAGTAAGGTAGCATTTGCTACAGAGAGAAACTCCAATTTGAATGAATCAAAGCGGCACCTTGTTGTACGGCAGACTCCTGTGGCCAGTTGCCGTAGCAACTCGCCCCCATTTCCCCCACCACCCCCGCCCTCACGTAGGCGAGAGTCTAAACTGAAAGAGACGATCGGTGGAGGTGTAGAACTCCTTGGACCAGTGTCGGGTGATTTGCCAACGTGTGCTGTCAATGTTGAATATGAAGGTGAGCATCAGGATCTGTTGTTATGATCATTTTGTCTATCAGTTATTTGTGTAGCCAACTCAGCTATAATAAATACACTGACCATACACTGTTAGTGGGAAGTTGAGATGGCAAGGGAGAGGAATGGCCACCTGCCCTCATATGCCGAAGCTAAGAAGATGAAGTTGCTAACACTTCATTCCCATGGCTGCCTCAGAAGTGGCTGAATGGGCTTAAGGGGCTTCTTCTATAGATATGTCTGAGACTCATTCAACTGAAAAACACTTAATTCAGTTTAACAAAATTACCATGTCATATTGTACCGCTAATTCCACCTGAACTGTTTCCACATTTTGCAAGTTAACCAATATGTTGTGGATTCTTGGTCTTTGGTTCAAGTTTGGTTCTCATCTCTTCAGTGCAAAAGAATTGTGCTTAACCATAATAATTTTATTATGTGCAGAGAAGCGAGACATTCAAACTCTCTACTGAGCTGATTTCCACCATAACACCACATTTACTGCCTCTATGGCTTGACCCCCCCCCCCTAGATTCTGACTTGGCACCAAGCTGAGTAAGCAACATGGCCCTCATAGACTTGATTTGGTATAGTGCCAGTGTATTAGCTGCACCATCTGATGCAGCTTTTGAGTGTTGCTGAGAGATATTTAGGATGTTTACATTTACAGCTGTCACATTAATGGAAGTCTGTGGTGTGATTCTGACTTAGGCTTCAAGGAACTTGAACAGGACATGATGACCCTTTTAAATCTACTTCATTTTCAGGAAGTTTTGTGACTTCTATTCTGAATGCAATTGGGAGTGCCCGTGACGAGTTTCTTGTGGCTATTCAGTGCACAGTTTCAATTGTTGATACTTAGATGTTAATTAAGGCGTGTGGATTTTACAATGAAAACGCCCTAAATTTATGCTTATGTCTTAATTTTGTCTGTTGCAAATAAAAAGGAACCAACAAAAATGACAATGGTCGCAGTGGCGTTCTAAACAAAGGAGTCACGACACTTCTCTTCAAGAAGCTGGATTATTGTTCTCCGCAAATTCATTCCATTCAGCTTCTGCCTGTCTACCTAGATGGAGGTATAGTTTGCATGTGACCTTACTTATCAAGGTCCATTGTTACTATTGTTATGTAATTGCAGTTAGAAATTGACGTAGAGCCCTTCCTGGAAAACCGAACCAGAGGAACTTTCTGCACTGGCCTAAATGATGCTGATGTCATTAAGAACAGAAATTTTGTCAGTATTAAAGGCAGACAGGAAAATTTTATGAGTCACACTGGCAGAATCATTCGCACACATCTCCAAAGTGGACAGATTGCATCATGTTCCGAGTTTTTGGACCAAGTTGCATTAATAGTATAGAATAACAGTATCGTAATTGTAATCATAATCTCCACACTTCTAAAGCGCCATTCGAAAGCCAAGTGCAGGGCACCAGCCTATTCACGAGCGCTGCGTTGAGTCAGAGACCGAACTGTGAAGACAGTCGGGCATTCAACTACAGTTGATTTATGGCTGAAAAAGATAGATGGATAGCAAAGCACAGATGGACAAAGAGAAACAGATTGACAGAGAGACAGTCAGAGCTGTAATAGAGGGTTGATTTGAATATATTGGGTTTATATGACTACATTACAGATTTACAAATTTGATTCTAAGACCAACAGAAACTGAAGCATCAATTCAGTCATAGATATTGCAGCTAGACAGAAATCAACAACTTCTTTCTTATTATCTTCACTGTGATAGTATTACAAAGTTTATAATTACGATTGTACAGGTAGTACTGAACTTTACACTATTTGTGTAAACTAAGTTATTAGGAAAGTAAAAATTGTAAAACATTTAGTGCCTGTATTTTCAGATGATGATTCTTCAAACGTCATTTGCAATAACATATTTCTGTCTGGCAAACGAAAAAAGTTGGTTGGCCTGTTTGGTGTCATAGGAACACCAAACTATGCCTTCGTTTACAGCTTACTTTACGACTGTCGCCTGATCTCTTCTTTTCCATATGCCATAGAAACAACCCAGGTACAATCAATATTCCATTACAGAAATCATGTTTTTAGGAACCCTACTTGGTTTCTGATCTAGGGAAATATTTATGAGTCATGCTTGGATTTGTTTTGGGAGAAGGATCAAGTTGTCGGCAAAAACGACACATAAATATGTGTGCTTTGTAGAATGAATCACCACAGTTGTGTATCAAAGTGTCAGAGGCACACTTGCAGACTTCAAGTGGGAGAAAGATTACTCTTTTAAGGTGGACTTCTAATCAAAGTTTTTTAATATTCTTTGGTTAGTTTTTCAAATAGTTCAAAAATGGAATCAATCTGCTACTTTTTGCACAAGTATAATACATTTAAGAATTCATCATCATCATTATCAGAATCGTCACCATCATCACCTCCTTTATTGGTCCCAAGTCAGGAAAGATACATCTTACGAATACTGTAAACTATAGTAACTGGATGCAAAGGGCAGACTCAGAATCTGGATAATTCAAACCACCTAAAACAATCAAGTTGTTCTTGCTAATTCTCATGAAGAAAATGTTAATAACTAGTAGCAATTATTATTCTTATAAATTCTAAACATGAAAAATTGATCATTGTGACCGTAAAATTTGTGATGTTAGAGGCTGTTGTCTCTTGTTTAAGGTGCGGTTGACAGAGAATCATTTGTTTGCATTGTCTTCATCGCGTCTCGACGTCTACACATCACGATGTCTGACCCGAATTATCTTTGACCTCGAAGAAACTGCCAATGCAATGCAGGTACCTATATCTGGACAAATTTTCAAATTATAAATCCAGTACATCAACTTTCCAAAGCATCTAATCTAAACAATGGAAGCCCATGCCAATCCTAATAAATGTGTGATAATGTGTAATTAGTTAGTTAGTTATCTAGACACTTCCTATTGTGCCTTTTATGACAAACAAAGTGCTGCATCAGCTAGCTTAAATGATGTTTAGGTCATTAAGGGCAAATATTTCATCAGTGACCCAACAATAATCAGACAATTATAAGAGTCCTCTCAAGCTGGTTCCCAAAGATGGGCAGGGCTCAACTCGTACAGAGTTGACATGTTCAAGGTTCCTGGACTAAGTGTTCGTAGCGGAATTAACTGTGAGGTAACTAGGTTGTGGCCAAATCTTGATCCCAAAATCGGTTTGAACCGGATTTTGGCCCTAGACTGATTAATTGGATTTGGGGCATCCCAGAACTACTGGTCCAAATTGCAAAAGAAGTAATAGTTTTCTTTCATTAATGCGAGAAGAGAAACCTGTTTTGGCGACTTCCTGCAGTAGGCTAATCTTTAATCTTTATCATTGAAAGTCCGTGTAAAATTCGCTGAATTACATCTTGCGAGAACTTACAAGATTTTCTTTTTTTTGTTTCTGTGATCACGGAATAACAAACAGTGCCTAGAACCAAATAAAAATAAATATTGCTGATTACTCGGATCTAATCCGGATTCGGCAAAAAGCAGGCCAACTATCCTGGTAATATCCGGATTCTGAAATTGTCAAAAAAATGCCAATGGGCCACACCCTAGTAATTACATTGTTCAGTGGTTGATAATGTCCTATTGTTGCTTGCAAAGTTCACAATTAAATAATATTTATTATTGAATACTTGGTTTCTTTGTGCTCATTGTAGCTGACATTTAGGGTCTATGCTCATTACAAATGTCTTTTGTTGGTCTTACAGCAAACCCTTCCATTTATAAGCGAAGAACCATGTCTGATTGGGTATCACACGTTCTTTGGCCTAACAGCAATGTGTCAGATGGGAGACTATGTTACGATCTTATCAAAGTCTGCCTCCACCTCTAAGTAAGCAAAACGTCTTCAGTCAATTATTTTAAATACTTGGATAGAATGTCTCAGGTTTAATGTTATTATTGCTGATGAAGTTGACGCGTATTGTATGTCGTATTTATGAAATTACTCCAGGAAATATATATATTACCTAGACATTTCAAACAAGTATGGTAATTAGTGATTATTTGTTGTTAATCTCAAAACAAAAGTATGGCCATAATGCATGTTTATACTGTGCATGCTTTAAGTGTCGCATAAGAACATGGAGTGAGTAGAGTGCATGTTAGCAATATTGTAGAACACATAGAATTGTTTACAGAAACTAATCATGGATAAGGGGCAGGTATATCCTGATTTTAATTAAAGGCATTATTTTAGGGGAAGGTGGATAGCATCTTATTTTGCTATGATGTTGAGGGGCACACCAAAAGGAGAATATGAAAAATCATAAGTGCCAACAAGATAAAAAAATTCACATTGTTAATGACTCAACTCATCAGCTATCTGTTTGCCTGTCTTCAACATAGTCAGGGCAGCCTGTATGCAGTCGCAACAGGTATAAAGGGTAGGAGATAGGGTTCCATATATTTTCTGGTTTGATCCAGTTGGGACTTGGGACATTTCTAATTTAAATCTGGGACTTGTAAAGGACATGTCGTTACCATGTGCCAGTGTCTGGTCAGGGTCATTGTCATGTAATTTTAACTGATAATAAATCTTTTTACCAGGTCATCTGATAACAGTTGGAGTATTTACGCCCTTCGACGACCCGAGGTGACCAGTCTCTACAATGACATGGTAAACATAACCTACATCACTCCTAGGTTCATAGGTCTTTAAAGTATTGATATAGATAACATAAGCGCATGACCGTTGTGAGATACTTAAATGTGCTTTAAGTGTTCATGCATGAATGCATTCATACATACATACATACATTCATACATACATACATACATACATACATACATACATACATATATATATATATATAGATACTTACATACATACATATACACACTCATACACACATACATACACATATACACACACACAGTATAGATGTATATGTACTGTATAATTAATTATGTGCACTACATAAACCTGCATTTTCATATGCGTTGTTATAAAGTATCTGGGTGTTGCTAAATATAGAAGTAGCCTGTATAATAGTCAAGTGTAAGTGCACTAAAATAAGAAAGAGCTTGTTTAACAGGTGAAAGTAGAAGATGTTTTATTCTGTGGGTCTATTTCCTCACTTACACATGTAGGCTTCAATTAATTTCTGAGAAGCTTTTAATGAAAGTGTGCTTTGGTTCGTGACTACCATCATGCCAAAGTAGTGTATCCTACATACATACATACATACATACATACATACATGCGTACATACATACATACATACATACATACATACATACATACATACATACATACGTATATATATATATAGATACATACATACATACTTACATACTTGCTTGCATACATACATATACACACTCATACACACATACATACACATATACACACATATTTGCTGTTAATTGCCTCTATAGATAGAACAGGCAAAGGACTGGGATGAGAGTCATCCAATTGCAAAGTCTGGAGAGAGTGAGGATTGCCATCTGGCTGTTTCCCTCTGCCTTATGCAAGAAGCGAACATGCTTTTACGAAGTCAACTGTACCTTCGACACTGGAACGAAGAAAAGGAAGAATTAATGGCTCTGCTGAAAAAGTCTTCCCTCTATTTGGCTCATATCTATGAAAAGTAAGTTCTGCTGATTCATAATGATTAATAATAGCATTCACTTATTTTGCAGTTGTCTGTTCATTTATCGGAATCTGTTTTTGTTGTTTCAATCTACAACTGACTCAGTCTTTATTGAGAGCATGTCTTGTGTCAAAATACCAGTGCCTCTTTCTGTATTGGTCGTCTGGGGCACGATCCTGGCATTGTATGATCTCACCGCTTAAGCAGAAACGACTCCGACTCCTCTTACTAGCAATGTGTTTAGACAATGAATTCTAGACCTTGATTGGTTCAACTTAGAAATGAACTCAAGGTTCATTTACAGGTCAAAATCCGGTAACATCAGGCCAGAACATCCTGACCTCATTGTTGTAAGATGTACATTGTTCATAATTTTTCTAGTTTTTTAATTTATAGATGTGAAACTGATGGCCATGTTGCCGTGCCGTACTACCTCATGGCTGGTTATTCTCTGATGGACATTGCGCGAAGCTTCCGAGACTCTCAGGCTAAGGTCAGCATATGAAATCATTTCAGTACGAATAGTTCAACTAATTGTCAATGTCATGTGTGAACCAGCCTGCATATCTGATAACACAGAACTCAAGCCCAGCGCTTTCCAAACTTGTCAGTGTCACAGACCGGCAGGAATTTTCTCACTGCAGGAGTACTGGTGCTAATTTTATTAATCATTTCTATTTTTCATTTTCGATAACCTAAATTCCTCAAAATGTATTAAAATTGATTTAAGTGCATGTTGAGCCAATTCTCTGACTCTGTTGCCCTTTAAATGGTAGCCTAATAAGTGTTTTTTCTCATGACTTAAAAATGTGATGACTTTTAAAGATGTAATAGCCATTTCTTGATTCCAAGACAATTTGACCAGTTTCTTGACTCACTTTGCAGACTGGCAACTGAGGGCTCGCGGACCAGCACCGGTCCGCGGACCACCACTTTGGGAAGCACCACTCTAGCCCACAGATGTTTGGTACCCGTTCAAGGTGTATGTAATAAGATGAATATTTTGTATGTGTTATGTACAGATGTGATGGTATTTAAAAGATTATTAACGGTCTAAGTAATTAATATTGCAGTGTCGTGTATTGACTGTTTTTTATATATAATATTTCAGATTTCGTTTCGAAGTTGTGAAGCCCTTGTTTGGTATGCTAAGAAACTTGCTGATCCTCTCACAATAAATGACATTGTCAATGAGGTAACCATCGTTTATATAAAAGTTTTTGTAATGTAACTGGAAATTTATATAGCTGCACTTCAGGACAAACTAATCTGAGGTGTGTGAGACACAGTGGCCAATTGGTTAGAGCGCTCACCTTGTAATGCAGAGTTTGGGTTCGATCCTCCCTGGAGATGGTTACTGCATTGGAACCTTGAGCAAGTCCTTCATCCACAATTGCTCAGCGCCATTGATTTTATTGTATATTGTATTGTATCTATAAATTTATATGGTACCTCTTGCAGTGCACACCAATCAGAGGCTTGTTCATTTGATGTTTGGCCATTGGATAGTGGCGATTAATAAATGTATAATAATAATAATAATATTATCAGAGGCATTATCTTTGTCATTCTCAGTGTGTATTAATTAAAATATTATAAGTATCTTTCAGTGTAAATTTAGCAAGGTCATAGAGGAGTTGTCAATTTAACCCTCTCAGAGATGAGGTTCAAGTTCATGGATGTTAGTGTTCATGAAAGTGGCCAACCACACTCATGCATTTGTAAGCTTAAGTTTATCAATAAGTCTTCTTAAATCCTTCGCAGATATCTAAGTAACCATCCTTTTCAGCCGTGGCTGGGTCGGGAGCGCTCCTGAGTAGTAACCTTGAAAGGGCGCTATATAAATCTTTGGAATGAATGAATGAATGAATAAGATGAAACTGCAAACCCCTTGTTATATGTCCTGCTAGGTTGAGAGCACCATATATGTATACCTTTTAGCAAATTAGTCATTAATTTTTTAGCTAATTGGCTAACTTATTGACTGACTCACTGGCCAACCTTGTTTCTCGTTTAGTAAGGCTGCACTTGATTTGAATACCTCTAGGTTTGCTATTATTGTTCTGATTTGATTCAAAATTAATATTTAAATATTTGGTACATGTTTATGACAACAGCTTGCTAATGCTGGGATTGCGAATGGCTGCCTGAAGAAGCTAGATGCTATTGCTCATTCTAATGGTGAGTGTCCAACTTAAGAAATTTTATTTCTTGAATTCTGATATAGCGCAGTCAAGACGTGAATCCTAAATTTAATTCCACTGTAGAAAATGACCTCAGTGTGACTTGATCTCATTATATGGCAGTTTGTGATACAATTCCCGAAAACAGCATAAAACACGTTTCTAGTGTAAAGTGATAATGTACAGTGTACAATAGATTATCAGTCAGGTACGTTGTTTGTGTTAAATGACACTTTGTCATAGTTAAGGTAATTAATGTTGTCCTCCTCTGTATCCAGGTTTGGGACTGGCACTACCCAAAAATAACAGTGGCAGTGTTAAAAGAACTGAAAGAAACAATCTAATGGCTACTTAAAGTGTTTCTCATTGCCTCTATAGATAGTTCAGAAGTGTAGGAAGAATGCATTGATCATGCACATTTGAAATTCACATTCACCATTCCTGAACTTCCACAGACAAAATAAGAGCTCCACTGATTAAAACACACCAAAACCACTAAGCGTATGAAGTACCATTAGCAAGGTTATAGTTCCATGTGGCTAAAACCGTTTGTGGATTCAAACTGTTGCTAAAAATGGTCAAATTCTCCATCAGCAACGAAGATATCCTCATGGAAACTGCTCCCACCATAAACTGTACACTCCATATTCCTTCATATATGTGGTTGCATTGTTGGCTATATCAATACACAAATACACCGAGCAACTCCTTGGCAACTCATCTCGGATGGCAGTCACCAAGGTGTTGCATAGTTTGACAAAGTGTGTTCATTTCACATGATGTACAATGGAGTTGAACCAAGGTTACAGATATACAATATATGGGGTGCGGTGGTGTAGGGGTATGTTCGGTGCCTTGAAGGGGCGCTATAACAAATGCTCATACATACATACATACATACAAGGCTGACATGGTTAGTCCCTCAGCTAGTGTGTCAGCTATACTGCCAGCATGTGTGCCTAATTCTATATATATATTGGGAAAAAATGTTTTACAAATTGTTGTGGTTCATAGTTGAATGATACCCCTTAAGTAGAAGTTAACTGCCAATCCCGTTTTATTCAGTGTGGTTGTTCGTTTTTGCAGATGGAGTGAATTCTAAAAGATTGAGTTCTGTGGTAGGTTTGGCAATTACATTATCCATTTATAAATAATATTAATAATATTCAAACAGTTATTTCATTCTTGAGACTGTTACTGTTCTCTAAAGTGAAGATCAAATGGTTTCTATGCTTGCGCTGTGTTGAATCCACCACAGGTTGGCAAGTTTTCTTTGTATGTTTCATACTTTGTGTAGTCATGTTTTCTTGTTATTATCTGTGGTATGCCATTATGTGGAGCATTGCCATTTCCGCCACTTGTTGCTTCCCAATTCTGAGATCAGCTTCAGGCCATGTGTATCCAGTTCATGTGGCACAGGCTGGACCTCACTACTTGTGATCTATGTTTGGCAAGGGCATCAAACTCTTGGGTCCAGGTATCATAGTTGCTTCATCCTGCTCATCTTCACAAAGCACAGTGTGCCCAAGCATGCAGAGTATCCTCGTTTGAATCATTTCCAAAACTGGAATGTGTCTGAAGCATATTTTTTACATTATGCATTGCATGGTTTGTTTTTCAAGATGGAACCATCAAAGTCTGAAGTTGAGAATGCTAACGAAACTTCACACTCTGTTGGAACAAATCTTGAATCTGTGACGAGTCTAATTCGCTCGGACATTGAAGTTGCGAAATCGGATTCACTGCCACAGAAACTAAATCGTCAAGTTCTTGTCCATAGCAAGGAAAACCGCTGATAGTGCTGCCATCTGGACAACTCTGAATATCAGTGCTTAGTTTCAGTTGTGTCTCTGCTTTTCAGTAGCTATACTGGAAAATTGCTCTGCTATGGGAAATTATGAAAGCTACATTAGTTTAATATTAAAGGTCTTATATTTGCTTTATGGAAATAACAGCTTGTTAGTGAACTTTTATTTACTAGATATAGGCCTAATTGGCCTTCAAATGATAAATCTCTGAGATGTAGGCTAGTTAAGCATGTTTGTCAAATTATTGGTTTAAATTTGAATTTATGTCACAGATCTGCTGAAAATGGTAACTTTTAAGCATTAACTTTTACCTACAAGAAATAAGCTGGCAGAAGTTTAATGTACTACTTGAGGTATTTTAAAGTTGAAAATGGAAATTGGAAGAGCATGGAATTTAGTATTTATGCTAATTATTGGTTATGACTAGTACTTATTTATATTATATTTAAGAGTTACCTTTGTTTCCAACGGTTTGTGATGTTTTAGTTACATACTAACGAAAACGTATTAGTATTTTTAACTTTTTACTAGTCTGTCATATTTAATTAAGTTTACTGAGAAAGGATTCTGATGCTTTGTTTTTATATCTTTCTAAAACAGACGTGTACTTTCCATGATTAAACGAGTAAGCAATGCAACTAAGTATTAAGTGTGTTGAGAACTAAGTATTAAGTATGATTAGTATTAAGCAGGGATGTGGATTTTAACGATTAATTAATTTATTAATTGTTAACAAATTTAATCGAATAATTTCAGCTTGTTCAATTCATTTTTTAACTTATTTCATGATGTTGAGCAGCCCATTTCTGGAGTAAGCAATATGGCGAACAATGATACTGTGAAACATTTGACTGGAAAATTAAGCGATCATTTTGTAATTAAGGTATTGCTGATGAAAAAGTTGAAGATGGCAACAAAATTACCTGTCTTCATTGTAATAAACAGTTCGCTTACCATGGTTCAAACACGTTGCTGACATATCACCTTCAGCATGTGCAATGATGTAACTTCTTTGTAGAAAGAAAGTAGTAAAAAGCAGTCAAAGCGTTTTCACGCTTTACGTTACAGATACCAAATTAATCGAATTTAATCGATTAATTGAAGTTAAATTTTGGAAATTGATCGATTAATTTTGTTTGATCAGTGCCAGCACTGGTATTAAGTTTTTGCTTAATGAGTCTGTTAAGTTTTTACTAAACATGGTGGTGACACATTTTCTCGATCCCATTGTTAGATTTTATTAAATGTCATACACTGGGTTACTTTGCTGTGCAGCAAGCTGTTTCTTTGTGACTCATTTTGCTCTAATGAATGGATTGACCCAAAGTCATCTATTCAGATTAAATTTAGCAGAAGTGGTTTTCGACTATTGGGACAGAGCTTTAGTAAGCATTAATTGAACCTAATGCAAAATTTAAAGTTACCTATTTCTTGTTTTATGTTATGGTTTTGTTCAATTCCATAATATATTTGTGATAAAATAATCTTAAGAATGAGAACAGGTTAGATAGTTAGGTTTAGGCCTAGTTTATTAGGTATGCATGCATTACTTTTATTTATTAAGTATATTTGTTTAGTTTTTCATCTCTTCGATATTTTGCCCAGGCAGCAGCAGTATTTACTGAATTGCTTTTAATCTGGTAGTTCTGGAAATTTGTTTGGATGAAGATACTTGAATCAAGGTGTAATTTCTTGTTGCCTCACTTGTTCATGCGTCAATGTCTACCACTTGAGCTTAGGAATTTTGTATCCAAGGTTTGGATGGAACACATGGTTCCTAACAAAGTTGCTGTATAGCATGTCTAGGTCTGATATAGATGTAGTTTTTTTTATGATGCAGCATATGACATTGTAAAACTCTGCATGAATTTTGCAACCAAAGTGAAAAAGGTGTCGCTAGATTTTGTGCCATAAACTGTGCCGTATTACCTTTAATAGAGTGGGTCATGGTACAACTGCCTTCCCACTAATACAAATCTGTTATCTGCACATGACTTCTTATCAGTAATAAGGTGCTTAGAGTGCATATACCATTTTCACATGCACATGAATAGCAGCATACAATCTGAAATTCAATCAACATGTATTTTTGTAGATTGTTTCTAAATTTTGGTACTGTAATGTAATGGTACGAAGACTATTGATATAGAGCAACTGATATTAAAGCCATTGTGAAAGCTCTTTGTGGAGTTAATGGAAATCAGGAATACTGGTAGGCCTATGTCTGCCACCCACATGCTTTGTAAAAAGGAAAGTCTTCAACAGACCTTTGCACAAAACCCAAAACCGTTTGTGCCAGCTGAAAAGCTTACTGCACATAAATAAAACTTCTGTGTCCTAGTTCGTAATCGTAATCGTAATCAAGCATTTATATAGCGCCACTCAAAACAGAGGCGCTCAAGAAAGGCTGTACTTATAACTTGCATTAAATCTGTCTTGATTTCTCTTACAATGTTCAGCTATATTTATTCTGTTGCACAAGGTGACTTAATTGGTTGCAGTGTTTCCGTTAGAGTCCAAAAAGAGGACGTATTTACGCCCTGGCCTAGAATTTTTTGGACGTAGCTCATGTATTTCGGCTATGACATCGACAAATTTGGACGTTTTAACGGAAACACTGCTTGGTTGTTTCATGGGTCCTAAGACTCCGAACATGAATGGTCCGACATAGAAGTTTTGCTGTGGTCGGCTTATCCTGTCGGTAATAAGTTGCCTAACAACCTGCAAATTGATCTCTTTGGTCTTTCTCTGCCTCTTTTTCTGCAAGTGCTTGACTGTTATCTTGTTGTTACCTATATTACCACTTGTTTGTGTTCTTATTGGCATCCTGCGTGATTTTACTGGCAGCCTGCCACTATATTTGTGATTTTGTGCAGATATGTTCATTTACTTTAATAAATGTGGTAAATAAATACGTACTTAGTTACTTATACTATTCTGTTAAATGGTGGTTTCATGGTTTCCGATGAGTGTCTCTTTAAATTACAATTAGAAATTACAGATTCTAGGAATGTGTTTCATAATTCTGTGCGTACTTGTTCAAAAATTCTCCTGAATTCTCCCTCTTATACAGAGACCAGATATGAACTTAGTAATGATCTTTTTCCCAGGATGTGTGCATTATGCTGTGAGGTATAACTACTCCGTTGTTCAAATGATGTTTTGACCTTACCTTACCTGACAAAATTCTCCAAAGCAGTCCCTTTTTTACAGAGTAGTTTGAGGCCATGTGTCACCTTCCATAGCCTACCCCTCATAGATGTACCTGCAACTATTTTCTTGACCAACGGATTCTTTGACTCTTGTGCCATGGGACAAAACAGTGTTCACCTCTCGGGTGTTCTCGGTGGTTGGTCTATCGTGCAAGGCTCTGGAATTCACCGTCTCCTTCTATGTATTCTGTTGGTCTCTTCGTCGTTTAAAACTAAGCTTAAAACTCGTTAGTTTCAGCTTTGAATTCTTGTTTCTCTGACGTAATGTATTTTGACCCAACTTCTCTTTGGGATTATGACTTTGACGGTGAGTTCTCTTGAAGCGATCGTAGATTGATGGTCGGTTTATGCATTATGGTGCGTATAGCCTATAGGCCTACGTGCATAATCATACACATAGTAGGCTATAATTATGTAAATATAAAATGGCGGCCAATTAGGGGTAATTGATGTACAAATTCCTAAATGTTGATGATTTGCGTCTTTGCCAACACCAACACTCTGCCAGTCTGTGAAAAGGAAGAAACAGACAGACAGACAGACAGACGGAGACACAGAGAGATACAGAGAGAAAATTGGTTCATATTCTGTGAAAAGACAAGACTTAGTCTTAACAGCATATACACACATTTCATGATGAATGCATAAAAACCACGAATGAATGATTACATTCAAAACACAAATAATGCACGTGAGACAGATTGCCCAGCTATGGCTATCATCGTTTGTTAATAACATTATTGAAGCCAGGTAGAATTAATAAAACAATAGACCCTATTTATCGACAGCACGTACCGGTACGTAAATACATTTGTGGAAGCGTATAGGCCTACATATTCAGGCCAGTATCTGCATAGAAGTATAGCCTATATATATATTGGTATCACCGTATCAGTGCAATAACCAAGTTTATGGAACACGATAAATAGCGTAATAGTTTAGCCACAGCTGCATAGAAGTTCGGCGCTGCACCGGAATTAAACAGCACAAAAATCAGTTGTTATTTGTTATGCAACCTAAGATAAAAGTGGAATCGTGACAGACTGCCACTGTTTTTTGTGGTTGGGGTCTTTCAACTCGTGATATCTCCTCGTGGGTGTGTGATTGTCTGGTGGTTGGCACGCTGGACTCTAAATACAGATACGGCGTTTTAAAGTCCACGCGGCAAAAAAGTGTGTCCACGTGCTTGCCGTAGGGTAATGAACTTAATCGACTAAAAACGAGTTCACTGACCTTAGCCTATAGGCTACTTTTAGTGGGAGGATCAGTAGAAATTCACGATAGAATTAACCTAGCTGCACAGCTATAATAGTATAAACTGTTCTCAGATAGGCCTAGAACTTCAAACCAACTATTGTGAATACCTTGTGCATGATATTACAAACGGCAAGCACAAACGTAATTTATATAGCACCCACTCTGCAATACATGCCCTTCATCCTGGATTCTTACTTGGCACACTTAAGTAGCAGCTTAACGCAAAATGAATCGTTTTGCAATTCCTGAATGAAGATCCCGATTATTGGTTGACTGGCTTACTGGCTGATCATTGGTTGACTGGTTGATGATTGGCTGACTGGCTGATGATTGGCTGACTGGCTGACTCACTGATCATTGGCTGACTGCTGATCATTGGTTGACTGGTTGATGATTGATTGACTGGTTGATGATTGATTGACTGGTTGATGATTGGTTGACTGGTTGATGATTGGCTGACTGGCTGACTCGCTGATCATTAGCTGACTGGCTGATCATTGGTTGACTGGTTGATGATTGGTTGACTGGTTGATGATTGGCTGACTGGCTGACTCGCTGATCATTAGCTGACTGGCTGATCATTGGTTGACTGGTTGATGATTGATTGACTGGTTGATGATTGGCTGACTGGTTGATGATTGACTGACTGGTTGATTGGTCCGCTCCAATTTAAGGATCCATTCCTAATTACTGGTCCATTCCTGAATTACAAATCCAAGTTCTGGGTTATCTTTTGCAATGTCATTCTGTCAAATTGGAAGTCGACCGTTCTGTCAAATTGGAAGTCGCAGATAAGAGAATCAGCTTTTGCTTTGGCATAATCGAAGGACTTGCAGTTTGCCTGTCAAACAACAGAACACATCCTTTATCAGATCATGTCTAAGTCTAACGCAAGCTGAACTCGTTCAAAAGAGATGCTGCACATGTAGGCCTATCTACGTTTTCTAATAACCTATAGGCTAGTCTGTTGTAATTGATAATGAGAGTTTTATACGCATCTGTAACGTAGTGTTCATAATTAATGTAGCTTAAACAGTCTTAATTGGTACTTTAATTGTATATGGAAATTCCTTACATTCACTATGATGCATCCTTCACCTTCAACTTCTCCGTCCCTGATAAAGACTCAATGAACTTTGTTCCCTTTGCGCGCACTTCAAAGATGCAACTTCGTGCCTTCTCAGTGGTTGGGCCGACCATCTGGAATAATCTTCCTTCAGATCTGCGTGTTCTTCTAGCTGGAGACTCTGCATACACCTTTTACAAGAATTTGAAAACTGTTCTCTGGATGAATTATCTGAACCAGTTGGGGAAAGTGCCCATCATTCGAAAAAAGATCGTCCTATGCAGGGCCGGATTAACCACAGTGCTGATTGTGCTGCAGCACAGGGCCCCCAAATTGTAAAAGTAAAAAAATAAAGAATTAAGGATTAAGGAAAGAAACAGTGCAAATTGCAATGCACTATGCATAGCAATCATAGCTATGACTGTCTAAATATATAACTGTTATGTGGCACACCATATTGGATAGATTTAATGCCACAAGTGCAAGTCTTCAGAAAGTCGAAATTGACCTACTCGTGCACTGCTCTGAAACTGTACGAGTCACTGATAACTTTTGTGGAGGAAATGCGAGGGAGTTTCGATGATATAGAGGAGAAAGCCCAGGGTTACGTGGACAATCACCAATATAAGGAAGCCGAACGTCGTGTAGTAAAACGTAAGAGATTCTTCGATGAAAGCAACGCTCGTGACACTGTGCATAGTCCTAGGGACAAATTCAAGATAGAAACGTTCAACTGCATAATCGATCGTCCTGTTGCTGAATTGCACAAGAGACTGACTGCGTATTCTAACCTTCACGAAGTGTTTGGCTTCATAACGGACTTCAAGTCTCTACCTGCAGATGAGTTGCGAGCTCGTGCTACTAACCTAGTGGCATCATATCCTGCCGATCTTGAGCCCTCATTTGTGGACGAGTTTGTACAATTTACGTTTCTCGTTATGACAGAGAAAGACCAAAGTGTAGTTCACATGAGCGAGATGCTGAAGGCGGACGGAGGTTTATTGCAGGCTACTTTCCCTAATGTGGGGATCGCACTGAGGATATACCTCACTATTCCAGTAACTAACTGTGAGGGTGAGAGATCATTCTCGACGCTTTCCAGAGTGAAGAATCATCTGCGCACAACAATGACCCAGTAGTGACTTCAAGCTCTGTCGCTTATGTGCATCGAATCGGAAGTCCTGCAAACTGTTGACTTTGACGACATAATAAACGACTTCGCCAAACAAAAAACTCGCAGAAGAGACTTGTAGGAAACGAACGCGAGTACGTAGTAGCCTATGATACATTCATTGTAGTCTATACACTCTAGCACTGTGGCACAGTAAGGTAGTAATGGTTTATACAGAATATTGTTCTTTGACAGACTATGTTCTTTCCATGTCAGTGCGTGAGTCGTGAGCTCGTGACAATTGTCCTATCTATTTCTTATGTGCTGTAAAGTATAACAAATTATGTGTCGGGTTATTCCATGTCTGCGTTGCTTCTTAAAATTGTAAGGGGCCCCGTCATTCGATCAGCACAGGGCTCCCAAAACTGTAGATCCGGGCCTGGTCCTATGTATACAACATTGCAGTAGCCGGTGAGTGGGGAGTTCCCCAGTCGCAAAAGTAATTGATTATGCCACTAAACAGTAGTCTAAACTTGTCTACTGTCACTGCTGAATTTTCTGGAGACCGACTTGGACAACTTCTTTTAGGAGTTTCCCTTAAAGAGGCGCTATATAAATGTTACGAGTGCAAGTGGAATGGTCAGCGCGTCTTTATAGCTGAATCCAGTTGCTGACGAAATGCGACGTTTGCGCTCGTTTGCGATTAGGCCTACGATGAAATTTCCGATCGACAACGCTTTGACGTCAATATAATTATTATATAAATATATATTTTAAATTTGGAATGTTACCAGACGATAGGCCTATATCTTGCATGTCTCTGACTAACTGCGCTGGCTTTCTGTTGTGTGAGATTAGGCTATCTTAATATCCCATAGGTGGCGCATCTCACTGGTTATTAGTGCCCACGCTGACCGATTTTCATGATTCTTGTGTCCTGTGGTTGAACCAACCGCGTTGGTCAGTGTTTAATCTAGTCCCCTTGCTGTCAGGGGAATTTAGGGTTCGACCGGGGGGGGGTAGTGACGAGTGTTACCAAGAACGAGAGTTCAAAAATTTTTTCCACGAATTTTCGAGGGGGGTAGTAACAAGAAGAATTTTTCGAAGGGGGTAGTATCAAGAGTTTTCCAAGACAATATTCTACAAAATTACATGTCTTTAATTTTTCTTCAGGCAAAAATTTCATCTCTTTCATTTTTCTGGGGGAAACTCGATCCTTGGGGGGAACTTTACCCCCCAGACACGTCCTGATTAAACACTGCGCGTTGGTTGATGCGCTCTGCCATGCGTGGGTCGTTCTTTTCAATCGCTTCCATGGAACGTCGCGAACACATCTCGCGCATCGGTCCATCGCTCCGGAACAATCTCTCACTGCACATCCGCACTCTTCCAATTCACAGAACTAAAGGAACATTCTCGGCTTATCTTCTTAAAGTCACACCTGCTACATCTTTAAGAATGGCAAAGGTCGAGTTGACCTTTTGGAATTTCTGAAAGTTCCATATAGGCAAAATGTCCAGATAAATAAGCCTGCATCCCTCTAATAGCCTTTGCTTACCATCTCACAATAAATTCTACAACCGCTAGATGGTGCTAAACACGCTTTGCCGATAATTATGACGTAATTTATGGGGTGCGGCATCTTCGCATCGTCTGGCCATGATTAAAACATCGACGTATAATATATATATATATATATAATATATATATATATATATAATACATATATATATATGTATATATAATACATATATATATATATATTATATATTTACGTCGATGATTAAAACGACGCCCATAATATTATAAGCTAATGCTCCGTTGCCTCATATCTACCGTGACTGCGTTGCGTCCGTGGTCTTCGGCAGAAGAGTTTCGCGACGCTGCGGAGCATGTCGTCGAAGCAGAGACACGAGGCAGCCAGACAGAAGCCCCCGGCAGACGAA
Organism: Aporrectodea caliginosa; assembly: GCA_020284085.1. NCBI lineage: Eukaryota > Metazoa > Annelida > Clitellata > Crassiclitellata > Lumbricidae > Aporrectodea > Aporrectodea caliginosa. Next base: position 415,229 of record JACEVL010000408.1, on the reverse strand, counting down.
CAGACGAGGAAGTAACCGAGGCCCAACTCATGAGACGAACCTCCTCCGTCCGTCAGTCGCTCCGATTCGATCGTCATCGGGTAGAGGACTGACGTCACGACACAGCTGAGGCCTACACAGCAGACGACAACAGCAACCGATGCAAACGTTATTAAGGGGCTTACTATACTCACCATCATGAATTATATGAAGACATAATGGATGTATTATAATTATATATATATATAATATATATATATATACATGTACACGAATGAAAACACACTCAATCATTATTATATGAATCATACTTATAGGCTTTTTAACATAATTGTGCACATATATAAGACCAATTATATGTATACAGTAGGGCCTATAATTATTATATGCTTAATCATAAGTATATCACATATGTATGCATGTACACATATGTGTGTATTGGGCATACACACATACAGGCTCCAGCTATGATTGGGTGTTGCGTGAATGAATTTATGTGCAACGCATTTGTATGTATGAATGCATGTATATATGTATATATATATGTATTTATACATACATACATACATTATATATATGTATTTATACATACATACATATATACATATATCATAATGATTGTGATATATATAGGCCTATACATTATACATATCGCACATCCAGTATAGATACGTAATGGGCCTATATATCAAGCACACAGATCTATGTATATTATAATGCATTGCATAGGCATATATAGTATTCACATGTGCATGCTATATATATACATACGAGATTACAAATAAATCTCGTCTGGTCATTATTCCGGCTCGTCGTCTGCGGTGAGAATCTGTTGTTGACTTGTAGTGGCGCTATATGAGTATATAATATAATGGTCCATGGCTGAATGCGAGGATATCATTCCCATCATTTGCAATAACCTTTCGTCGTCCGTCGATATGTTAAGCCTCCTTTATATAGAGCGACATCTATAGGATATTATTCGGTTGGGGTGATGTGGGTAATGACGGGGCGAACCAAGGATCCCCAAGAGGCATGTAGAGAGGTAGAAAATAGTGAGATAGGATGGTTGGGTGAGGCATTTGGAACACAGAAATAAAAGGAGGAGGAGGAGGAGGACTGAGATAGGTCTGAGATAGACACATATAAAGACAAATATAAAGACATGCATATACAGACTCACACACAAACATGCATGTATAGGACCTAGTCGTACACGTAAGTAAGTAAGTAAGTAAGTAAGTAAGTAAGTAAGTAAGTAAGTAAGTAAGTAAGTAAGTAAGTAAGTAAGTAAGTAAGTAAGTAAGTAAGTAAGAATATTCTTTATTGAGAATGAGAAGCACTAGCAAACGCAGAGCACTGTACATGTCAAGATTAATACATTGAAACAAAAACAAACAAATTTATATATACAAGCACAGAATTGAATGGGAGAAGTTATTTTATATCAGAGGAACCCATGGGAGGAAGAGTTAGGGATAGTCATAGGAGGGGGGAAATTAAGAACTTAAATAGGCTGATTTGTTGAAAACATTGTTTGTATACACAGGGATAATGACCCGACCAGAACTATCACTGATCTTGTTGACGTTGTTGCATGTGATCTCTGTCTCTGTCTGTCTATCTGTCTGAGTCTCTTTCTGTCTGTCTATCTGTCCGTCTCTCCATATATATGATTATATATAGGCCTATATATAAATTATATGATATATATATATATATGATATATATATATGATATATATATATCTGACATAGTCCTGAAGGATGATCTGCGGAGTTGTTGTGTGGTCGGTTCACTCGGTTGTAGTTCAATCGACTCCGTATAGACCAGTGCTGTCTAACCCGCGGCCCGCGGGCCGCATGCGGCCCGCGAGCTGATTCTAAGTGGCCCGCCCGAGGTGGCTAAATATTTGCAATTTCTGTAAAAATGAGGTAAAAGATAAAGTCACTGGCCTACTTGTATAGGCCTAGCTATTTGTTCGTAACTTGGCTTATTATTTGAAAATGTGAACACAAAATCCATATCCCAGGACGCATTCATATGATAACTCCATAATTAATTTTAAAACAGTTAATATTTTTTCAATAAATTTAGTCATTGCTTTTGAGTTGACTGGTGCGGCCCTCGGCTTCAAGAAAAATTTCTTCGGTGGCCCGCGGTGTCAAAAAGGTTGGACAGCACTGGTATAGACTATTATTTCGTTTAATAAGAGCTTCCGGTTTAAATTGCAGCATATTTCCTTTTCGTTATTGCTTTTACGAAGGGAGTCGCCTATTGTTCTCAAATATAATTTCATCCACATCCTGCTTCTACCGTAGACTTTCCCCGGTCACTTCTGTCAGTGTCTGGGTCCATGACGTCAGAGTTGCTTTGTTTCCAGCCCGTATTGTTTAATGACGAACTTGGACTGGAAACTGTTTTAACGAAGATCGGATGAATAACAATGATTGATGAACGATGACAATCAAGTCTAGTTCTGACTCTAAGTTGATGAGTTAAACTAACAGTCTAAGTTAAACTCTAAGTTAAACTGGTTAATAGAGTTTGACTAAACACCAGCTTACGAATAATTATAGGCTGGTCTCCTTGACGGAGTTTTAGTGCGCTGCTGAGAAATTTAGGCAACTTGACGTATCACAGAAAATAAATAACAGTCTGTACATACAGCACAGAAGGTCGATTTCACCGGCCGAATGGTAGTAGTAGATCTTCTTCGGAAGCGATGAAGTCAGGAAGCCACCTAGCGACAAGGCAAGTCCAAGTGAACCGAAAGTTGTTGAAAAGACGACGAGTCCAATCACAGAGATCTGCCACTCTGACGTCATCATACAACAAAAATCACACGGGCCTTCAAATCACTAAAAATCGCAAATATCTGCCAATATGAAATAATTATAATTTTCAATAAAGCCTCCATATATCTGTCAGTTTGACGTCATTAGAGAATAAAAATCATAGACCTGTTAAATATAATAAAGTCACAAAATTATAAACATAATTTGTCATAGCAGTGTTGATTCGGTACTGGACTTCATGCATGGAAAGAATATTACAGACTGTTGGTTCCATTTAATACTCGTTTTTACCTACATGCAGTTGTAAATATCTATCTCATTATTTTCACTCTTTATAACCTCGTTAATGGGTAAGGGCCCAACTGCATTTTCGCCGATCCAAGGTGAGTACAGCAAAAATTATCGAACTAATCGGGGTAATTTATCGATTTTGCGCTCCAACTTATTTTATATGGGATAATTTTAATTAGAAGTTGGATTGATGACAATAACTCTTGCTTCAGTAGAAGTTGGATTAATGAAAATAATTCTTGCGTAAATAGAAGATGGATTGAATAAGAAATAATTCTTGCTTAAATAGAAGCTGGATTGATGAAAAATACTTCATGCCTAAGTAGAAGTGGGATTGATGACGGCTGCTATCCTGGACATTAGTATTGAAATGTCATGCAAATAAAATTATTTAGAAAGCAAAAACGATAAATTACTCTGATTAGTCCGATTAGCTTTGCTGTATTCACCATGGATCAGCGAAAATGCGGCCCAACTTCCCAAACTGTTGAGTGTCCAAAGGCCCCCGGCTAATATAGGTTGTTAAGCCACCGAGGTCAACTGTATATTCTGTGTCAGGTCACGCTATTTTAGGCCCTGCATTGAGCGCCGGTGAAGCCTTTTCTTAGTTTCCTCATTTTATTCTTCAATTTTCCTTACATTGATTCCGCCCTTTGTCACACCAGACGTCACTCCAACGGCGTTTAGCCCCCCCCCCCCCACCCACCCCCACCCAATCCCTAATCCTCAGCAAACAGTTGACCACAAACAAAGGCAGTGAAGTCTTACATCAACACAGCAATTATTATGACGATAGAACTGTTCAGCAGAGAACGGCAGACTGGTTCCAGCGTCGTCGTCTGAACGAGCTTAGGGCATCTTAAGCGATGTTTATGGTTTCCGCATCACAGAAGCGCCCGGTTGCCATGGAAATGCTAATGATGCCAGCAGCAGCAGCAGCAGCAACCAATGCATGTGAGAGAATTCTGCCAACACTTTGCAGCGTTGTAAAACGTTTTCTGTCTGTGTATCGCTGCATCTGTCTTCGTCTCTCTCGCTCCGTCTGTGTCTGTGTCATTTCCTCAAGCGCTGCCTCTTTTTTAGCCATAGTACATTTCGTCTAAAGTCTGATCAAATCCAGTTCTAGTCTTGGTATAAATATGCATAATAATGCATACATGTTTTCGTAGGTGGGTGTGTATGTATTTGTGTAGGTGTTTGTGTAGGTTTGTGTGTAGGTGTGTGTGGGCACAGTGGGCGTGTGTAGGTGTGTGTAGGTGTATGCAAGTGTGTGTTTGTGTGCGTGTGCGTCACAGTGCGTGTATATGTGTGTAGGTATGTGCATGTAGATGTGTTTAGGCGCGTGTGTGTATGTGCGTGTGTGTGTGCGTGTGTGTAGGCGTGGCGTGTGTGTGATGGATTCCAGGCATTATGTGTGTGGGTAAATGGAATGTTTTATTATATAGACCTAAGTCATATCACAGATTCATTGCCTCCAACAATGAAGACATAATTATCAGAGGCATACAAGACAGAGCAGGGACAGAGAAAAATGAGGAGGAGGAGGAGGAGGAGGAGGAGGAGGAGGAGGAGGGAGGAGGAGGAGGAGGAGGAGGAGGAGGAGGAGCAGGAGGAGTAGGAGGAGGAGCAGGAGGAGGAAGAGGAGGAGTAGGAGGAGTTGGAGGAGTACGAGTAGGAGGAGGAGGAGGAGGAGGAGGAGGAGTAGGAGGAGGAGGAGTAGGAGGAGTTGGAGGAGGAGGAGGAGTAGGAGGAGGAGGAGGAGGAAGAGGAGTAGGAGGAGGAGGAGGAGGAGGAGGAGCAGGAGGAGGAAAAGGAGGAGTAGGAGGAGTTGGAGGAGGAGGAGGAGTAGGAGGAGGAGGAGGAGTAGGAGGAGGAGAGGAGGAGTAGGAGGAGGAGGAGGAGGAGTAGGAGGAGGAGGAGGAGGAGTAGGAGGAGTTGGAGGAGTAGGAGGAGTTGGAGGAGGAGGAGGAGGAGGAGGAGGAGTTGGAGGAGGATGAAGAGAAGGAGGAGGAGGAGGAAGAGGAGGAGGAAGAGGAGGAGGAGGAGGAAGAGGAGGAGGAGGAGGAAGAGGAGTAGGAGGAGGAGGGAAGGAGGAGGAGGAGTGGGAGGAGCAGATGAAAGACGGGTGATCAGACAGGAAGAGGGTAGGAAGGCAACGACGACCGACGACCGAGGGAGTCTAGCATATACAGAGGCCATAATGCTTGCGTATAGTCTACAGAGCCTGGAACAATCGTTGACACTTGAGTGAACGTGCGTCGGTCGTCGATGGATCGTAATTGGTTTCTTAACGATGATCGATCGATTCACGGCTTCACTTAAACTCCATGATCAGTCACTGCAGACCAACAGACGGACGACTCAAGTACGGACTAACGACGGACGAACCGACGACTAAAGACCCAAGTGAAGGACAAGCGGACAGACTGAAGGACGATATAAAAGACGGACGGAATATATAGAGGACAAACTGAAGGACGAAAGCACGGATTAAGGAACAAACTGAAGAATTAACGGATGGACGAAAGGACGGATTGAAGGACGGATCAAGAGAAGGACGACCTGAAGTACGAACGGATGGAATAAAGGACGAACTGAAGAGCCAACGGACGAACAGAAATATGGACGGACTGAAGGACGAACGGACAGAATGAAGGACGGAAACAGCGGACTAAAAAGTGTGTGTGTGTAGCCTATATGTGTGTAGATATGCGTGTGCATAACAGACGGGATGAAGAAGAGACAGAATGCTGAAGGAAGGGAGACTGACAGTTTGCCGTGTATAATTATTATGTCTTTTGTGTCCATGTGTATCAATTTTTTCCACCGTGTCTCTTCCCACAAGACATGTCTTTACGAGTGCATGTAAACTGCGTGGTATATACAGCATGCAATTTGCGAGATGTGTGAGTGATGGTATATTCCAATTGAAGTATGCACATAGGACGGAAAATTACCATCTTTTAAGAAAGTTAATTTTGACGCTTATCGATGCTGCAGCTATAGCTATAGCTGTAGACGCCAAGTAGATAGATTCTGTTACAAACCAAAATGCCAGACGCAGACTTCAAGACACATAAATCGTCATTAAGTACTTCACAGAAACCTTATGCCAGTCTCTCACGTGGTGAGAAAGCCAGGTGCAGAAGCACATACGTCAACCGACGACTGAGAGAGAGGCAGAAGACAGCAAATTGATGGCCACTGATAACATTGACAGCAAAATGATAGCCATAACCGTCGACACAGCAAACATTCGACAGTAAAAGACCCGCCCTATCTTTTAGGTTTACGAGGCATATCGCTGATAACTCTGCCACACACAGCATGATACTTAGCCTACAGAGATTTTTACCAGCCTCATTTGTCACATGGATTAATCAGATGAGTTATAAATGAAATTAACTAGAACAGTAGAACCGTCGAATGTCTTGTAACGAAATTTAAAAAGACGACGCATCAATTGCCAAGAGAGTTCAAGTGACGCCATTTGGGGATTTATAATTTATAAAGCCATAAAGACCAAAACACCAAATTTTGTGAATTTCTGGGTTTTTTGGCTTAAAAACAAACAAAAAACAAAAAAACCAACAAACCAAACCTTTTGCAACCTTGACTAAGAGTCACAGAAATCGAGGAGAAAACTACGATAGGAACATAATGTTCTTGAACAATTGATATACATGTATCTCTCAAAAGCCATGAACAACACACCTTTGTTTTCCACCTTTTATTTTCTTATTAACTTTTGAGACTTTGGAAAGTATAATATTATATAGCATGCGTTCGTTTACTATTCTTCTGGTCGTTGTCCATTCTAAGTCGTCTGCTGCTATTTCGTTGTCTTTCTATCGCCACAGCTCATTATACGTTCGTCTCAGTCAACTTCTATTTGACAGCGAACATAGAACGGCTCCCGAGAAGTCAGCAATGACCATTTATATAGAGCCAGTCGGTTGGCGACGATATCTACGCATAAATCGCATTGATCTGTGTGCTTAGCAACGTACGGCGCTCCGTGCGTTTCCCTCCCGACGACCAGCGCTGCAATTTCGAAATACGAAATACGACAATCGCATGCGGTGTATTCGCACCAGGAGTGCGTCGGATTAGCCCCGGATGTTTCTCTTGAGAAACTGGATTTATGGCCTGGCTTGCATGTGGCAGTAAGCTGCGTATAAGGACATACGCCAGGGGTAAAGGTACAGGGTGGGGTTAGCGGCGCGTTTAATATTCCGCTCAGTGCGGTTTGGTCGTTAGCGTTGGATCTAAGCGTAGACGCTGTGCGTGAATTTAATGCAATGATGGCGCTGGCTTTCCGTTGGCTTATGCAAACACAGAGCGCGTCCTCTGTTGATGTTGGACAGAAAGATGGGTGGATGGGAGGGACGGAGACAACACCACTCCTGTGCTTCGAAGCATCTTCATTGCTCGGTGAAGAACACTGTTGCAGACCTGAGCGACACAGGGGGTTTGAATCCCCACGTTTATGATAACGTATGCAGAGATGGGTTCAGTTGTAATTAAGGGGAAACCTGTTGAGGCTCACTTGTTGGAGACAGAGGCGAACACGGTTGAGGTTCAGTTGTTGGGAACCTGTTGAAATTTATTTCTTGGAGATGTGTTGAATGTCTTTAGGGTGAGATTTGTGATCGAGGAAATTCAAATGAGCAGGAGCGAAATCAATGGCTATGAGATAGTTGTGTAAAAATATAATGCATTATTATTATTATTTTTTTTAAATAAAAAATAAAAAAATATTTAATGGTACTACTGCTACTGCTACTACTACTACAACTACTACTAATGCTACCAGCAAAAAGTTATTTACAGAGAGAGAGAGAGACAGACAGACAGACAGAGACAGAGAGACAGACAGAGACAGAGACAGAGAGACAGAGACAGACAGAGACAGAAACAGAGACAGAGACAGAGACAGAGATAGAAACAGAGACAGACAGAGAGAGACAGAGACAGAGACAGAGAGAGAGGGGGAGAGAGAGAGAGATGACTGCACTATGGAGTGGCATCGGTTGGCATATTATGCAAATGAATGCAATTGAGGATCTCATCAACAATAGTCGAATATATTATGATTAGGGCTGTTCGCATCTGTCTCTCTCATTTTCTCCACATCCAGAATTAATTTTGTCGCTTCAACACGCTGCAATGACACAGTGTCAACAACATCCAGATATTATATAGACATTCCTTTCCCTAGACTGCAGGTTAACCGGTGTTTAATCTGTCTCTCGGCATGTCTTTTTCGCAGGTCTCTGTCTTTACTACTGTGTCTGTCTTTCTGGCTCTTAGCATGTCGCTGTCACTAATGAAGACGAGTAAATTGACAAAGTAAGTTCTTAGTGCTCTATCGTACGGTAGGTCACTCCACTAGGTTTTCCCCAGCGTGTAATGCCGCCGGTTTTATTGTCCTCTTTCTCTTGCATTCTCCGGTCTTCTGTCGGCGAAAACTCTTTTATTGACATCTATAGTTTATGTATAAATTACTCGCACTCAAGCTTTACTTCAAGCTCTCACAACTTCTTAGAAACTTGTATAAATATAATATGTGAATAGAATATTATCTCTGTGTTTGTTCTATGATAGTTAAGAATTTATTGCTTAGTCTCTTACTTCACATAGTTGGCCGTGATACATCTTTCCAAGTTAATTGTCTCAGGTGGCCCTGGCTAGCGGGACCTTCGGCCCCTTTTGGGTCTCCTGTGTAAACCGACAAAACTTGTAAAGACCTGATGTGATTTCGACATGTACTGAGTTCGTTGCCAAATAAACATGCTATATTATGTTAAGTCATGTCATATTCACATATTTTTGGAAGACAGTAGAGTAGAGCAATTCTTTACAAACTAGCCCTGCAAGGCAGCTGTGGTATGAAGCGACGTCACTTTCTTAACCTTGGTTGTTGAGGGGAGTGGCCAGTCCTCTTTCTCTCCTCCTGATCTTTCCACTCCCTCATCTACCTTAGAGACACCCATGACAATATTATATATATGAATGAATAAAATTATATTATATATATACATGTATATAAACTTTATTTCGCCACGACCGGGCAACTCACAAGCAATAAAACACAGATACAAAAAACTAGCAAAGACGGAAAAATCTTGCACAAACACTCGCACGGAAGTCATCAATTCTACAGTATATATATTATATAGTCAATATAGTCACTGATCCAAACAAGCAAGCCAACATCTTTGTCAAACACTTTGCCACAGACTCCCCACAGTGTCTGTACAGCTGCTGACAGTAAATCCCCATGTGAATTTAGTAAACCCACCACCAATATACATTGAATTTACACCTAAAAGGATGATCAGTGTTCTTCTTATCTCAAACCCAGCCATTCTTCAGGACCGGTTGGTTTCCATAATATTCTCCAGAAAAATTAATTGCCTTTGGCCTCTCTGTGCAAACCCTTAGCCTTCCTCTTTGACATGGAGTTCCTATCGCATTTATCCACTTCCAAACATACGGCTTCAACTGACCGCGCGCAACGCAAAACCGTGAGATTGTGTAAGTTGTGGCTGTGTCAACTTGATTTTTCTTCTAATAAACGAATAATTGATGATGATAATCCGTTGCTGGGTTAAGGACAGACAAAGAACAGGGAATTAATGCCTGTCGTACGTGTTCCACGTTTGCTCTTTAGTCTACTCCACTTGGATTCTCGACTCTCAGATACTGGAAAACCAATTAGTCGTGTGAAACCAACAGGTCGTTGCCGCATGCGTAGCCTATAAGAAAAGGTCGTCCTCTTGATGGATTGTTGTAGTGTGTGCAGAGGATACTTCAGCGCGAGGACCCCGCCTCTGCAAAGGATCCTCCGACCTTTGCAAAGGATCCGGACATTGAGGACTATCAAGAACAAAGGCGTGTAGGCCCCTATAGTAAATGAGCGATTAATTATCATATCTTAAGTGGGGAATTTCATGTGTGGTAAGATCCAGGGATCGGCTGGGACAGGTAACGCACCGGAGCGGCGTTCCGGTTCTTTTTTGGCAGGAACATTAGCTTCATTATTTTCATGCAGTATTTAGCTAAAATTTTCTATAGATTAAGATGGCGCCTGAAGCCTGTTCCTTTTTGTTAAGGACGGGATCTCTGGTAAGATCGCGTTTTTTATTATAGTATGTTCTCGAAATGCCCCATTGCATTGTACAGAGAAGGTTATTTTTAGGACGTTGCATAAAATTAAAACCTATAGGCATTAAGATCTGATTCTTTAGTTTGCATCACGTTTTTAAAGTCATCTGTGGCAAAATTAGAAGACGTCTACAAGTAGGGCATTTGATGATGCGTGTGCCTTTGACTGCCGTGGAGCCATACAAGTAGTATATATATAAATTCTCTGGCGCATTACAAAGGAGCTACATAAAAATCTGTGATTCTCCCATAGCCTAGGTTATTAATGATCACACGTCCACGCGTTTCTTTTTAAAAAAACTGTTGGGAAATTCCCAAGGTATCGATCGATGAGTCATCGCGCGCGAAAGTTCCCAATAGTTTCGATCAGTCGTCAGTCTCGATGATGAGCCGTCACACGGTCGTTAAATCTTCGTTATCGACCCACGAATTAAAGGACTCAGGATAACCAAGCCATTTAACCAAAGATTTCTTTCCGTGTTTTCTAATCACTTTTTCAATCCTATATATTTCTTGAGTCGTCTTCTGTAGCTCTTGCTCGTAGAATGACCCCTGAATTTCTTCTCCGTTATAATCTTTAATCTTATATGTTGGAGGATCAGTGTATTGAACTCCAGACACGGTAAACACCTCTTCAGACCATCTCGCCGTGTATCCTTTTTCAAATGTAGTCTTTTTCTTCGTTATTCTAACTTTATCACCTACCGAGAACATAGGCTTAATGGGTTCTGAAATTTCATCACCGTATAAATTCATCCATACAGTCTTTTCATTATTTTTCAGGCTCGCTTTAGAAGGAGTCATTTTTATAGAAGAATGTCTCACGTTATTATAATTACTAACCATTTCGCCTAATACATTAATATATCTTCGAGTTGAATTAGCTGTAAAATATTTAAACATTTTATCCCTCATCGTTCGATTCCATCTCTCAACTACACAGGATTTCTCCTCATTTTCAGTGGAATACAACTCAACTAAATTCTTTACATCCTTATTATAAAATTCTTTTCCTTTATCAACCCATAATTTACCCGGTTTTCTTCCGCTCTCTAATATTTTCAAGAACCCGCTGGCCGTAGATTTTCCACTTTTATCATGTAGTGGCACGATCCAACCATACTTTGAAAATATATCTATAACCGTTAACAAGTATTTCACGCCATCGTTATCTTCAGCGAACGCCTGCATATCGATCAGATCAGCTGCCCAAATGTCATCTATCCCACCGACGTACACCTTCCTTTTTCTAAAATTCCTTACTACAGGTTTATGTAATTCATCCGCTAGTTGGTCAGTCCATTTTAAGCTTTTTTTAAACCTAATCCCAAACTCGATTTAGCTGATAATATTGGTTTAACTAAACTCCTCTCTATTCGTTCTCGTAAGCTTGGATTAGAAATATTATTCAAAGCAGTAATCATAGTTCTATCAGCGACATTCCTAGAAGCCGTATCGGAGTATTGATCGTAAGCTAAATCGTGAATATAAGCCGCATTATCTACTCTGTCAACGGGTTTAGACCACTCTTTCGGTGTACCATCGGGATTCAACCGCAAATCTAGCCTAGTTCCTGGTCCCGTAAATGAGTGACCAGGTAAATGCATTTCTCCTGGGAATTTAGCCCAAGGCAACTTGATGCCGCTTGTGACCGAATTTAGAGCACTGACAAGGTCGCCTCCTTGTGCTGCTTTCACGAATTGAGTCTTAGTAGTTCCACATACAACGCATACGCCTCGTAGCATAGGCCTATTATTTTTACTGACGACGTTCTGAATATCTTTCGTTTCGGTTTTTCTCTTACACTTTACGCAATACATCGTTATTTTAAATACAAAAACATTTATATTAAAATGACTATGGAAGTTAAGGATTTATCGTGGAACGAAAATGCATCGAAAAGATTAAATAACCCGCTATTACCTAGAAGTATAAGAGGTTTAATCGTAGGGAAATCTGGTTGTGGGAAGACGACTTTACTACTGAATTTACTCTTAAGACCTGAATGGTTAGACTACGATAACCTACAGGTATTCGGAAGATCTCTCTTTCAACCGGAGTATAAGATACTTAAGAAAGCGTTCGAAGAAAAATTGCCGAAAGAAGCAATCGTTAGACTATTCGGTATTAAAGACGATATTATGAAGCTTGACGTGTCACCAGCTGTTATAGTTGAGGAAGTGGCTAAAATTTGTACCGAGAAAACCGACATGAACTGCCAGTTTTTTGAAAGTCCCGAAGACGTGCCCGATCCTAGAGATTTGAATCGTGAGAAGAAGAACCTAATGATCTTTGACGATCTTCAGTTAGAAAAGCAGCACAAATGTGAATCGTACTACATCCGAGGAAGGCATAGCAACGTTGACTGCTTCTACCTCGCCCAAAATTATTTCAATCTGCCTCGGCAAACCATAAGAGAGAACGCAAATTTTATCTGTTTATTTCCTCAAGACCTAAAGAATATTAATCATATCTATAACGATCATGTAGGCGAAGAAGACATGCCTAAGAAAGAATTTAGAAAACTATGCAAAACTGTTTGGAAACGTCCTCATGGATTCCTAGTAATCGATTCAACTAGTACCGCTGACAAAGGAAAGTATAGATGTGGCTTCGATGATTTCTATTTACCGACGACTATTTAAAATAATAATCTCATTATATAAAAAGAATGGAATCTGCTCTCGAAAAGCTGACGACTATTATGGAAAAGGTGGAACGTAACACGAGTCCAAAATCGTCGTTCTATATTTTGGTGAGTAAAAAGAACGCGAAGATTAGGACTCAGTTTAATCCGCTAATCGAACTAGACGCGAGTAAAAAGTATGAAATGTGTCTTTTGAATTTAGAGACTTATTTTAGTTTTCCGAATATTAGCGCAACAAACAACCATTTCAGATATACGCCCGACACCGGTAGAATATCGGCTGAAACCAGAGACCATGAATGGTTTGATGTATTCATTCCTGAGGGGTGTTATGAAATTACGGATGTAAACGATTACCTGCAGAGAATCATGAAAGAGCGCGGGCATTATAATGACGCCGACGCACAACCTAATATTTCGATAGAACCAAATAGTAATACGTTAAAATCCGTGCTAACTATTGCGCCGAATTATAAAGTTGATTTTACATCGGACAACTCGATTAGAACGGTTTTAGGTTTCAATCGCCGGACATATTCGGAGGGGTATAACGAATCCGAACAAATAGTAAACATAATGAACGTAACCAGTTTGAGAGTAATGAGCGATATAATCGGTGCTTCGTATACCAACGGATCGACGACGAACGTGATATATTCGTTTTTTCCTAACGTGGGACCTGGTTACAAAATTATCGAAGTACCCACTAATTTGGTGTATCTTCCAATCACGCTGAGCACGATTTCATCGATGGAGACGAAGCTTACCGACCAAAATGGAAAGCTGGTTAACCTCAGAGGAGAAGAATTATCGATTAGATTTCACATAAGAGAAGTGTGAGTACTATTAAAAGTTTATCTTAGTTATATACACTTCTGACTCGAAATGCAGGCACCTTGACTATCTATGCAAGCTGCCACGGAGGTTGCTGAAGGCTTATTTGTGCGAACTATGAACTAACCACCAATTAACCACGCTCAGCTTCGTCATTTTGTTCATCACGTCGTCGTTCACTACCAAAATCTGTTAGGCATCGTTTCTCTCTATGGCTGACAAAAGTGGGACTAGGAAAAACAAAAAGGACGACAAAAAGGACGATGTGACTGACTTCAAGTTACCCATCGAAGGTGCAGCCTCCTGGTCGGACCTGTCGCTGCTGATAGAGCGAACTGTTGCCCAGGCCGTAAATAAGTCACTCTCGGATGCAATGGCGAAGGTTCATACGGAAATCAAGGATTTGAAAACTCAAATTACATCATTCGATCTTAAACTTTCCACAGTAACCAAAGACATCTCCTCAACTCTTGAGTCTCTCGCCGGACGTGTTACAACCACTGAAGAACAGTTGGCCTCCCTAACTCAGAGCACTACATCCGACCAGCTGAAACTGGAATTACACTCCGAAAGACTTGCTGCAATAGACTTGTCCATAGTCAAAAATTCGGATGAAAACAATCGTCTCTGCAAAGCCGTTAATGAAATGGATCAACTGACTCGCTCGCTCAATCTACGCATTACGGGCCTAACTGTGAGCCCTCAAACAGCTGAAAAAGAAATTTTCTCATTCTTCAGAGACAGGCTCAACTATACTGATATAGTGCCGGAGGATATTACCAATGTGATGATTCTGGGCAAGAATACTACCTCATCAGCTTCCCAATCATCAGGCTTCTCGGCCACATCAGTTATTGTCTCATTCTGCAGAAGAACGGTCCGTGACGCCATCCTACGATGTCGACGTATTCTCAAGGGATCCAAGGTGGGCATCTCCGAGGACCTCACTCCGATTAATGCACATTTCATCTCATCACACCGCAAAGACCCAAGAATTTTCAGAATCTGGTCATGGAATGGGAAAATTTATGCAACAACTGCCAAAGATGGGCCTAAGAAACTGCTGAATCCGACAATCCCAATTGCAGACCAACTGGGAGTGACCTAATTAACCTCGCTATGTCTCCCTCTCTCGCGTTGTGACCGCTTTATCTTCATCCATAGTTGGAGACCTGGACCTATGAACCCACCAGCGATTCGATGCCCTACTGAAAATCTACAGTATCCGTGACTGTTCTTCTTTGTGGATATTTTTCGTGTCACAGTCAACGTTTCTCAGTCAACATTTCACTGGATCTACATGGATATTTTCCGGATCATAGTCTTCGTTTCTCTGGATCTATATGGTCCTCCGGCGCATACCTGTCTACGGAACTGACCTCTCTGAAGGTTTTTCATTATCTAGTGTTGTTGTGTATTTGCCTCGCACTCTGTGGTTTGCTTGCTCTTTTCTTTTTTGTCATTTTCATGTTTTTGCAAATGGTTATTGAAAAGAGTTGTTGAAAAGAGTTATTGAAGAGAGTTATTGAAAAGAGTTATTGAAGAGAGTTATTGATAAGAGTTATCAAAAAGAGTTATAGAAAAGAGTTATTGAAAAGTGTTATTGAAAAGAGTTATTGAAAAGAGTTGTTGAAAGGAGTTATTGAAAACAGTTATTGAAAAGAGTTATTGAAAAGAGTTATTGAACAGAGTTTTTGAAAAAGAGTTTGTTATTGAAAAGGGTTATTGAAAAGAGTTATTGAAAAGTGTTTTTTAAAAGAGTTGTTGAAAAGAGTTATTGAAAAGAGTTATCAAAAAAGAGTTATAGAAAAGAGTTATTGAAAAGAGTTATTGAAAAGAGTTATTGAAAGGAGTTATTGAAAACAGTTATTGAAAAGAGTTATTGAAAACAGTTATTGAAAAGAGTTATTGAAAAGAGTTATTGAAAAGAGTTATTGAAAAAGAGTTTGTTATTGAAAAGGGTTATTGAAAAGAGTTATTGAAAAGTGTTATTTAAAGAGTTGTTGAAAGAGTTATTGAAAAGAGAGAGAGAGAGAGAGAGAGAGAGAGTTATCAGAAGAGAGAGAGAGAGAGAGAGAGAGAGAGAGAGAGAGAGAGAGAGAGAGAGAAAGAGAGTTATTGAGAGAGAGAGAGAGAGAGAGAGAGAGAGAGAGAGAGAGAGAGAGAGAGAGAGAGAGAGAGAGAGAGAGAGAGAGAGAGAGAGAGAGAGAGAGAGAGAGAGAGAGAGAGAGAGAGAGAGAGAGAGAGAGAGAGAGAGAGAGAGAGAGAGAGAGAGAGAGAGAGAGAGAGAGAGAGAGAGAGAGAGAGAGAGACAGTGAAACAGTCAAGCTGTCGAGAGCAGTCTGAGAGTCTGTCAAGAACAGTCGTCAGTTCGTCGATATTCAGAACAGTTAGAGTTAGAGTCGTCGTCGAGAACATTCGGCGTGGTTGTAGAACGTTGCGGACTGTTACATTGCGGTCGTACGTTCGAAAGGTACGAACTGTTTTAACTGGCACATTTTGTCACGATTATGTCAAAGATTGACGAATTTGTGTTTTCATTGCAATTGCAAGATAATAAAGTGTTTTATCTTGATTACAAGTCTCGGGCTGAACCGCTGAAATCCGAGCCAAACTCGGCGAATATATCAAGGTATCGTGGGGCGCGGTGGTGTAGGGGTTTGTTCGGTGCCTTGCAGGCAGAGGGTTGCGGGTTCGAATCCACCTCAACGGGGTATGTTTGGTGCCTTGCAGCCGGAGGGTTGCGGGTTCGAATCCACCTCAAGCCCCCGCGTAGGGGCCCTGGGCAAGTCCTTCACTCGCAATTGCTCTTGCGCTTCGGCGTGAAACTCCGATTCAGTGTCCGCGCTGTAGTCGGGAGCGCCTCTGAGTAGAAATCTTGAAGGGCGCTATATAAATATCTGAAATGAATGAATGAATGAATCGGGGTGGTCATTCCTGGTGTTAAAGTTAGACCCCGGTATCGTCACAATATTGGTAGACTGTTTAGGCTACTTACCAGCGTCAAGTAAGCTGCAGCATTGAAGACATTAAAATAGTTTACCAACCTAATCTACGGGATAACCGTTTAACGTTGATAATGACTATTGTCTATTGGTACCATAAAGTCGATTATTGGTAGTCAAGTGGTAGCCTAACGATATTCATTAAAAAGCCGCAGTAGCAGCCGGACAATACGTAGCGTGTCTCTGAGGCTTCGACGCTGCTAGGCTCTTGTCTCATTCGCAACTGGATTGGAACATCATCGAACACTCTCTAGACAACACTCTGACTTAACGTAGCGCTTGGAAATAAGCTGACTTCCTGCGCTCAGCTAGCTTTGCAGTAGTAGGCCTACTGCCGCCTACATTAAATATAAGAGGAGAGGATTGGTCACCACCACTTTTGGGGACAAAGTTACGCCCTTGCTAGGGCTTTCGACGACCTTAAAACGGCCCTGCTGTTTCGGACAAGTACAAACCGGTAGCCTACATCAGTGACATCACTTATCCCAACGTATAAAAATGGCTTCTTCCCTACTTTGTGCAAGCTGGGCTTCTACCGGCATCCTAGTCTGGATTCAGGGATATCATTCCACAGGAACTGCTCTCTTATCCCTTCTGTCGGATATATATGGAGCTATTGACCAGCCTCAACTCTCTCTTGGCGCTTTTTGACGTCTAGTCTGCTTTTGATATGGTGGACCAAGAGATTCTGCTTCAGCGATTGCATTTATCCTGTGGCCTTTCTGGTATTCCCCTACTTTAGTTTAAATCCTACCTCACTGATCGCACGCAAATGGTTGTCCTTGGAGACTCCAGGACTGAGTGGGTTGGGGTTAAATTTGGCATTCCCCAGGGTTCGGTGCTCGGACCCATCCTTTACATTCTCTTTACTGCCGACATCCCGCTTTTATTTTCTAAACACAGGGCAAATGGTCATCTTTATGCAGATAATGCCCAAGCTCTCGTTCATGGTCCATCACCTGACCAACTATCACTAGTCCGTTCTATTGATTGTCTTGTTTCTGATCTTCACCATTGGATAATAATAAAATTATATTCGTTTATTGACATGAAACAGGTAGACACACCGCTATCTGACACATGTGGTAATATTAAAGTTTAGAATGAGTGTAGTGTTTTTAGTCATAAAATGTCAGATTAGCCTATATCACCAAGAGAGCTTCTATAGCCTATAGGACGCGAGGGATAAACGGTCTATCGTCTTTCGGGGGCAATGTGTAATTATGTGGACGGGTCGTAGATGAGATTTGATGTTAACAATATTGTATTGTATTGTATTGTATCTAAAGATTTATATAGCGCCTCTCTCAGAATAACTATTCAGAAGCGCTCTCAGCACGAAAATTTCGGGGGAAAAGAAAAGAAACGTGTTTAAAGAACGAGAGACCAAAGAGGAAAAACTAGTCATAGTTTAGCAATAGGAAGAAATGCTTGGCAGTTTTCGTTTAGGCCTGTTGCCTGTGGTGTTGTCCCGGAGCACAACCAAGCTTGACTTGTGTTGACTTGTGTGTTCGATGTTAGAGTCCCGCCCCTCTAGTTCCGAGCTAACTACAGAAAAGTCTAGGGTACGATAAAATCTCGCTTTATTTACAAGTTCTAACAGAAATATATACAAACGTATTCCATGTGCAAAACGTCAAACGTTGAAACGATACAGGAAAACTAGCGAAACCATTTGCAGCTCCTCGTTCAACATCAACTTCAAAACCACGACGAAAGATTGAAAACCTGGTGAGGCTTAAACTACCTTAAATAATTACACTGAGAGACTTGGAAGCTAGCTTACTCTACGAAAACACGATCCCGTCGGATCAACCTAAGTCCAAGCTCTAACTTAATCCCTAGACAGTACGTGGCTTATAAGCTCCAGCCACTCCTTTCTAAGCACAGTCCATGAACTCACCATGCATGACCGACCATTCATACACGTTCACTCTCTCATACTGAGAGATACATCTACGCACACAGAGCAATACGTACAACACCACCGAATCCTAGAAGGAAGCATCTAACATATCCAGTGTTCCACCCACCAAAACCGAGAGAAAACGCACCCGCGTTTTCGACAAGAAACAAAACTCTCACATTTAACTAAAGTACAACAGCATCCTAATCCTAATGAAACACTACATAAACTCAAGCACCATTAGCACTATTGTGGGGCGCGGTGGTGTAGGGGTATGTTCGGTGCCTTGCAGCCGTAGGGTTGCGGGTTCGAATCCACCTCAAGCCGCCGCGTAGAGACCCAGGGCAAATCCTTCACCCGCAATTGCTCATGCGCTTCGGCGTGAAACTCCGATTCAGTGTCCGCGCTGTAGTCGGGAGCGCCTCTGAATGGGAAATCTGGAAGGGGCGCTATAACAAGTGCTCATACATACATACATTATTCAAATACATCGCAAGACCAACTAATGCACCATAATTACAACACCATCTAATGCACCATTGTTACAACCAATAATTGGTAACTCGGAAACTTCACAGCATCAGATATTCGTAATGCATCTCAGCAACTACTACAATAATAATTCCTCACAGCAACAGCTTAACACAAGGCATCTTTTCAAATACTAATCATGGATGTCGACTAACCGTCTCTGCCTAAATGCTACAACGGCTCAGTTGATCTGGTTTGGGACTAGACAACAGCTTTCCAAACTTGACTTTCAATTACTGGCTGAGAAATTCACTGCCTACACATACTCTTCTAGTGTCCGTGACCTGAGTGTCACGCTTGACTCCTCCCTCACGTTCACGGAGCACATATCTAACCTGACTTGCTCCTGCTTCTTTCAACTGAGACGGCTCAGAGTCATCAGACGATCGGTCTCTTCCTCTGTCTTTACTACCATTGTACACGCGTTTATCTGTTCCCGACTAGACTACTGCAACTCACTTCTTATGGGTCTCCCAACACACCGCCTTTCCTCCCTTCAATTAGTCTTAAATGCTTCAGCTAGGCTCATAGCGCGACTCCCTCGCTTTGAACATATCTCTACATAATTATATGCTTGGTGTCTTGCACTGTCTTCCTATAACTGCGCGCATCCATTGTAAGATCCTCTTTCTAGTTTCAAAGGCGCAGCTGAGTAGTGCCCCAAAGTATTTTTCTGACTATATGCGAAAGTTGTTATCTGCGACCTCATCTCGTTCCTTGCGCTCTGCTGATTGGCTTGATCTTTTTGTTCCTAGGACTAGGACTGCCTTGGCTCAACGCCGGGCATTTGCTGTGGTTCGTCCCTCTACTTGGAATGACCTTCCCACCTCACTAAGGGCTCAACTAATGACTGGTTTTTCTTCTTTGGTCTCTTTTTTTACAGACGTTTCTTTTACCCCGGGTTTCGTGCTGAGAGCGCCTCTGATTAGTTATTCTGATAGATGCGCTATAAATCTTTAGATACGATGCGATAGGCCATACAGGCGCGTCGTATAGGTCTACCCGGCAACCGCGCCAGCGCCCTCGTGATAAGTTCGCGACAGCCGATGTCACACCACCCCCACCACGCGTACGGTGCGTGCCTCTTTGCCACCGACGTGAGGGCACCCATAACAATAATGTACACTAGCATTCTTCGCGTACCGTAGCGGGCATTGTCTTCGCGAGTGAGTAAGCACAATGTAGCATTATTTGGCCGTATTGTTTTAGAAGGTCAGCAAGAGCAAGTCCGTAGTCCGATCCTCCTCTAAGACTGTCGATGCTTATAGATCTTCTGAAAACCCCTACCATAATTAAGATTTTATAAAGATGACTGTTTGGACTTTGTAAATACAACAAACTGTTCTTGACAAACTGTATGAACCAGCGCTTAGAGCATCAAGTGTGCCTGTACCTAGCGCTCCTGTTGAATATGTGTGTAGTTATGGTGGTTTAATATTAAAGCCGCATCGATCGAATTTGAGTCCATGACAAGATATTATTCATAATATGTGTCCTATAATTTCATCGGTGCTAAATTGTCAAGATGCCTTCAAATTCTCTCTACTTCTAATCGAGCTATATTCAGTTATAAATCGACATCTATATGTGTATAAGACACGCTGCATTTCATGTTATGTAATACGTAGGCTTTTAGGCCTGCTGTTTATGTGACTGGCAAGCATAAAACAAAGGCTGACTTGATTAATTATATGTCCACCTCTCATAGACATAGGCTGCCAAATTTGACCACATTATTAGAGTCTAATGTACAAGATAGGCCTACCAACCAATGGTTGTTTTTATTTTAAGCGGTTTTTTTGTCAAACATTGCTGTTCTTGGTCTCGTAAGTTGTAATCATGTATGATATTTGGTACCTGTAATATATCAGTATCAAAACTTTTAATCCAGTGTGATCACTTTTCTTACAACTTCTGTTGTAAATTATGTAATATGTCATAGTTAAGTGCAATTGACAGTTTGCTGTATTGTATTTTCTAATAGTGTAAAAGCTGAGTGTTAGCACATTCAATGAAATGTATTTGTACAAATCCAGAATTTTAACTTTTCACACTGTGTCTATTAATGTAATTGTAAAATGCTGAACTTCACAACAAGTGAACATTCACTTGACTCAGCGATTCTAAGCTTCCTTACAATCAACGCATGCAAGGCAGATTGATTGAAAGACAGCATCATGAATGCATTCATAATGTTTTCATTGTTATTCATTTATTATGAGTTGAAACGAATTCGAAAAAAACATCTGCAAGAACATATTCTCTTAGAATGATGCCTACATTCTAAGAATTCAAATATTTTGATACATTCAACCTATTGAACATCATAATTATGAACACAACACAAACCAAAACCTAGGCTGTTTAGAATAGACTATTTGCAATACTAAAATCCATCTAGAGAAACTGTTGCTTGCAAAAGACTGACACATAATTAAACCAAACAATCTGAAACAATTTAAAAATTAGGCTTTTCTAACCGAAATGAATATATACAAACATGTCTCGATCGATCCTAAACATTTTGCTGCCAATCGATCAGACCCTCTAGAAAACAATACAAGTTTCCTTTCTAATTTGTTAATATATCCAGTTGCCGCTTAGTGCCTCTGAATAAGCTGGTGACCTGTGCTAGGCTATTAAGTATTGCTTTAATATTCCGAGATTACGATTACATTTTCTTACATATTCCTTGGCAACACTCACTGTTTACCAATAATTTGCATAAAGTTTTCTGATATTTTTATTATTTTGTTGATTTGAAAATTTTAAGCCTTTTATGATAGGCAAGTCTTATAAATTTATTTGCAAAAATTAATAATAATAATAATAATAATAATAATAATAATAATAATTTTTGTATCTCCTGATGATTTTTTAATTTGTGAGGAATCTGTGGTACCTCGGGCAAAAAATAAACATTAAGTATGAAGAAACAAACTAATAATGAAGTTCTTTTAGATATCAAGACGAAGCAAACAGTTTTCTGGAGGTGAAGAATTACTAGTTGTAAATCAACTAAAATATCCTGATTGAAACTATTTAACCACTTCGGCAGTGTTCTACAGATGACTATAGGCCTTAATCTCTCTAAGCTACCCTATCACCTGTCAGCATAATATGGTTAACTCAGCAAACCAAAGCAAATACTGTAATGACAAGGGACACAGTATGATTGATAAAACAAGTTTAATCATGCGCTCTTTACTCGTTGATGTATTTAAAGAAGTGCACAAATCAACATGTTATTATTTATGCAAGAGGAACAGCTAAAGAACTGGTTATTTCTGCAGTGGAAGAAGATATAGTAAGGCTGTCTTGTAGAGCTGTATTAACTTTCATTCATCTTAATATAGTTGTAGGTAGCATTACAAGATTGATGCTATAAAGCTGAACAAGATTTGAAATAAATGTTTCAGTGTTATCAGAATGTTTCTTATGAAAAAGATGTGTACTTGATAACAAGGTTAGATTATGGAAAGACAGCAAAACTCTTAGCAACTAGAGTAACTAAATCTGAAATCTTTGCAAAACAAATGTGGAAAG
This sequence comes from Aporrectodea caliginosa, assembly GCA_020284085.1. Classification (NCBI taxonomy): domain Eukaryota; kingdom Metazoa; phylum Annelida; class Clitellata; order Crassiclitellata; family Lumbricidae; genus Aporrectodea; species Aporrectodea caliginosa. Next base: position 392,522 of record JACEVL010000408.1, on the reverse strand, counting down.
CTAAGTTTCACTGCTAAAAAGAACCAACTAGGCCTAACTCTCTCTAAGGCTCTAAGCTAGTTTTACTACTTAATGCTTAGCATTGCAAATCCAACATACTCGAAAATCCTACGTAAACTGCTTACAAAAAGGAATGTTTACTACATGAAATCTCTACAAAGTTTGACACATGGGTTTGCGTTGGATCTCGTCATTTTATTGAGCTTTTACTGTACTCCCGAAACGGGTTTCTTGCAATAAAATAAGAGTCGGGAGCATGAAGCTAGTGAGAAAAACATCCACGTTACACAACTGCACAAGAAAGACCGGAAGAGCAAAATGTACAACGTATTCATCCCATGAGCAAATAATTATTATTGATCTGCACATTTGCAACATTCTGTCATTTGTGAGAACAGTGATGCTAATCTTACGTTGGGCTTTGAGACAAGACTGCAATTGCAATATCAGATCTGGGGCAAATTTCTCTACCGGGATCCATAGTTATGCATATCTGTTACTGAACGTCTGCCTAAAATTGCCTGGCAAGTGATCATAAAATGATAGTGTAAAGCAGCAAACAAGCACACCAACTTGGCCTAAAATCATTGCACAACGGTCCCATAAAGCATATTATTTTCCAAATTGGCCAAAAGTTTAATGATGAGCTTAAGCAGTAATGAAAATTGCTTTTAATTTGAACAAAATTCTAGGGATAGTAACACCAGATAGACCCTAGTTAACCCTTTCAGGCTGGTAATAGCACTTGAACTTTCTAAACATTCCATCACTTTTGCTTCCTGAGTTCCGGTAACACCAGGCAGAATTTACATCACCGAGGCAGAGTGTCTCATACTCTTCACAATCATCGTTGATACCGTCGTCGTCATCATAATCGTCATTATGGTCGTCGTCATCATCATTACGCACTCAATTTAATCAACACTAAAGTCCAAAGTCAATTTCTTACTCAGTCTCAATCAGACGTACAGCGAGGTAAGTCACTATGGTAGTTCGCAGTTTCGAATTAGTTCAATCAATTATGCCATAAAATCTAACCTATTCCTTTAACCTTGTCTTCATGTCTGAGCTTTAATCCGAACTTTTCTTCAACAATCCAAATGAGCAATTTTAATCTCACGTGTATTGTACAGATTACACTGACAAACTATGCAATAAAAATAAGACGAAGATAACAAAGTCAACAAACAGTTGTAGTTACCACTCAATCGACAATAGTCTTAATCACACGTTTGCATTAAAGAACGTTCATCCCAACAGTATTGCTTAAATCTCAACAGGCCTCTGATGATTTCGCACAAGAAATGCTCTTAATTATAATCAGTACTGTTAACAAATCGTAATTATTACTCTCTATGATCATAATTGTTTTAATACACGTTTCACAATCATAATTCAAGAAGTGGAGCAACTAATGATTTACAGCCTTGCAATCTTGTCTTTCATCCAAAGGAACTAGTGTAGACCTTGCGCATAAAACCTTCGCATTTAACCTTTTCAAGTTATATTAAAAAAGGCCAAGCAGAGAAATTCACACCTCGAAGGACAGTTTGTTTTCTTCAATGAAAAAGCAGAGAGAAAAGCCTTACTTAAGGGATAGCCGCCAGCTCAAGTGACAAAGCAAAAGGAGTCTTGTCATTTTAAGAATGAAGCACACAGATCTTAGGGTAGTTACTATTCAGCCCCTAACATTACTGAATCGTTGGCTTTCCTGGGAAAAAGCAGAGTTATAGCTACTGAAAACAGCAATCTGCGATGTAAAACACGAGGGAAGTGCAGCAAATAGCTTCCCAGTCAAAATCCGGTCCGCTTGAGCAGTCTGGAAAGATGATCAGGCTCTGAAGAGCAACTGCTGTCTTTGGCATTTTGACAGAGGGCAATCACAGGCTTTGATTTCATCCTCTCTTCCATCTAAGGTAACATGGTCCGGTGATCAGGTCTCGCATGATCGGGTCACATTATGATGCACTTGCAGTCGTTAATTTCCTCAACCATCGGAGTCGGAGGCAGGAGATGAAGAGGAGGTTCCGTGTAATCACCGTCTAAGAAAACTCTAGAAAGAACATAATTTAATTAGTTTAATTTTAATTTAATTAATTAAATTTTCAACGCGCGCAGGTCACACCGAAATGTGATTCTGAGGCGCCAGAGGAAGATGCAGTTAGATATCCATGTGCTTGAAAGCCAAGGAGAAATGATGAGTTTTGAGCCGCTTTTTGAAGGAAGGAAGTGAATTTGAGCTATGAAGAAAGAGCGCAAGTCGATTCAATTCCTTGAGAGCAGAGGCATGGAATGCACGCGAGTCCATAACTATTCTGCATTGGGCTCAGCTAAAAGACCCATAAGCATAGAAACCAACGCGCTTTAAGAAATAACCAGAATGACTTATACGCATTACTATTATAGAAAACCATGCCACAATGCAATGATTCTTAAAATTGTTGTCCGTGACCCAGGCCAATATATATACAACTGAAAACAGATTTCAGAGGATGCTCACACCGTTTGACAGACGCTTACCATATACTACAGCTGAACGGTGATACGCAGTGCCACTATAAATTACGGTATAGGCCTATAGGGCCTACATCGATATCCGCGCCCACAAAACCGCGTCGTTAAAATCCGCGCCCATACAAACCACGTCCTTGAAAATTGAGACTTATGGGAGGGAAGACGGCATAACAATAATAAATATGGAATCGCTATTAAAACCAGGAATGAAACAAATTACTGGTATCTAGGTATAGTAAATCTTGCAAAATGTTCTACAACGAAGAATGAAAAAGTTAACAAATACTGGTATTTAGGCATAGTAAATTTCAGGACTAATCAGTGAAATTAGTGAAACTATATTGTGTTGAGCCGGTGAAACGTTGAGCGATTGCAAATAATTTCAGTAGGGCCTAATTAAGACGTGTGCAGTAGTTCCGCGAATTCACTGATCGGATCAATATAATATGCACTTTTCATGGCAAGATTAGGTGAAGTTCTTTATTGTAAAACTTGTTCGCAGGTGAAAACAATTCCTTTCAAATTATATTATGCAAGATTAACTAAGCATAAATAAAAGTACAAATGTAGTTAACTTTTTCATTCGTCGTTGTAGAACATTTGGCAAAGTTTAATAGGCCTAAATACCAGAGCTGTCTTCCCTCCCATAAGTCGCAACTTTCAAGGACGCGGTTTTGCATGGGCCCGGTTATTAACAGCGAGGTTCTGTGTGCACGGTTTTTAACGGTGCTGTTTTGTGAGCGCGGCATTTAAAGTCAACCTTAGATTACACCATCTTAAAGCATAGACCTACATTTACGTTATCCATGCAACTATAATAGACCACACTTATTCGTGGGCAAATTCATCAAAATACGTTGTCAGCTTACAATAGGCCTACTTCAATTACAACGCATTTTAAATCTTTAGGGCCCATCTGAAAAAGAATGTTAAACAATAAAATCTAAGTGACCATTTCCTTGTTTGATGTTCGTAACGCATATTATATCATGATTCAGAAAGATTATATATATATATATATATATATATATATATATGTTGTTTTCTGTTCTGAATCATAATATTGCCGTGCTTGTTTTGTTGTTGTTCATGCTTTTGTTTGTAGTAGGATTGACTACTGCAGTACCATCTATGCTGGCAGGCTTGGACTGGGCCGCCGGGATACCGGGAGATTCCCGGTGGGCCGGTGGCCGGTGGGCCGGCTCCTAGAATAGAAGAGATATGATTAAAAAATTATGATATTTTAGTTCTACTTCTTAATTCTAATTTATTAATGATGTCCGACACAGAGCTAAAACTCTCCTGCATTCTTTTACAAGTTTTGAATGTATTTTGACAACTCCGTTATCTCAATAATACATGTATTTTGCAAACAAACGGCATGGACATCTTATGAGCCGATAAGATGGTTAAAGATACTATCAATGAATTAAGCTAGATACATCGAACTTTTGATCACGTTTTGAAGCAGCTACACATTTTCAGAACTTATTACATGTTAGAGTGAACTAGATAAAAGAAATTTCGACATTGATGTTGCGACTGCTTTGAAACAGAAAAGAATAAGATCAAGAAAGAAATTGCCAAGAGAATCTGCTAAAGACCAGCAAATCGAAAATGCGAAAGAAAAATTTCGAGTAAACGTTCGTTTATTCGAAATTTATCAAAACAAATTTGAATAAGCTCAAGTTAATGGTAATGGCTCAAGTTATTAGTAGGGTTTGAAACAGAGATTATCTCAGCACGGTAGGCTTTATTCTGATTTGTCTTGTTTAGATCCAAACAATTTTGTATAAATTTCGATAAGGATTCCTAGTGATAGACTACAACACCTGAGTGAGTTGCTCAGAAGATTTGATGACAGTGAAACGAAAGGGCATCTGCAAAAGGAATTATTGGGCTTTAGACGAATTTTGGAAAGTTTCAAAACTACTCTTGAAGAAAACTATAATTTGCTATTTGACACTGATATAAGAGAATAGAAAGTGAAGCGGTCCCAATAACAGAAACAGCAAAAGCAACATAAATAAATGCAAATCTTGCAGAAAAATATTGCTTGCTGCTACCACGTTCTCCTTAAATTCAATTTGCATGGTCTGGCTTATTCAAATTTGTTTTTGGGTGAGAGGTCATTTTTAAAAATGGAAAAACATTTTGAACAGATTGAGAAATTTTCTAAGTCGGTCAAGTTTAGCATGTGCTTAGATTTTGTTAATCTTTTAATATTCTGTTAACAATATTTATGCCATTTGGCCCATTAATAATTGAAAACTCATTTTTTAAGATGTTAAATGTTACAAAAAGCATTGGCGGGTGGGCACCATTCAGACCCATTATCGTATTAATTTTATCCTCGAAAGTTTCACGCCTTCAGCGTGCGGTAATGTGGGCCGCCCATGACCAAATTTCCCGGCCCGCTTTTGCAAGCCAGTCCAACCCTGTATGCTGGCCTCCCATTGGGCGCATTGCTCAGGTTGAGCGTGTGCTTCGTGCAGCTGCTAGGCTTGTTGGTGGTTTTAAATTTGACCATATCTTGCATTATATGCGTGACGTACTCCACTGGCTTCCTGTTTCTCAGCGCATTCAATTTAGGATTTCGGTCTGGGTCTGGCGGTGCCAGTTAGGGAGCGCCCCAGCCTACTTGCGTGAGTTCTGTCGCCCTACCTCAGCTTTAGCTGCCCGCAGAAACTTCGTTCTGCATCTCGTGGCGAACTTGCTGTTCCCTTTGCGCGCACTTCAAAGATGCAACTTCGTGCCTTCTCAGTGGTTGGGCCGACCATCTGGAATAATCTTCCTTCAGATCTGCGTGTTCTTCTAGCTGGAGACTCTGCATACACCTTTTACAAGAATTTGAAAACTGTTCTCTATCGCCGTAGTTCTGGGAGCGCCTCTGAGTAGGTTATCTTGGAGGGGCGCTATATAAGTCCTCTGAATGAATGAATGAATGAATGAATGAATGAATGAATTTGATCCTTCCTGGTTCCACTCTGCTCCTAAACAGAATAATAATATGCGGATACCATTTTCTTTGCTACACTGATTCAAACAATTATAGCCTACACATTCTAATTCCTATGCTGAACCATTCAATCAGCCATAGACTGGATAAACATACACACCAATCACCAGATGGCGTGTTGCGTTAGTTTCTCACCGAATGACGTGTACAAGCTTTCGTCTGCTTTTGTGTTGTTTGTCGTTTCGATTGGCTGCCGTCCATTCACCCTGCATCACGGTCGTCTCACAGCCATCTTGCTGGTGCCAGACGCGGTAGAGAGGGTGGTAGAATGTTTCAACACTTATTATTCTTCTCTCTGCAACATTTACCAATGTTGTCAAATAACCAGAAACAACTAAACTAAGATACCCAACATATATATATTATATAAACATATATATATATATATATATTAATATATAAGTCTTAGATATATATCCTCATATGCATGTACATACACATGGATATTCCTAGACAGGCGGCAGTTAACCAGTGTGATTCTCCTTACAGATTTTATTTTAGTTATAGCATAGTTATAAATGTTTTTTTTATTTTAGTTATAGTTATAGTTCACGTTATAGTTATAGTTATAGTTAATGGAAATTTTAGTTAATTTTAGAGTTAATAATTAACCCTATAAGCACATTTGTGCGTATTAACACGCTGTTTCAAGAATAGAGCTTTGAAAGCCTTTGATGTATATGTGCATTCAGCTTCATGAATACACGAGTTTCTAAAGTAACTGACAAATTGCATAATAAAAATATCGCATTTTTCGTTCTCATTTTAGGCCTATGTCGGTCGAATCGTCCTTATTCACTTCCTATTTTTATTTTTTGTATTAACGAAAATAAAGAGAATTTTTGTTATTGTTATTTTCGTTATAGTTATAGCTATAGTTAATGATATTTTTTAGTTATAGTTATAGTTATCGTTAACGAAGTCATTTTATTTTCGTTAACGAACATTTTCGTTATCGTTAACGAGAATCAAACTGCAGTTAACCTCTGTCAGCGTTTAAATGGGCATATTATATCGAAGAGTACATCAAGTTCACGAGCAGTCTCTGAAATTCTAGCAGAGAATGTTAACCCTCACATTTTCAGATGGAAGAATAGGGCCTATATGAGCTGTTACTCAGTGTAACTGAACGTAATGTAAAATCTTAGGAATTTTTTATATGCCAAAAACAGACCACATTGATAAATTTCTTTAATTATATCACACTTAGGATGTAGCATCTACATCCTAAGTGTGATATGTTTAAATGTTTGTACATGAAACCTTTGCAAGCTAAATAACCATGATTCAAAAACCTCAAAGACTGAGAAATCCTCCTCTCTTCTCACCTACACATCTCAGCCACATTTTTGAGCGTTCACAGGTTGACATGAGATTCTCGTAGACCGGTGACCCGCTACACATGCCGACTTTGACCGGTGCAGGTAGAAACGTTTTGTAGCTGAAACCAGATGGTGGAGTGTAGATGGAGTGGGACTCTTCCGTCTCCTCCGTCGGCCGAACGTACGTCACCCGAACGAATCGTATCATCGGACAGCTTTCAACCTTCTCGACAAAATTGACTCCCGTGTGAACGTTGGCTGCCAAATAACGAACCTCTGTCATATCTCCATCCTTAATATTAGCCTATGCGTTGTCAGTCTGCTCTGTTGGTATGCATGCATGTATGCACGTATGTATGTATGCATGTATGTATGTATGTATGTATGTATGTATGTATGTATGTGTATGTATGTATGTATGTATGTATGTATGTATGTATGTATGTATGTATGTATGTATGTATGTATGTATGTATGTATGTATGTATGTATGTATGTATGTATGTATGTATGTATGTATGTATGTATGTATGTATGTATGTATGTTTGTATGTATGTATGTTTGTATGTATGTATGTATGTATGTATGTGTGTATGTACATGTATGTAGGTATGTATGTAAGACACTTGAATATAGAGCTTTTAAGTACCTCACACTTGGAGCTCACAATGCGCTGCACACATAGCTATCTGACTGATCTAAACAAATGCGTCTTTAGTCAGTTTGAAAATGTTTGCTGTACAGAGCTGAATGCAATAGAAAGCAAATGCAATGGAAGACTTTGAAGTCTGTGACCAGCTCAGGTAAATTCCGGACCCACACATCTTACTCAGCCTGCACTCTGCCTCCATCCACAGTTCCACACCTTTACTACTTATTCTGCTGTCCGCAACTGAGTTAACTGTGATTTTCTACCCAAACTTCAGCTTCTCCTAACATTTCACGCATATTTCCCTATCTTGTTTCATGCCTCCCTATATTTGACTAAAACAACAACTACCAGCGCAACATCTGCTAATACTAGACGGCTGCAATTTACTTGTCTAAATATGGACAATTGCCAAGCTATCATGAATGTTCTCTCTCGTGTGGTTACTAAAACTCCTAAACACCATTACACACCACTACTGTTTTCAAATCACTTCATTTGCTTAAAATACCTGAAACAATAACGGTCAATGCCCAATCACTTACACGTACAACACGCTCCAATCCTCACAAACCTAGCTGCTATCAGTTTGACCATAATAATTATTTACAATCTAACCAAATCGCTCAACCTTCTCTACGGCCATGACACTTCTCTCACGTTCCAATTCGTCTGAATTATGACAATAATTTGACCCAACTCCCTCAAACTCATCAACACTGCCCTTCTTGCAATTTCTGTGCAATTCATTATTCAAAACTGAAAAAGTACCCTACCACAAATCTTATCGTCATTCCTCCTCTTTTCCCCCACCTCTCTATTATAAACATGCACCATATATCGTAGTCGTCTGATCTTGACCTGGAACCAGACCTGACATCACCTGCCCATCGATTTTGTTTTGACTGAGCACCAGTGAATAAACTGGTTCCCGAGAGATAACTTTCTTTGGGCGATTATGTCATGAATAATGTTTACGAACAGCATCAGTAACTTAGCTACTACGCACCTGTTTAAATTGAAAACATTTCTTATTTGATACGTAGCATTACAACATGCTAGTGCAATTATACTGCTATATTCCACAGTATTTATATATTGTTAGCACTATTATACCATTCTATTCTAGGCTTCTGCTTGCTATAGTCGTTTAAACAGTACGCTGTACACCATCCTACTATGCACATCATAAGTTGTTCTGATGATATGTTGCTGACCCTATTCGCAAATACACGTAAACACTAGGAAATTCGTAACAGAGCTTGGTCCATATTGGGTTTACCTTTTGGTAATCTCGAGCATCATTCATTTTATTGTAGGCTCTCCATTATTATGAGCGTTTTGATGTTCAATTAATGGTTTAAGCTTACAACGATTACAACAACTATAGTAGCATCCACCGCAAAAGTAGGCCTAACAATAATAAGAATTATCAATAATAATTAAATAATAAAAGAAAGTTTAGTCCTTTTGAAGAGAGTATTGACATTTACCTGGGTGCTTTCTATAAACGGCTTCCAGAGTTTGTATGTTGGTGACTGCTATGTGCTAAAAGTTTGACAAACAACACAATCAAAATAATTAGTTACTCAACCAAGAGATGCTTATACATGTATTACAGTAATACTTTTTGTCATTCTTTATTATATTATTTTGTTGTCTCATTCTTCAAAATTATTATATTGATTTAACTAAGTGGAGACAAATAGCAGATGGAGAGTCGCAACTGGAGAAAGAAAGATTCAAAATAAAAAGATGCAAAGGAAAAGCTCTAGGGTTTTGCTTTTTAACTATTTCCGTTAAATTTTCTTCATTATTTTAATGAGTCAATTTTTGTTCGATTTTGCCCTGTTTTGCTCGCTCTCAGTAATTTTTTATTTATAGCAAGCGATATCGATTCCTTTGTGCCGAGACTGGAGACGGGACAGACCGGGTTTGTCCAAGAAGAGACCAATACGCTGTCGCCGCTGCCACGGCTGCAAAGGCAGTGGAACACGAATCTATTATACACGGACCAAGAGATGCAGCCAGCAAATATAAATCCTTGTGTGCTGGACTCTGTTATTCCAAATTGAAGCATCAGTCCGAAGAACAATGTAATTTACTTTCATGTGTTCTAATTTGTAACGTAATCGGAAATGCCAAGGTGATACTCTCAATTTAACGGCACAAAACCATCGTCAAATAAAACGATCTTCAAATGTCAATTGTAAAAAATCCTAATGCACAGAAAAGTCTATAGCAGGCCTACGAAGGCTATACCTGAATTATAGGGTATTATGATAACACACAAAGATCCATTTAAAACAATAAAGAAAAAGCCAACTTTGAGGGAAATTGACGTGGCGCTCAACGTTTCCAACACCAAAATTAAGTCAGCTTGCTGATAAGAATCGAAAATTGTTTAAGTTAAACTGCTCATTTATGTAAAGTATCAAATACCAGATTAATTCTGCTGGTGGCTTTTGCACTGGAACCAAGAAAATTGTGCATCGTGTAGCCTACTTGTTGTCTTTGTAAATGCAAATTTGAAAGCTAGTTATACTTGGCAAACAAAACACACAAGACCACAAATAACTTAAAAATAATAAATTTATCAAAATTTTAATCTTTTCAAAAGATATTTATATTTATTTGAAAGTCATAACAAACTTTTAAAAAAAAAGAAAAACACGTCTGTTCACAATGAGAGATGGATTTGTTCAATCGAACCAGCTTCAACGAGGCAATGAAATATGACTATCTCCCAGCTTAAAAACAGATGCAACTTAGGATACATTATATTTAAGATGTTATAAGTATATATGGATGCGAAATCCAAACTGTCCTGTTTTCAAACCAATGGCTTTCAACATCTGACATACTACGCCATTAGGCTCAAGTAACATCCCTATCGTCTGGAAACTCTTGGAGCAATACCACTGATGGTTGCGTCAATATGCACCCTAAGCTCATAGTCCAGTCATGATCCGATCCATTCCACTGATCCAGTCAAGATCATAAAAGGTTAGGGAGACCAGAAGATAAGGACACCGGAAAATGAGTTAAGGGTCTATATTGACTCATGGTTAAAAACCGCCGGGAAACAACAGACTGTTTCGCATAGGATCATCCGCCATGGTTCAATTTTTAAGCCATACATTTTAGGCTATATCAGCTGAACGCAACTTGTCCAGGTCATCTATTTGTTCTGCACGCCGTGAACAAGGATGTGGAGCACGGATGTATAGGTGAATAAATAGACGGACAGATGGATGGAAGTGTGGAGAGATGAATGGATGGATGAATGGACAGATGTATAGACAATCAGATGGAAGGATGAACAGACTGCTGGACGGATGGATGGATGGTTGAAAGGATGAATGGACGGATGAAGGAATCGACGGACGGCTGGATGCATTGATTGCTAGATGGAATAATGGATGGATGGACGGACGAATGGATTGTTGGCTGGATGGTTGAATGGATGGAAGAATGGTTGGATGGATGAATGGTTGTACAATTGGAAAGATGGATAACAGATAACTGGGCGTATATGGACGAATGGGTGGGATGATGGATGCAAGGACTGATGAAGAAAGCAAGGAAGGACGGAAGCACAGATGGGTGGATGGACCGATTGTTCAATGGATGAACGGACGAAGAAATCAATGGACAAATGAACGAACGAATGAAGGATAAGCAGAAGGAAAGACGGACAGTGGACCTGTGACCGTGCATAATAATTATGCAATTCTTGCAATGGAAACGTGTTCATATGTCACTTGAACTCGCATAAATTAGTTCGTAGCCACGAGGCCGGACACCGTTCAAGCAGTCTCCATTAAGCCTACCCCTTGACACAACAACATATTTACCCTCAAAGATATTTACCCTTCAGCTGTTTTTGTAAGGCGCCCTTGTAACGGCATGGCCGTGTTACGGCGCCATATAAATTGTCGTAATTATTATTATTATTAAAGATAATGTCAACAATGAAGAAAGTCATAGCTTAAAATGACACTTGTAACTGCAGATATATAATACAATTATTATTACAGTACAACTGTATTTCATATTGCCGTCCTTCCAAAGTTCAGAAGTTCACACGACCGCACAACAGAACATAGATGGCACTGAGAGAGTAATTGTGCATGAGGGACTTGCCCAAGGTCCATGCACAAGTCTAGGAATTTAAAAGAGGTTGACTACCAGAACATGTTGACTCAGAAAGATTATTTTTTAAACAAAAGCTGGTAATGTAAGGCATTAAATAATAATAATAGTAATTATTATTCTATCATTAATTTCAGAAGGCAACAACAGCTGGTGCACCAAAATCCATCCGCAGGAAGGTCAATGGCTGGAAAATCAGGACAATGACCTGCCAATACTCAGAAGAAAAGAGTCCAACAAAAAGTACCGCACTCGAAGAAGCTTACCCTTGCATTGTGCATCCATTCCTTAACTTTACGCATTGCTGAGACGAGTGGCCCATATTTCGGATAGATGCGATAGACGTTGTACCAGCGAGAGGTCCTCTCAAAGTCTGGAAGAAAATCTTGGGCACCTGAAAAGTAAGACACCACTGCCATCATCGCTACCATCCTTATCCTCCTCCTCCTCCTCATCATCATCATCATCTTCAACATTGTCCTCACCAACGTCATTAATTACCACTATGACAACTATAACCAACAGCATCACCATCGTCATGAAGATCACTATATCAGTATAAATCTTTGACATTTTCGTCATCACCACAATCTGATAACCACCGTCGCTACCACATGATGATGACGATGACGATGACGACGACGACGATGATGATGATGATAATGATGATGATGATGATGATGATGATGATGATGATGATGATGATGATGACGACGACGACGATGATGATGACGACGACGATGACGACGACGACGACGACGATGACAATGATGATGGCATTTATCCATTGTAAACACTATCTAAGCTTATCTACTTGACCTAGCAAAACTTTCTGAGCCTAATTTGTTTTCACTCTAAGTGACTCTCGTCGAAGAATCTTGTACTAGCTGCGTTATGACGGCCAGAGTTTATCAATAAACGATTTTATACAATACAATACAGCACTATCTTTACAGCCACCATTACTGTCAGCACTACCATGACCTCCACGTATAGCATTAGCATTATCATTTACTCAGCTAACCGCCATAACCACTATCGCCACTAATACTAACAATACGTGTATAATTGCAGGCTGTCTGTTCTGTTAGTAGTTAAGATTTATGTCTTCTGTAATTTGTGTTCTTGTGAATTGTCTCAATTGCATAACATGTAAATGTACAGCGCAGTGCGTTTGTCAGGCGCTTCAATAAAGAAAAGATTATTATTATCTTCATAACTGCCACTATTACCATTACGACAATAGCCACCACCAGCATCCTCATCGCCACAACCTCCATTAGCAGAATCACAACAGCTGCACCGTCATCAATGTCAATAACCAGCAGCAGTGCAGCAGCAGCAGCGTTGTCGACTATGATGCCTACCTATGAGCTCAGTTTCTGGATCGCCGTACCGGAAGTAGATGCGTGTGATATAGAGGATGTGCCTGAGGTAGTCGTCTGGGAAGTACGTCTGATCGGGATTGATCTCAAGGCTCGTCCAGTGCTTCTTAGGCAGCTTCAACGGAACCGTTTCTATGGTTACGATCCGTCCTATAAAAAAACATTTAACCTTCTGTACTGAATCTGTCGTGTGATGTTATTTGACATTTATTTAGCGCCATACACCTTAGTGGTGTTGCCAACCTGACACAAAATGACCATCATTTCACTTTATTTTATGTGATATCGAAGCCGAAAGATTTGAGCGTTGACCTTGCAATGCAGAGTATGCTTTCATTCATTCTTTCATTCATTCCGAGCATTTATATAGCGCCCCTTCAAGGCACCTACTCAGAGGCGCTCCCAGCCCAGCCGCGGCTAAACAGAGAAGACTTGAGAAGGCGGCAGTAAGCAGGCAAATTGCTGCGAGGCATCAAGCGCAGCTCAAGTGGGAGCCCATTCCAGGCTTTGGCTCCACGTGTGTGCGAGGGCGCGCCACTGGTTACTCTTCCATTTTTCTGTGCATTGTTTGGCCTGATAATGTCATTCTGCTCTTAATGACATCTAACAGCACATTGACTGACGCAAGCAGAGCTTTTGTAAGCTACTTATAAGGCGCTGTTGTAACTATCCAGATGAATAGGCCTTCACGCTAACATTGGCATCCTTAGAATCTGTAATTATTCTTTAATTCTATGCAGAATTGCAGATATATAGGAGATCATTCTTCTTTACCTTCGAGTGGCGTCTCTGTGAGATATGCGTTGATGGCTGCATAGGTTTCCGGCAGAGTTTCGTAGATAGGGTATTTGCCAGAGGAGTCAAGACACTTGGGTATCACGTTCATGTAGCCGACCTCCGTCGGGGCCATGCTCTCCAGGGCGACCTTCCTCACCCCAGTCACATGGACAAACCACAGTCTACCGGAAAAACACAATAACACAAACTGAATACAACCAGTAGCGATCTACATAGAAAACTGCAAATTCATATACCGAAAAGTGCATAACAGTTTACAGCGCAGTCAAAATACAATTGCAGTGGAACAGAAAACAATTGTACTCTAACAGAGAATAATTATTTGACAACAATTATTAACACGTTGACTACATTTCCAAATCAACAACTATTACACTTTGAACGCTACTGTTAATATCTTAGTCAAGTGCAATTCCCGCCTCCACTTAATTCAGGACGGAGGGAGCTGTGTCAGCTTTGCCATATGCCATCTCTTTACCCTCTTGTAACTTGCAACGACGAAAAATATTATTTTGACTCCCACATCTAAATCCTGATTCCACAGGGTACTGTTGATATATTGGTAGGTAGCAATACGAGGTAGCGCTTAAAGCATAGCTATATCCAACATCCATCATAAACGGTGTAGGCCTAATATTTTCTATAACTTTAAAACAGGGTCTATTATCTGACCAACATCCTTTTACAAGTATAGCATAAATGTACTTCTAGTATGAATACACTTAAATTTAAGTTATTTGTCAGTTGATAGATGCTCGAAGATGTACCTAAGGCCTTTGACATAAATGGCATGGTGATTCTTTGGTAGAAACATGCAGTTATCAGCAGTAACTTCATCGACTGCTGTAACTTTCTTTTCAAGTGTTTCACATTTGACCAAGTAGATGTCGAGATTCTCTTGAAGCCAAGCATTTGCCTTTGGAATAAGAGTACTGGAACAAGCAAACACAAAAGAACAGCTACATTTACACTTCCATAGTCATGCACTTCTTCTCCGTTTAATATAAAACCAATTCTAACTGCAAGCTTGAACGCAAGTTGATATAACAGCCACTATGCACTTGGATGTTGTACATTGTGGGTGTTGTAAAGTTTTTGAGTTGCAGCTGACTTAGTCCTTTTCAAAGGGACTGAATCACTGGAACAAGTTCTTCAAAAAGTACCTATTCTACTAGTTACCAGAGTCAAAATGTGATAATTAATATTATAACCTGTCATCCTCTGCTTCCTCTTCTTTTATACTGTCACTACTTCAATTGATGGACTCCTGCCCCCCGTCAGCACTCTGGGTTCAGAGGTCATCATTACACGGAAACTGCCTCCTGGTTTCTCCTCTCTGATATCTACACGGCCATTGATAAGTCACATTTGACAGTCCTGGCACTCTTCGATATCTCCTAGACCTTTGGAATGATTGATCATACGATCCTACTGCAGAGTCTTCAACTATCTTGTGGAGTCTCTGTGGACCCTCTCTTATCTGGTTCAAATCCTATCTCTCAGATCGTTCCCAGAGGGTTGTCCTTGGTGATTCCATAATGGCCTTGGCTGGAGCCGAGTTCGGTGTCCCGCAGGTCTCAGTCCTCGGCCCCATCTTGTACCTACTCTATACAGGGGACATTCCGTCCTTATTTACTAAACATTTGGCCACTGGCCACCTCTATGCTGACGACGTCCACACCTTTGTAAAAGACCCTCCGTCTAAAACAAATCGATTGACTCACTGTCACGACTGTACCCTTCGTAGTAAGATTTTGGTCGGTGACCCATCCTCATACCTTCGCTGCCCGAGGCTGTCACGCTGAGAGCGCCTCTGAGTGGCTCGTACTGTAATAGAAGCTTCATAAATTCTCAGATACGATACGATACGGTACGATACTAGCCATCCAGCTCCATCAATGGACAGACAAGTCAACGTCGTCATCAACATGATCATCGTCATCATCATCAGCCAAAACAGCAACACTGACTACAGATCTAGGCCTATTTATAAAACAGTTACAACACTTTGAACGATACTGTCAATATCTTTGTCAGGCACATCGTTATCATCATGATAATGCTGATGTATTCTAGTCTTCTTTGGCATAATTACAGTGTACATCACTAGAGAAATTTTTTAATTTCCTGGAATCTAATTACACAGGTACACAGAATTCTTCCCATAAGTCGGAAAGATTAAACAGAACAGCTGTTGTCACAAATCCGCCAGACCTCAATAATTTTTTTCTGCAAGAGTCGTTTTAATAGTCTGATCAGCATGATGGATGTGCGGCTGTGTGCAACGCCTTTTAACGACTGTGAAGTAATAATGAAGAAAAAGTTTCAAACTCGTTTCAGGGCAGTGGAACGAAAAAGAGTGTAGAGGGAAAATTGGAAGAAGGAAGGAAGCGCAAGATTAATTGCTGTTGTGGTGAAGGGGTGAAAAGGAGACAATGTGTCAGACATGCAGATGCCGGAAAGCGATCCGATTGAAAGACGAGAAGAGAGCGTGGAAATATGCAGCCTTCGAGTCAATGTGAAGCCATTACAGTCCAAAACATACAATGATGTTGTAACTAGACAGTGGAAAAAAGGATGATGGGTAACTGGTGGAACAAAGAATGATGGGTAACTGGCGGAAAAAAGGATGATGGGTAACTGGTGGAACAAAGGATGATGGGTAACTGGTGGAACAAAGGATGATGGGTAACTGGTTGAACAAAGGATGATGGGTAACTGGTGGAACAAAGGATGATGGGTAACTGGTGGAACAAAGGATGATGGGTAACTGGTGGAACAAACGATGATGGGTAACTGGTGGAACAAAGGATGATGGGTAACTGGTGGAACAAACGATGATGGGTAACTGGTGGAACAAAGGATGATGGGTAACTGGTGGAACAAAGGATGATGGGTAACTGGTGGAACAAAGGATGATTAGTAATTGGTGGAACAAAGGATGATGGCTAGCTGGAATTGCTACAGCAAAAGCAACGAAACACGATGATAAATGCTCTGCAGAAAACAGTGGCGTCACGTGAAGAACTGGCATTAAAGAACATTCCTCAAACACTCACACACGTTCCCTTTTAAATAACGCCAGCTCCCAACTGCATTATTTATCCCGCCACAGATGCGTTCTCTGTCTGCCTTCTGCATATAATAGTAAGCAGTAAACACTGAGTAAATTTCAAGTAGGGCCTATATACAGTGTTAACTTAAAGTAATATGCCACAAATTCGTGCTTGTATTTGTCAGCAGTGATGGCGCTTAAAAAGTCTAGAAATAATAATAACGAAACTCGTTGTATCCATGTACTTCATATCCACGAGCTCTCATCGTGGTAACACCTCTGAGCAGGTCTCTCCGTAACTGAGACTAGATACAATAGGCTATAGAAACTTATTAATACAATCATCCGAGTCTAGATGGAATGCACCAATTGTCTCACAGCCTTTCACCATGCAGTTGCGTCGAAAACGTTCTGGTCTATTTTACATTCATCCCCACACATGAATCAAACACAGTAAGAAGTTTCCTCTTATGAATCCAGTTACAGTCGACCTGATGTTAGTAAGTTACACATTAGAGACAAAATAAAAAAAAATTATTTAAACAAAATTAATGCCTTGACACTTTCTAAGAAAACCTAAATGCTTCGACTTTTAAAAAGCATATCTTTTTATGAATAGTGCCTACATACGCATGAAACTCATATATATCTACTGTTATTAGGTAATTCAGGTGTCCGTAAATTTTACAGAAAATTCAGTTGTATGTCTCAACATAAGCTTAGTGCGTGTCAGAATATCTCAAAGCAAAGCTACAGATATTATTACATGCAACTGGGTTTCAAGAAGAAATCCTAAGACACAGTTAGGCTACAGTGCAAACCACTTAAGACAAAAATAATCCGTTTTGAATTAAATGAGAGCTTGGTCCTGTCCGATATAAATTCATTTTTACGCTAAATTAATATACGGTATTCGTATAAGTCAAAATGTGTACTCGTAACCAATTTGCGTCTGTAATTTATGCATCGGCATGTGTGGATAACGGAGAACGTATGCAAACCGTGCATGTGAAATTTTGGATGAGGTTTAAGAAATAGCATTAGCAACATTTGCCCCTCTCAGCAAGGGCGGTCCGATAGCAAACTTGCGTTAACCCTTTGGCAGCGTGACTTAACCAGTCGTAGTTGGGCCAGCCTTTACGCCCGACGGGGCCAACTGTTTTTCGAATGGATGTGGGGCGAGTCACCCCGCACGAGGCAAGGCACAAACAGCAGCCAGGAGACCGATAATTTACTGTCATCATTTGCGGCGCTGTATACTTGGCGAGCAGAACATCGTCCGGAAAAACAAAGAATGCTATGGCCATCGACATCAAACGAAACATCGCCGACAACTCTTAAGGTACTCTGGGCGCATACTCTACTCCACAAAACTCATCCGATGCATGAGGTGCGTCCGTGCGGATAGTCTACAGTGGTGAGAGTGTTGCACTGTCAACACTGATGTTAGAGGTTCAAATCACCGTTAGAACAGATATTTCCGTCCGACTCGCGCCAATTAACGAACTCATCTATCTAATAATGTTCACTGACCGCATACACTGTCCGTCGGAATAGCAGACGGATTGGCCACTCGCCCTGAAGTGCCGCAGCTGAGAAAACAAAGTTGCCAAAACTGCGTGTTAATGGTCCCAGCTTTGGGTTAACTTAGTTAAGAACTGATGCTTCTTCTTCTCCTTCTCCTCCTTCTCCTCAACTCGGCCTCCTCCTCCTTCTCCAACTCTACTTCGCCTTCTCCTCCTTCTCTTCCTCCTCCTCCTCCTCTTCATTCTCCTCCTCCTCGCCCTCCTCGTCCTCGTCCTCCTTCTCCTCCTTCTCCTTCTCCTTCTCCTCCTCCTCCTCGTCCTCGTCCTCTACCTCTTCCTCGTCCTTCTCCTCTTCCTCCTCGTCCTTCTCCTCTCTTCCTCCTCTTCCACCTCTTCCTCTTCCTCCTTCTCCTCCTCTTCCTCCTCCTCGTCCTCGTCCTTCTCCTCCTCCTCCTCCTTCTCCTTCTCCTCCTCCATCTCCTTCTCCTTCTCCTCCTCCTCCTCCTCTCCTTCTCCTCCTCCTCGTCCACCACCTCTTCCTCGTCCTTCTTCTCCTCTTCTTCTCCTCCCTTCTCTCTCTTCCTCCTCTTCCACCTCTTCCTCTTCTCCTTCTCCCTCCTCTTCCTCCTCGTCCTCCTCCTTCTCCTCCTTCTCCTTCTTCTCCTCCTCCTCCTTCTTCTCCTCCTCCTCCTCCTCCTCGTCCTCCACCTCTTCCTCGTCCTTCTTCTCCTCTTCGTTCTCCTCGTCCTTCTCCTCTCTTCCTCCTCTTCCACCTCTTCCTCTTCCTCCTCTCCTCCTTCCTCCTCCACGTCCTCCTCCTTCTCCTCCTTCTCCTCCTCCTTCTCCTTCTCCTTCTCCTCCTCCTTCTTCTTCTCCCTCCTCCTTCTCCTTCTCCTCCTCCTCGTCCACCACCTCTTCCTCGTCCTTCTTCTCCTCTTCGTACTTCTCTCTTCCTCTTCCTCCTCCTCCTCCTCCTTCTCCTTCTCCTCCTCCTCCTTCTCCTCCTTTCCTCCTCCTCCTCTTCCTCCTCCTCTTCCTCCTCCTTCTCCTCCTCCTCCTCCTCTTCGTCCTCCTCGTCCTTCTTCTCTCTTCCTCTTCTTCCTCTTCCTCCTCTACCTCCTCCTCGTCGTCTTCTTCTCCTACACTCATCTATACATTGTCGTTGCCATAGAGCAACGTGCATTAGGCCTACACGAGCGGTATAATAATTAATTGTAGAGGTGAATATATCGCATGCGCACTGGACAATGGCAAATCCTTGTCAAAACGCATCACCGCAGGCTGACGAACGTGCAACGAGATTGCATCTCGACCGATAGCGACTGATTTATTTGGCCTAAAGTCCCTAAACCAAAGGCAGATTTCTTGGCAAAGGAAGAGACCTTGGCGTTTATATATGGCGGGAAGGGAGTCGAGAAAGAGGAAGAGCACGTGGCACAGGAACTGATGCAAAAGACATGATAACGAAGAAGGAAGTCCAAAAATGTCTTCTTGGCTGCTGTTCAGATAGCAAATAATTAAATGTAGGCCTACGCATGTGCTTCAAACCATCTGCCCATTTGCCGCAATTAGTCCAATACCTAGTTGTACCGATAATATTAGCGCACAATGATTATATATTCAATGTATTAAATGCTACATACCAGTTATATAAACATATTAGTACAAACGCATAAAATGTATATATATTCATATTATATGTTATATATAAGTAGGGTCTATGTTGATATGTTTATGGTCAAGGTGCAATTTTGATGATGATGATGATTGCAGTAACTATGTAGTTGGAAATCATGATGGCAGGCACTATGAGGATCGTGCAAGAATCGGTGCTAATGAAATCAATGATCATATATAGTATGACAAATATCAGATGCAGACAGTGGTGTGATGACGTTTGCGGATACTAAATCTATCCGGCAACTGGACAATAAGAATCTACTGGTAACCCGCAAATTCATTTAATTCAAAACAGGCAAAGACCGGGAGAAGTTCGGTTTAAAGGTTAGGAAGGATAACTGGTATTGAGGCTGGCGTGGACGGCTACCCAACTGAATGGGTGCCACACTATTTAAGGTCCCCGTGTATGGACCGTGCTAGCACCTACAGTTGGTAGGAAGAGTAGGTCTAGATGATGAAGAGTTTGGGTGTGATTTTCAACGCTGGAGATGTTACATTAGTTCTGGCGCATTTTCCTGGCACTGAACAGATGAAAGAGTGGTATTACACTGCTTGAATACCAGGATATAGATAACCATATTTCTTCAATTAATCTGTTGCATATGTTAACTTAAACTGATGTTTAAGCACAAGTGATGATACAAAAATCAGCGGCATTAAATCACTTCAAAGAATGCAGCAAAATATGCACATCTGATTTCCAATATAATTATAGAATGTATAATCGCTTGAGAGCAAATGTTCCAATTCATATTTAGCCTACAATTCAGTGACGATGGTCTCTGACTTTAATCCATGAAACTATCTTTAAGATTAACGTATTTATGCAATCATATAGAATTAATTTCAGAGACATTTCTTTCACCGATACATACTGTCCAACCAAAACTCAATTTCATGAACTATATAGGCTAGACAGCTCAACATGCTTGTGTTTATGCAAACACGGTCTTCTTATGACTATTCTTCTCGTCTGTTCCTGCCAGGTTCTAACCCAAAGAAACCGAACTGGGCAATAGCCTCATTATTCAGCTCGAATTGTCAAGAGGCTTTCTGTTAGCATCATCACAGCAGCAGAGAACAGAACATTCCTTTGGACCACTGCCACGAAGCGAATGAATAAATCTCTTAAGTGATGGCATCTATCCCACCAGCCTCAACTACGTTTCCGAGCAGGATGTCGAAGCTAAATAACCGACATCCCTCTCCTCCCATGCAGTGCCTGCCAAAGGGGGAACGCATCTTTCCCCCATCTGGCCATTTACATTTATTTCGTTCTTGCATGCCAAGAGGAGGCAAATCGATGACCCATGCAGACCTGGCCATGCCTCGACCAAAACACACAATCTGAAACAACACGGCCAGCTGGAAAAATAAAAACAAGTAAAATAATGGCCATCTGGGACCAACCGAGCTAAGGACACTCGGCCATAAATCACCTCAGGGATTTTCTTTTGCAGTACAAGGAACAATCTAGCAACCCAAATGTATCTGGAAACAGCAGAACGAACTATCGGTATTATATCCTAATAAAATACAGCCCGTAAAAACAAAGTTTTTTACTATATCCATCTACTATCCTATAAAGTGTACTCTGAAAATAGTCCGCGTTCATTTTACAACATAGCGTCCGTTTAATGAGGCAGCGCACCCGTTTCTGCTGCGGCCAATGGCAACGCTGGCCAATGGCAACGCTGCGTATCGAAAAAGGGGATTCCCCGATTCGAAAAGTTGAGTCCCCGATTCTATAAGCTAGCCTTTTTTGGGGAGCTGAAATTTTGATAGAATGAAGTGTCTGCGAGGGCGAGTCTATCTGCCAAGTTTCAGGACGATTGAATGATTGTAAGTGATCGAATTAGTCGTCGCAAGATTTGACTTTTTAGCCTGTGGCTCAAGCAAGATTCCCGCAAGTTAAAGTAGATGGATAAAAATAATGTCCCGATTGTAATAAATTAAGAAACATGCTCAGAGATTTTCAGATGTCTACAAGGAAGCATCAGGCACTACTGTAGCTAGTCAAAGTAGTGTGGCGTAATACTAAGTTGTCTGTAGGCTATAAGTACTACTACCAGGTACTTGCCAACTATTGGAGTTGATTAGAAGATTGAAAAAAACAGCAGATGTCTTGATGAAAATTTTCTCTATTGCTCTCAATCATGACTGTACCTGACTGAAAAGTGCACAGCTAAAGAGGCATTGTTCAGTGCACAGCTATGTTACCTTACCGTGCCTTGCGTAGGTAGGTTTGGGCATGGAAGAAATAATATTGTCTTTATCTTTCACTGGAGGAAACAATATTGTCTTTATCTTTCACGGGAAGAAACAATATTGTCTTTATCTTTCACGGGAAGAAACAATATTGTCTTTATCTTTCACTGAATCTCCACATGTTTCATTAACCTCTAAATATACAATCACTTCTAATAAATTTCCAGAATGACCATTGCTTGTAGGAGATATCTCCTTAGAACTGCATATTCAAATTTTAATGTGGCCTTCCTACCAGTAAGTCTCTGGTTCAAACCCCCCAAGCAGTACACAGAGTCAGCAATTCTTTGTGAAGGCTTTAAACTGTATGGAAAGGCTGAACGTGATTTTGCTCTGATTGCGTTGCATTGGAGGCCAGAATATACTTGATATCTGGCCATGATTTGGGATTAGGAGAGTACATGTGGAGGAGGAAGAGCACGAGGACACATAGCTTATAGAAGTCGGCTCATCTGAACAGTTAATCAATCAATTTTGGCATCTGAGTTGAACATCGCAGAGCGCGCACACACAGTGTACACACACACACACAGACAGACAGAGAGAGAGAGAGAGAGAGAGAGAGACAGAGAGAGACAGACAGACAGACAGACAGACAGACAGACAGACAGACAGACAGACAGACAGACAGACAGACAGAGATACAGACACAGAGACAGATACAGAGACAGACAGACAGACAGAGACAGAGACAGAGACAGACAGACACAGAGAGAGAGAGTGTGTGTGTGTGTGTGTGCGCGCGTGTGTATCAATAACTTAGGTATATCGAACATCCGTGTTTCGAACGCCCAGTTATATCGAATAATAGCTGGGCCACACCAATGTAAACATAGACATGACTCTCTTTTATCGAACTTACACATCTTAAAGCTTTGCTCATTAAGAAGGCATTTGTAAGTCCTTGTCAGCAGAGATATCGAAGTAGAAGGACCTGCCTAAAGTGTCGCCTGACTGATAAAGAACAGATCTCTTGTTTCCAGAATGGCTCCATACTTGAGAATAAGAAGGATGTACCCGTATGTCTGGGTTACTGGAAGGGATCAGTCAAATAAGGCTATGTGTACTGTAATTTCACTTTCGCACCTCAGCCTCATTAACTGACCTACCACACAAAGCCAAAAAGATGATCTTGCCGTAAACGTAAATTTACTTACCTGGTAGTCTCAATTACGATCTTTGAGACAAGAGTGTACGGTACGTTTATAAAAATGGCATTCCTAGAAGAGAAAGTAGTTCCCTGTGGATGACAAAATAGATGCGTTCTTATGCCTAGAAAATGGCAAATACAAGACCAGTGTCACAAAGCATGTAGGGAACCACTCAACACGTTGTCAACACGTATTAAAGCAGGCAAAATACTGGTCATCTGATTCAAGCAACTCCGAAAGAAAGCGCCGGAGAACACAACATTTTTCAGACATAGAAGTTCTTCTGGAATGCTCTAAGAAGGCCCAAGCAAATCTGGCTACCATCAGCTATCCCATCTTTACATGAACTCTATGCTACATTGAAACTACCATCTAAGTTTAGCAACTTTGCTGAGAACTTTTAACGGTCCAAGTTTTTAGTCATCGGAAATGCTTCAATGTTTGTTTTATAGTATAAATTAAACGTTAATAGTCTTTGACTATTAACTTTTTAAAGACACAAACGTTATTTTCTTATTTGCAGTACTTGTTTTAAAAGTTTGATGACTTCAGTTCACGTGGACTCGGATAAACTTGAAGTGAATATGCCACTTATAGCCTACTGAAACCTCAGCTGTATGTCAAACTGATAGCAATGGTCCCTTGAATTTCAATATAATGAAGTTTAACTGTACATGGATCGTGCTTCTAGAACAGTGCTTCCAATCTTTATTGGCTACGGAACGTTTTAGATCTGAACATAATTTAACGGAATCCGGACCTAAACAAAACATATTATGATATAATGTTTCTAAACAGTTATCGGGGTATCTGCAGTTTTAATCCATAAAAATTGAATTACAGTGTAGAAACCATCTAAAATGGAATTCTTAATTTTTCCGACGGAACCTTTAATTTCATCCTGTAGTCTGATTTATAATGTAACAACACCTAAAAACGACACTGTTATCCAATCTTCTCAAGGAACCCTTATTTCCCCTCACGGAGCCCTATGGTTCCGCGGAACACACTTTGGGAAACGCTGTTCTAAAAAGACTTAGTCCAGTGACTTCCAGCGGTTTGCTTTGATAATGGCTTCGTTTGCTATTTATTCTTTGAAATGTTGCTGCAAGTCTTAAAGATTAATGCACATTTTTGGAATGCTGCTATCGTCAATCATTCTTCTTTTCGGACCATTGTTAGGGCATATCCATTGTAGCAAGACTATCTAGTTATTCCCTAGAGTATCAGACTGCACATTCTATTAGCAACCAAATCTGTTGAATTGACTTTGTGCTAGTGGTGGTAGGCCTACTGTTAGCAACAGGCCCATTGTGGGCCCAATAATTCTGGCAATCAGGTAACCAATTATACTAGACTATTAAAATTGTACTATCTAAGCAAGCCCGGCATACATCAGTATATATATTTACCTGTCTGATACTATCTCGCAGATCTTCTGACTCATCTATTGGAGTCATATCTACTGGAATAGACCAAGTGCAACACACAGACAATTCTACAGGCTTTAAACGGCGTTTCTAAAGAATACGTTTCCTTGTAATATAACCCGCCACTGCTCGTACTATGACAGTGCCAGTCCCAAGCCTGGAGAACGAAGGAAGGTGACGCTAATAAATTTTTTTGATGACGACACAATTTCGTTAAACAGCAACTAACTATCTGCTATTAATTGTTTAGGTTTCCTATAAGCCAGTTTATGTGATTCTCTGTCCTGCCTATTATACTAGGTGTTGTGTTTCAAGTGATATACCTTTTCATGAGTGAGAAATCTGCATGTAGCTTAGGGGTGTCCAGAAAAATGACACATTGAAGTTTTTCCAGTTATTCTATTCAAATAAATATTTTTTACAGGGGGTCTCAAAGCCCCTGAACATACCCTACTTAAGTCCCCAGAACTGAAGGCCCATGCTCGGATCTTGGAACTTGGGTCCATTGTCGATTTACTCTTTTTATCACAAAATTAACGAAGAGTCCAATTTGGATGAACCTTTTACTCTTTATTTGTCTCGATGAGAGCTACATTCAGATGAAATATAGATACTAAATTAATTCGTGGTGATTCAAGGTCATTTCAAGGTCATAAGAAACGAAATCGAACAAAAATTGAAGAAAAATAATCAGATCTCAGCCAATAATTGATAAAATTGGTTAATTCTTTTTTGTATTTCTCGTCTGGATAAGGGCTACCTGTGATAAGAAACAAGGGTACCAAATACAAGACGATCAAAAGTTATTTTAATTACAAAAGGTCAATTTTAGAGTAAAAATCATTGTCTGAAATTGACCTTTTTGTCCTTTAAATAACTTTTGATCGTCTTACATTTGGTATCCTTGTTTCTTATCACATGTAGCCCATTTAAAGACGAGAAATGCAAGAAAGAATTAACCAATTTCAACAATTATTGGCTGAGATCTGAACATTTTTCTTTGATTGTTGCTAGATTTCGGTTATTTTGACCTTGAAATGACCTTTAATGACCTTGAATTTAGTATGTATATTTTACCTGGATGTAGCTCTCATTGAGATAAACATAACAACTTAAAGTTCTTCGAGATCAGACTCTTCGTTAATTTTTGTGATAAAAAGAGTAAATCGACAATGGACCCAAGTTCCAAGATCCGAGCATGGGCGTCTTCAGTTCTGGGGACTTAAGTAGGGTATGTTCAGGGGCTTTGAGGGACCTCAGGATAACTTTTTAAAATTCTGTAAAAAATATTTATAGACAATATATGAATAGAATAACGGGAAAAACTTCACTTTGGGTGTTTTCTGCGATTTGTCATTTTTCTGGACACCCCTAATGTAGCTGAACACATTTGACACAAATGGGGCTACCTGACAAGGCATTCACACGAAACATTGCCAAAATTGGCACTGGATTTGTCACTATTGTCACAAACTTCTTTTTTGACCTGGTTATTCACAACTACATCATGAAATTATTGCATTCTGACCACAGCCTGATTTGCTCCTTTTCTCTCCCCTCTTTTGCATCATTTTCCTTTCTTCCATCTTTGCTTACAGGTGTAAGAAAACTCAAGGGATTACAGCCACGGGGTATAAATACGCTTGTGGAAGCTAAATTTTCATCACAGCTGAAAAATAATAACATACTGTTGATGAAATTACATTGTATTAATATTTTCCAGCCGTGATGAAAAATTAACTTTTACAAGCTTATGGTTAGGTAACTTCCGCATTTCAACATAAAAACACCAATCCACAATGAGATAATAATTATGGTTTTCAACCTTTAATTAAAAGAAGTAGAGACAATACAATGTGCATCCCTAGATAAATATATCCTATTCCTTTGCCCATCTCATTCATTTTCTTCTTTCTCCTGTTTTGATTACCAAAATCGACTCTTTTCTACTCCCATTTTTCTTTCCCATATTCCTCCCTCTCCACCTCGTCACGTCATCACTTTAGCATCTGCAATTTCCAAGTAACCATACTGTTGCTCATTTCATTGCACACTGCTCCATTGGGCAAAGTCTCTATTTAGCACGGGCCACACAGGTTAACGGCTTGTCTACAAAGCATGCTACACCGCCCATTGCTGAATCTGAGACATCCGCTAGCAGCAATGACGTAATGCTTTACTGCCGTCTTTTTTGGTGCAGCGAAGTACAGCTGACATGGAAAACATTAATTAAGCACACTTCACGCCCTTTTTTACTTAGGCATTCCTTGACGCACATGACAGAGGGCGTTACAACCGCTATCGACTCGGCGACATACGTCCAGCTATCTCGCCGGGCGCCACAATGCGTGATTTACACAGTGCAAGTTCACGAACTATGACAGCCATTTTCGAAACTCTCTATCTGCGCTGACAGATCAGCGGCCGAAATCTGACGAACAGACGTCGCTCATAAAGACAATCGCCGCCGACGGAGACGCGACGAGCCAATGAAGAATCAATATCGCGGTAACAAGGGACCGCCGCCGCGGGAGCCCGGGCGCGCGCGCGGCCAGGCCCGGCCGCCGCCGCCGCCGCCGAAGATAGTTGGGACGCGGCAGAATTTATCGGACAAGTGCATGCGCCCGAAAGAATTGGTACTTAGACTTCTCGCTACAAGTCGAGGAGCGCCGAGGAGCACGTACGGGCCTCCTTGTTTAGGCAAATAAGGCAGCATCGTTGGCCGTGGACGGAAGGCGGCCAATGATAAGCAGGGTCACGGAGGGACTCACGGCTGCCGGGGTTTACAGTCATCCAAAAACAGAGGCAGCGCCGCCTTGAACAGCGTGCGACGGTGGAGGCCCCGAGTGATCGATCGCGCCCGGTCGTTTCATGCCAGTTGAAGAACTATGGAAATTCTGAAGGTCGTTATCGCTGCTGGAGGAATATCGAATCCGGAAGGAATAAATCGACAGCTCCTCAAAACCTTCCTCTCCAGTCGTAGATGCAGCATCTAGGTGCACATTAGTAGGCTAGTGTTTAGGAGTATCATTGCTGTAGGCCTACCTAAGGTTTGAATTCAGGTGTGCTAAATATGACACTGACAATTCATCGTGTAGCCAAAAGAAATGCTGCTTGTCGTAGGCCTATAGTTGATGTTCTAAGTCAGTGCTCAAACAACACATTTTCCAGGCTCACACAACACATTAAATTGAGTAGTACTTGCTGCGTAATAATTTCTTAGACATGCGGAAACACAATACTGCGCCTGCCATGGCAAAAGGAAGCAAGTCACAAATGTTAGTTTCTGAGAAAAATGCGAAAAACAATTCAGGCATCACCCATCGGTCTGAATTTACGCAAACAGTTGATTGTTGGACATGCTTCCTTTTGCCTTGGAATTTTCCAGTACTACTTGGACATACTTCTTTCTGCCTCTGCTTTTCCGCCAGAACCACATGCAATAATAACTATTTATATAGACGATTGTGTTGGACTTGCTTCTTGAACCAAAATGATACCGATATGTCATTTTCACCTTAAACTGGACTTGCTTCCTTTTGCCATGGCAGGGCAGAATAAGCCGACCACAATAGGAACGCTGTGTTCCATATGATAACACTCCCATAATTAGGGGCCTTAGCTTTTGTTGTGTATGTACCATTTGTTGACACGTGAACCTGGTCTGGCCGTATGGGAGCATCGTCAAGCAGAGCTGGCAACAGGCCACGGAAAACTCGGTAACCTTTTGAAGACGCGCATGAACATGAACAACAATATGCATCAGTCTTATTCAACACCCGAAACGCACGGCCTAAGTAGCATAATGTCTTAAGAAGAGTCGCGGCTTAATAAGCAGTTGTCTGTCGTCTGTGAAGCACAGGCCTGTAATAATTTATGTTGCGCAGGCGAAATAGTGAACATTCTGTGAAGCAAACAGATTAAGAAATTTCCATTGTCTATGAGTTGATAGAAATTAGCGGTGTAGGGATTGGATGACTGTTACTTGGCGTCCGTCCCAGTTAAAAGCCACGTGGAAATGAACAGTGATGACTAAATTTAATTAAATTAGGCCTAAGCGCAGAGGCCATAATGACTTACATGCCTCAAGTTCAACGACTGTTTGTTTTTTGCTCTAAAATTACTGTTCTGCTAGAACAAAATTACGGCACTTAGGCCTACTGACTTTTCCTCATGCCACTGGTGTTGCAGTTGAATAAATAAAAGTCAGGCAGTAGAAATGATACCAGAATCTGTTGTTATTTGGAGTGTTTCACGGTTTAGTCACATGAACAACAATATGCATTTAATTATTAATCCTGCCCTTGTATTCAATCTCTTGAATCGTAGTGAATAGCGACTAGCAAGCGTCCAGACGACTATACTATACGCAAAGTGAATAATAGCGGGAAACTATTCGATGGTTTTCATTATGGCATCTATCTTGCAGTGACGCACTGGCGGGTTATCGGATAGTAGGAGTAGGTTATCCGAGCAGCATTTTACTCAAATTTATTTTAAACCCCGAAATTGTCATATTGGTTTCATGTACTCCTACATACATGTATGACGTTGTTGTTGACGGAGTGTGCTAATTCGATGCTCCCAAGACGGTCATTACGTTGGGACCTTGAGCATGAAGTCTTTAGGGGCCTTTTCCTTAACACACAATTTATGAGCGCCATCCATATATTTAGCAATTTGTATAGCGCCAGTGTATAATGCACAAGGCATCAACTAATGACTCACCAAAAACTAATCCCGCAGTCAGGTCAATATCCGCGCAGATCAGTCCGCCAAGAGCAAGACAGCCTATGATGGACAAACGTTCGAAGAAGTTTGGTAAGTTATCATTACATAAATAGTGATACTAAATAAATACAGAAATTAATCAATCAATCAATCAAAACTTTTTTCATTGAAGCCAAATCAGATCATGCACAGAACATTTCAATATGTAATAACAAGATTGGCCGCAAGAGGAGTCCCAAAAGGGATCAAGATCCCGCTAACTAGGAACACCTATAATAACATTTAAAAAGTCTAAATTAGTGACAGCACAGCCAAAACCTTTACAACAGCGCAACATCAAGTTTCATACAGCAAAGCTAACAATATAGTACATAGTACAAAGTAAATTAATAAATTAATAAAATAATAACCATATTCTGGTCTAATGGAAATGTTCCGACAAAGTGTTCTCGCCATGTTCTGATCGCAGAGCCGTGGCCTAACCACCTAGTTCCATTGTGTGAATGAAAGAGAACTTTCCTTTTATGTCCCATTGCATGGTTCTTTTGGTCCCGTTTCCTTCATCTGACGCCTCAAAAAATACATTGCGGACAATTAACGGCGGAATAATTTATGAGTCGTGCGTGTCAGCCTTTGCCCATCGAAGCAAGGCCGACCTGCACAGACAAGGCGCATCAGAAAACAAAGTCTGCAGGCGAAAATGATTGGATGGATGAGTGATGTATCACAGAGTGAGACGCGTTGCTGCATTTTGAAAAGACCGGCGAGTCGAGCGCTCCAAGCGGTTGGTCATGCAGCATGCAGAAACTGACAGATATAATAGTGCTATACGTCCGCGATGGAGAAGAGATTGGGTAGAACAGAAGACTGCGACGTCGCAGTCGGTGTGCATGTAAAATGAAAAAGATTCAGAGCAAGAGACCTTCATATATATAGGACGATGATGATTCAGGGGAGAGTGTTCCCATTGGCCGGATTAAAGTCTTTCGAGGACCTGGCCATGGACAAATGGAATTCCATGGAGACGAGACAATCTGCAACATGACAACGGCGACGTGGAAGGCAGTTGATAATAAACAGCACGCCTCAGCGCTTGTGAGTCAGTAATAAGTAAATATATTTAGTAAATATATTTAGGTAAGAAGAATATGGCAGTGTCACAGTGTGATGCAACTATAAAAAAGGTTCTCGTTGGCCTTTGGAGCCCTTTTGGTGCTTTGACCCACAGGTCTACCTGGGACAATCCAGCGCTGGCGTTCTCTCACCCTACATGTACATGCCAGAGACTATGGTTGGATAGTCGGCTTTCAGCAACGTTCCCGCACCATGACTTAGCACAACACAAACATGTATCACAAAAAGCATGCCATATCTATTGGCATATGAAGTGTTTCTGTTTTAGGAGTTCAAATTACCCTAGCTCTTCTTCTTGGATACGGAATGTGGAGAGCAAATCTTCCGGGGGCGAATCATACGCAAACCCTTCTTCTAATCCCATCACTTAAGTAACTGAATTGATGTTGGGAGGACAGAAAACTAAAATGTATCATGAGTCGTCAGATTTTTCGTATGCAACATATTAACAACATTACATGTTGATCGGTGTTCGTAAAACTAAAACACGGTTTATGTCATAGGTTACAAACACCGATGCGGAATGCATGCAGCCCTCGAACCAATTGAGTTTATGAGACCAGCGACGGTCTTCGTAATTTCTGAAATATTTGAAATGAAAGTACTTACTTTTTGTTTTAAAAAAATGATAAAGCTCTATGTTTTAACTTACTCCGTGTCTTTCTAAAATAAGGCTTGATGAAAATGAAAGACAAAGATGTTCATCAAACCCATGGATTCCACTTTTATCTACTACCTTGCTTTTCGAGCAGATATAACTAAACATCGTAGTACCCAGAACCGAAAACTGTAGGGTCGAAAACAGGTCACAACACTGATGCATGACAATGTGAAGTCATTCAAAGTCAAGCCTGCTTTGTGGGGAATCAATTATTGATTGTTGGCAATTCATTTCATTTTCAACACTTAGCTCCTTAGAAAAAGCAGAAACCAATCTCCCGAAAGAATATGCCTCTATTATTTCAAACTTACTTCAATAGTTTGAAGTGCGGTTCAAAGACTTCAAAGTAGGCCTATTAGAACCATAATTTCAACTCTTCCACGCCATTCGCTGACATATGTGGCAGAGGTATCGCAGATGGATTAGTGGGAGTTAGCATTCATTGTAATGCAATTTTTAAGCAAAAGTGTCAAACTGTTGGAATTACAGAATTCTACAAATTACTCTCAAAAGAAGAATTTCCCAAATTTCGAAAGTAACTCGTCCCTTTTCTTGCAAGGATAAGGGCAATGTTTGGAAGCACATGCGTCTGTGAACAGTTTTGCTTTTCCATGAAAATTAATAAATCCGTGTAAAGGTCAAAACTTACTGATAAATATTTAAAAAGCATCTCCTAGATTGTTTTTATCTCAGGATATCAATCCTAATATTGCTGCTCTGGTTTACGGGAAACGCTGCCAGTTAAGTGGCCAAAGAAATTGAATAAAAGTAAGTCCATATGCAGTAATTTACAGTTTTTAGAAAACATAAATAAATTAACTGTAAATAAGACACTGTGCTACTCTTTATATCTCCATTTCTGATTAACTTTGTGTCACTGAATGAGTAGAATAAACATATGCGGTCTGCGAACTCATGTAGGCCTACTGATCTTCATTTGAACTTCTGGGTGATTTGAATTTGAGATTCCTGGTATATATATATATATATATATATATATATATATATATGCAGGGACGCAGATGAACCACCCTCACAGAAGTAGCAATTAGACAGAGTATAACAGACAGCTACATATTGAAAGAAGCAGACACAGACATTGTGGATAAGATGGACAGAGGCAGAGAGCAGGATGTGACGAATCGTGTGTCTTAGACGCTGAATAACGTTTGGTCAATGGTCAGGCATCACTGTGGATACGCATCACTGGTCACACTGCGCCAGCATAATCATTCTTAGCGCTGTCTGAAAGCACTGATACACTAATTTTCATAAGCGCTGTCCGGATTTCATATATTCCGTTTGCCTCTCTTGCTGCACTATTCCCATTTACCGTAGTCCTCTGACTTTCTATCTTTATCTGCAACAGATCCGACTTTAGCTGCATATCGAGTTTGCTTCATTCAGCGCCTGTGAATAAGCTTGTTCCCACAACTTAGCTTTTTGGGTTGTGCCTGTAATTCTCAGCACTCCTCCTCCCCCTCTCCCTAGCAGTAATCTGTTCAACATCGGAAACCGACCTTTTCAAGCTATCCAAACCCTGGTTCTGATCCCATACAATCCCATGACCACCATTACCACCGATTTCCAACTTAGAACCACCGTGTCCACGGATTCACACCTGGCACCGATTTTGAACAAATATCCTTAGAATCTACTCTTTGAGATTTTATTTGATATCAATCAATCAAATTAATTGTTGTTCCCAGAAACAAAACAAAATGAACATGCAACTACGGTAAATCAATTTTCACAAACATAGTGCAGATTATTAGAGAAGTTTCTCTATGAAGAGATGGTATGACGGAGCAAAGGGCAAACCCGAAGTGACAAGTCCCGCTGAATTTGGGGCTAATTGCATTGAATGTACAGCAAACTTGCAAGTTATTTTTGATGAAACAAAAACAGAAAGAACAGAAAATCAAATGCTGGTAAATAGCTGATCTCCCTGTCGTGGGCCTTGCGTGACACTGAGAAATTTCGAATGCTTACATTCGCATTAGGCTATAGCATAACACTTTCTACATATATTATGTTCTTCTATCAATTACATCTCATGCATCGTTATAACGATCGAGCGAGTCGAGTATACATGTATATATAGCCCGCAGGACGAAAGGTCCATCTTTGCCTTTCGATATTCCAAGTAATTATACAATCATTTAACTGGCATGTCTCATCTGGTCGGTCAAAACACTGCGATCAGTTGTCCTCTGATAAAGAACATTCCAGACGATCTGAACTGTGATTAGAACTAGCTGGAAATTAATTGCTCCAATCCACTAATTAGTGATTGCGCTTGGAGATTCTTCCGCAATAACCGTAAGACAGACACAGATTCTCCAGATGCTCGACCAGACCATCGCATCAATTATTGACAAAAGACAGACCTTGATTTATGTATGTCCTTATGCATGCCTTTATGCATGTCATCATCATCATCAGGATCCATGGGCCGAAGGCCCGTAGGTGTCCAACGCTTGCATCCGATCCATGGGCCGAAGCCCTTTTGGGGTCCAATGCTTGCATTGGATTTCATTCGTATTTTTTTCTTTACGAACGGAGTATCTGCACCCATCCGTTCGACCTTCGCACTTCTCCCTTAAAGAGAGTTCCAGGCTTAGGACTGGCTCTGATATCCACTTGTGGTATCAAAGGCGGCGATGCCGCCCACGTTTGCCAGCTTTTCAGGGTTCCTGCTGAGCCTGTCCACCTCGCGTAGCGCCCTAAGGTGGTACTTCAGCCAAGACCTTCACCACTGATGGCATAGCCTCAGCAGGCACTCCCCTACTGACTGTTGCCACCCCTCACCACGTTGAGGTATGAGTCGGACTTTGAGGGAGCCGATGTAGGTATGTATTTATGTATGTATTATGCATATGTGTGTACGCATGTATGTAGGCTATAATGTATGTATGTATGTATGTATGTATGTATGTATGTATGTATGTATGTATGTATGTATGTATGTATGTATGTATGTATGTATGTATGTATGTATGTATGTATGTATGTATGTATGTATGTATGTATGTATGTGTGTATGTATGTATGTATGTATGGATGTATGTATGTATGTATGTGTGTATTTATGTATGTATGTATGTATGTATGTATGGATGGATGGATGGATGGATGGATGGATGGATGGATGGATGGATGGATGGATGGATGGATGGATGGATGGATGGATGGATGGATGGATGGATGGATGGATGGATGGATGGATGGATGGATGGATGGATGGATGGATGGATGGATGGATGGATGGATGGATGGATGACCGCCCTCACAGAAGTAGTAATGAGACAGATTAAAGTAGGCAGGGACATAGTGAAAGAAACAGAGAGTAACATTATAATTAAGACAGAGAGACAGAGAGGCAGAGTGAGCAGGGTATGACCACTCCTTATATCCCATGCACAGCCTCCAATCTTCGGGAATGGGTCTTTTCGCTGAGTCACGATGCAGTACTTTCATGGGCTCACGTGCATTCTATGTTGCTGCCTCCAAGAAATGGAATCGACTACCAGTGTTTCTCTGATGCTCGAACTCTTTTTTATTCCTTCAAGAAACGTCTAAAAACTCACTATTATGTCACCGGCTTTTAAACAACTCGATGTTGTAGCATTTCTTCACCTGGCTACTGTCTAACCACACCTCAGAGTCGATGATGATAATAATGATGATGATGATGATGATGATGATGATGATGATGATGATGATGATGATGATGATGATGATGATGATGATGATGATGATGATGATGATGATGATGATGATGATGATGATGATGATGATGATGATGATGATGATGATGATGATGATGATGATGATGATGATGATGATGATGATGATGATGATGATGATGATGATGATGATGATGATGATGATGATGATGATGATGATAATAATTATAATAATAACAATCATATCAATAATAATTATAGTAATAATAATAATAATAACCCAAGAATTCCTCGCATTACTGAAAGCTCTATGAATTCTCTCAAAGGCAGCAGAAGTAAGTCGAGTAATCCGAATGCAGATGAGAGGAATGCTGATCGCAGATGAGACCCCGACGCTGAAGATGAAAGCCTGTAGTCAAGATTGGGGTCAGCGGTCCATAGCCACCCTCGCGATTCGCCGATACTATGTTGAACGTCGATTTTCAAATCGAAATCGTTTGTCTATATCCTAGGGGCAATAGATACATGATCCATCCTTTGCATCCGTTACACACAGATGCGTTGATCCTATATTCTATGCACATAATTGTACCGTGTTGTGCAACGCCCACCATTTTATCGTGATGATCGATGTGTCTATACCTACAGGGATCGAGAAAGGTGGAAAACTGTGGCTGAGACGGCGTAATGGATGCGGCGATATTTTTAAATTCCTAAGCGATCATTGCTACCTCAGATTGAAACTAATACTAATACGTATTTACCGTTTTTGAATGTAATAATAAGAAAATTTTAATAACAATTACAATACAGAACATCCATGCCATCTGCAGCTGTCGACGGGAATCCGTTGGTTGGTTCCACGTGTGTGTGTGCGCCCACCACTGGTGACTCTTTCAGCTTCTTGTGTATTGTTTTTCTAACTGATGTAATAATCGTTCGTAATTACATTTAACAGCATATATAGGCTAGCGCATAGAGCGACTCTGAGTAGATATCTTGAAGGGGCGCTATATAAATGTTCAGTTACATTACATTACATTACATTACATTACATTACATGCAAATGTAATAAACAGTAATGATAAACCATTAGATATAAATGCCATTCATTCATTCACTCATTATGAAAAATTATATACTATATAGCGCCCCTTCAAGAAACCTACTCAGAAGCGCTCCCAGCCCAGCCACAACTAAAGACAAAAGAGCCATGACATTGAAGAGTGCATTCCTACAACTACTACCCTATCGTCCATTCAATACAACACAGAGTTCTCAGATCTGCTAGAGAACTGTCACGACCATCGATTACGAATAGCACATCATGTTTTCATATTCTGCGAGTGAATTGCTCGTAGACTTCTCTACCAAAGCACGAAACACACAGGCGATTGGTCCACTCGTTCGGGCATCGACGAATTGGCAGTTGGCATACGGAAGGAGGCAAATCGAATTTTTACAATTCTCGGCACATTCCTGGCCTCCTCGTATAGGCGCAGCCGTGTTTCATTATCGAGGAGAAACGTGTTTATTCTGGAGGCTGCTCGGCCGTTTCCAGCAAATATCGCCTGCCAGTCTTCACAGAGCACAAATTGATTGAACTCTGTATTAAGCCAATTGAAATGCGTTTCTGCCGCACACACGACCCGCTCTTCCGGTCTATACCATCGATTACGTCTCACGGCTGAAATATCGACGGAAGCTCTCAATTGCATTGATCACGGCGGATTCACTGACGGCTAAAATAGATTACATACCTTTCGTTTGGAACATGGTTTTGACAGGAGGACGGCCAACCAGGCGATCCGAACCAAGATCTATAGCCACCGACAATTGTTTATCAAATTCCATTATGGTCTGCCAATATCTGAGGTCGGGTAGGCCACTTGACAACAACGGAATATGCGACGCCATTGGGTCATGAACGCCGCGGGTCATACAATGCATGCATGAACGTAATCATAACACACAAACTGTTAAAAAGACGGACATACATACACAGAGACACATACATGTAAGTCTCTGCATGTTCAGATGCTGACACATAGGCACACATACAAACACACGTACGCATGCATCTGTAGAGAAACCTTACACCGAGGCAGACATGCACGATCCATGCACACATACATGTACATTTAGCACAGAGACTAACTCATCTAACAATATGGAAACAAGCAGACAGCCATACACTACAGCTCAACGGACTTTCAAGGATGCATCTCAGTTGTATATGACTCTCTGTAACAAGGTCCGCAGAGCTGCATTCTTGTAGGGGCCTACCACTGAGCGCATTATCCAATCGTTTTCTTTAAGAGTCAATGCAACACTATGTTGCATAATATTTTGTC